>LVTN01000449.1:49771-176610 GCA_001649415.1 Musa itinerans | reverse complement strand
ATCATCTTAATGCCATCCTTTTGGAATCATGTAGTTTATATATTAAAGGTAATGGGCCCTCTTGTTCGAGTCATTCGGTTGGTGGATAATGAAAATAAGCCTACAATGGGATATATTTATGAGGCTATGGATAGAGCAAAGAAGACGATTAAAAGATCTTTTAATGAAAATGAAGAAAAATATGAGAAAATTTTTACAATCATTGACGAAAGATGGAATTGTCAACTTCATCGTCCCTTACATGTAGCAGGATATTATTTGAACCCTGAATTCTTTTATAAGATTAAATCTGTTGGATTTGATGCAGAAGTTTTGGGTGGGTTATATCAGTGCGTTGCAAGATTAGTTCCCAGCATTGAGGTTCAAGATAAGATTATTCATGAATTATCTTTATATAAAAATGCTGAAGGTCTTTTTGGATGTCGCCTCCTTTTCTTCTTCTCGTTACATTAGACGAAGAAAATAATACAATCTTCTCCTCATCTATGGTGTTCGACGAAAATGTCTTTAGCCTTCGATGAAGAACTGGATGAAGGTTGCAGGTATCTTCGACTTTTAGCGAAGAATACAGCGAAGAAGAAGTTGAGTCGTAGTCTCTCCGTTACTTTTTAGATCGTGATCGTCGAGGGAGGGTGGCGCTAGATCGAAAAGTGTTGAGGTTCTTTTGATTCTCTCTCTTCTTTGAGCACCTTCTCCCTTTTCTCTCTTGATGCAGCCAAGTTAATGCCACCTAGTAACGAGCGATTTGCGTACCGATCTAATGGTGAATACGTATCACTCGGTAGGAATGGTATCATTCGAAATTAAAATCAAAATCCTTGATTTTAAATATTTAATATTTTAATACCTTTTAAAGGCAATTTCTACTAATACTTATAGGTACAATGGGTTGACTGCGGTATATTGAAAGACTAATTAGGAGCATATTTAGATACTTAAAGGATATATATGAAAAGAAAAACTCCAAAGTAAATAAAGAAATAGTTGAGTTGCTTTTGTTTTCAAACTATGAGAATAATGGCCGGAATTTGTTTCCAAAACCAAAAACTAGAAAACAAATTTTAGATGGAGGATTTCTTATTCCCACGAGAATCTACCCAACTCACATCCGCCTCCTTCCCCCGACGGCGGCGATTGGCTGCCGGTACGCGTTCCTTCCTTCCTCGGACGCACGTCCGCGATTGGCTGCCGGTACGCGTTGATCTGTCTACTCGCTGGTGGTAAGCTTTCTCCTCTCTCCCTTCCTCCTCTGGCCTTGCATCGGCAAAGTCCCTGTGCCCTACGCCAGGGAGATGTGTTCCCTTGTCTCCTCTTGTCTAAGCTAGCAACGGAACAACATCACCACGTTTGCCACTGTCGCGTCTGCATCAATCGACATCATCTTTCGTGTCTGTATCATGTGGCTCAACAATCGCGATGGGGTTTGAGAACGATACCCGGACGAACTATAGGCTATTTTGATTCTAGGAAATAGGTTAGAGGTACTTTCAGGAGACCATCCCAAGAACAGTTGCGAGAAATGTTTTCTATGAACAAGCCCAAACAGCTGTCCTTCATCTTTCTTCTTCTGACTGGAGCTATCATCAGTTGGTGTGCAAATTGGGAGTCACGACTTATGTCGTCCCTCATCTTTTATTGTATAATTTAGCTTGCTAATGTGTCAAACCTTCAAAGTTGGTTGTGAGTGTCGTCGTGGTTTTTTTGGCTTTTCTTTGCAGTCACTGTTTTGAGGAGTGAGTCTGTGAAAGACCGAAAAACACTTACTAAAACAACCTTGTTCTGTTCTTTTTCCTAAATAGCAGAAAACTTTTCTTAAAAAGATGGCACCGAACAGGCCAGTGTCCATTATTCCCTTCTCCTATATATGTATATATTATGAGCCCATATTTCTTAGTTTGTTTCCTTTCAGTTTCTAGAGACAAAAGGTTTGAATAATGGAGAAGGATTCAAGCTTTCCAGGAGGATACAAGATGAATCTACTAGAGCGATTCGAAGTTATTTTGGAAGGAGATAAGCTCATGTAAGCTCAGCAATCTTCCCCTTTTCTTGCAGCATCATATGACAAATTTACAGTGCCAAATATCATTTCAGAACCAAAATTTTAGGAAACCATGTAGTAATTGATAAATAGGTTAAGTGTGACCGTGGTTTAAAATCTTGGTCTGGTGCTAATTTTGGTCGATGACCACACTGGTGCAATAACAGTACAGTCAACATACTGATGCTCAGTACAGGTCGGTGGAAAAAAGAGGACAAGATGAGGAGGAAGAGGAAGAAGATGAGGCTTAACGGGAGGAGGATGAGGTGATGACATGAATGAGGAGGAGACACCAACTATGTGGTGAGTTGGAGACTATGATGACAGCATGACAGAGCGAGCGAGGAGGAGAGAAAAATAGAGAGAGAGAGAGAGAGAGAGAGAGAGAGAGAGAGAACATTTGAGAAAAATATAAAGAAAAAAGGAAAAAAGGACAAATAACTGTTAAAAAAATAAAAAAAAGTTCATACTGATACCAATCAGTAAGCATTTTGGTACCAGTTTATTTGCCACCTGGTAAGCCCAATATGATGTTATACCAGACCGAAGCAGGTAAAACCGTCTAATTAGCATCGTAGTCAGCCATTGGATTGGTAAATCCCAGCCTGAACCATATTTTAAACCTCTTGGGTGTGATATGTAAAGACTGGGTTTCTTTGTACTTTATAAAATGCTCTTTAATATGGGTCCTCTGGAGTAATAACTATTTAGTGCTTTTGGGCTTGGGATGTTTTTTTTTCTTTTTATCACATAAGTTTATAAATTTACATTTTTAATGATCATGCATTTTGGGTTTGCTGCTACTCTGTGCAGTGACGAAATAGGCTTTTTGCACCCATCCCAGTTTGCATCTCTTGATGAGGATTCAAGCAGTTCCTCTCCCACACTCGCAACTTCAGTTCGGTTAGCTGATGGTAACATTGAGACGAGTATTACAGAGTCAAATACAGTCCAATATGACAAGACAACCTTTTGGAATAGAGATCATAAGTTGGCAATCTCCACACATGTGCTCTGTCATTTATGTGTTGCTGCTCGGCGTGCATATATGGATGTATCCAGAAGATATAAAGCCTCTATCAACTTATCTCTGAACAGCGGTGCTTTCTGTAGTGTAACTGCTGGAGCAAACTTAGATCATCTTCTGGAAAATGAGATACTAAAACACACAAAGGCCTTATTGATTTTAAGTTTCAACTTTGCCAGCGCTTGGAATTGCAGGTCAGTTGTCATTCTATGTCTTCCTTGGTGCCAACTTGTTGACCAAATTTTAATAGACATCATACACAAACTTGAGTGTTTGGTGAAATAAATGGACTAAACTTCTTCCCATTGTAAACATGGAATTTTTTGCAAAACATATACAAAGATGAAACAATCTGAAGTCTCCATAGACTATATTGTGTAAGATGTAGGGATTATGTGCTTGTATAGAGGAGCATACATTAGCAAGGTAAATAAAATGTTATTGATCAGTAGTTTGTGTATTTACAGGAGGTTAGTGCTTGCTAGGAAACTTGAGATTTCACTATTTTTGGAGGAGCTCCAATTCTCCACACTTATTCTTGCATATGTGCCAAAATGTGATTATGCCTGGAGTCAGAGGTAACCTTTAGTTCATTTTCCACCGTAGGAGTTCTAAGCTTTAAGGTTCCTTTTCTGTTTTGTTTTCGGTCCAATCAAACAAACGATTCGATGTTAATGAATCAAAATATTGTTATTCAACAAATATCTAGCTGAACATATTTTATGTATGTTAATGCATATGGCTTGGCATTTCTTTGCAATAGTAATTTTCTTTTTTTTCTTTCTGTTGATGAAACTAATTAGAAAGACTAATTTTGAATCTATAAACTTATCCAAAACAGAATCTTTTTTCTTTTTTCTTTGCATTTTAGTATGCATGGATAGAAATACCAATATTTATAAAAACAAAGATGTACAACTCTTTGGATGCGTAAAAGATCTCTAAAGTCTTTCTGACAGATCAGAGGACTTGATAGTGTTTTACTTTAACCAAAAGTTTGGTTTTTAAAAAATTAAAGTTTATAATAAAATTCCAAAAGTCAAAAGAATAAATAGAACTAAATTTATCCAATTCTTTTACATGTTTTTATAATCCTAATCAGTTTTGTAATAGATACATAGGTAATCTATTACATATGTAATAATGGCGCCTCCAGTTCATCATTCCATGATTTGATAAAAAGAACTATTATTGTCAATGTTAGACACTATTATCTGGAGAACCTATATCTGTTAAACATGGAAGGTGATAGTTAATTGTGTATTCAAATACCACCCATTTATTTGGAAATACGTGATTGCTTATTGCGTTTGGTTGTAGTTGTTTCTTTTGAAGAAAAGAAAATTTTGCCAAATAATTAAGTTTAACATAGCCATTGACTCATGCTACCAGAATGCTTTTCAGGTATCAAATTCATTTGTTTTCCATTTCAAAATTGGATTAATCTGCAAGCACCACTAGTTATTCAAAGAAGTACTCAAGGTATCAAGGTACCCATGTCTAATCCCATTGGAAGGCCTCCTTAAGTTTTAAACTATGTGTAACTCCTTTAAAATCTATGATTCTACTAGTGCAACTCCATTAATTTACTTTGTCCAACTTTGCTTGGTGCATAATAATTGAGGGTTAGTAATGAGCCAAAGTTGTTTGGTAGAGGAATGAGACAAACTCGTATAATCCCCTCCTTTGAAGAACACCACTACCTTTTTGCTTCCTCTATATCAAGACCAACTGAACAATTTGTTTGTTTAGTTATTACTCATGAAATATGGATACTTGAAATTGCTTGTTGTTCTTATTGGAAATTTCCTTGTAGCATCTATTTTTAAATAACTATTAAAAAGACTGGTCCTTTAAGATTGCTTATGGGACATAGGATAACTTTTAGGGAGAATTCCTTTTTTACTCGAATACTTCTAGATTATGGAAATGGATATATGAATAGATAAGTTCTTTTTTTTGTTTGTATTAAGTGTAAATCTTGTAAAAATTATTGGAATGATTTTACTATATTTTTTATAGGTTCTTATCATCTCTTCTATATTCTTGACATGTTTTGTTACTAAAATAATATTTTTTAACATGAAGAGGTTAGGAGTTTTAGTCAGTTGTTATTTAGCATAAATCATGATATATGAATACTTTTTCTAAGATAAATAAATGCCATATATACATATAGTTGTGAACTTGTGATATTTATGCTGTATTGCTCCTAATTTTTCAAGTTTTGGTGTATTGGCTTATCCATGTCATGTCTTGTCAACATATGATATACGTATTTATGCTTCATAGGCTGCACACATTGTATGTATTTTTATTTAATCGTTCAGAATGGTCGAGTTTTCAATTTAGTTTGAATAAGAAATGTTTTTCTGGGGGTTACAGGAGATGGGTTATTAAGATACTGGGAGAGAAGTGTCAGAACTTACAAGATATTATTAGGGAGGAATCTGATCTTGTGGAGAAAATAGCAGAGGTATATTCTCCTAAATAATTGCCTTTTCTTTTCTAAGTTGTTTAACTCTTGTCCATGATGTT
This sequence comes from Musa itinerans, assembly GCA_001649415.1. Classification (NCBI taxonomy): domain Eukaryota; kingdom Viridiplantae; phylum Streptophyta; class Magnoliopsida; order Zingiberales; family Musaceae; genus Musa; species Musa itinerans. The sequence continues at coordinate 171,007 of LVTN01000449.1, read as the reverse complement.
CTCTCCATTATAGTTGATTTAATAGCTAACTAGACACCATTAATACAAATTAAGTAATATGACCAATATTTATGGAATGTAATCCTATTTCCTTACCTGGTTATTCCTAATCGTAGTTAATTAGTACCAGTGAATTGGCTGATCTGATCCAAAAAATGGACAACCAGACCCTTGAGCTGTTTGGGTTTATAACTAGATTGAGGTTACATAGGGACCAGAACAAACTGATTGATCTGTTCTGTTTGCTCCTAAACCGTAGAAACTAGGCTGTCTAAGTTGAGCCAGACTAGTGTCATACAGATTAAGCAGACAGAAAGTCTAAATTGCAAGCTTATACAACCAAGTAATGAGCACAATCTTGTCCTCTAAGGTTTGACATCATAAAAATAAAAAGATAAAAAAGGCCCTGAGTGCCTTAGCGCCACTGCCCTGATTTCTATGTTCCTTCACACAACATGACCACTAGTGGCACAATAGATATCTTCTATGTTGAAATATTTACTTGGCTACACCCACATCATTTTCTCTGCACAGAAAGGAAAGTAGAATAAAGAAAAAGAAGCTAACGAAAAGAAGAAAAGCGTCTGCTGCAAAAGCAACAGATAGTGAAGAAGAAAAGAAAAGTAAGAAAAAGAAGAGGAGGAAGGAGAAGAAGATTGAGAAAATAGAAAAACAGAAAAAGAGGGGAAGAAGAAAAAGAAGCTGCCAAGTGATGGCTTCATTTTGTGACCTGGCCAACTGCTCCACAATGCACTACCACTGTCTTTTGGTCTAAAATACCAATCTGATTTATGGCTCTGGTGATTTGAGGTGTCTTTCTCATCAATTTTGGCTGACAAGCAGACAATGGAGTCCTCTTTGACCCTCACACAGAAGTTTTTAGGCATATCCCTTGCATGATCATTTTTGTTTGATGCAGTTTTTTGCGAAAATAATATAGAGCTTGGTTTCTGTCTGTTTCATTTTCTTTTAGATTTAATTCTTATGTATGGGAGCAAATTTTTGTTTTCTTGTTTAACTTTTAATTGGCTGATTCACCTTAAATGTCATATATTAGAAGCCATGTATAATATTCATGGACCTCAGTAGTATTTAATTGTCATATGATTTATGAATATGTTGTGGCATGAACACTAGATTTGATAGCATCATTTCCTTATTTATGCTATGCTAACTCAATTCTTGTATGTCTGCAGAAATCAAAGATGAATTATCGTGCATGGACCCACCGTTGCTGGCTTATATCTTACATGAAAAGAGTTCAGGTTAGATTATAGCTGATTTACAATTTTTATAGGTAACAGAGGGCTTGATTACAAAATTATGATATTGTGGTAGGGATGCTGATATCATGATTCATAATGCTGGTCCAATACTGGTTTCAACAAGGTCTTGGACCAGTATTGTATCAAGATAGCTAGCCATATATGAACCTGTACTTTTCAGTATCACCAAAAAAATAAAAATAAAAATAAAATAAAATAAATGTATAATCAAGTATTACCAAGATATATGTTAACATGATGATACTTGGTTAATTATATGCATGAAGCACTTATTTCTTTACTCTAGATAAAGTGATGTTGAGTTGATGTTGGAGGTTATATGATTGACCAGTGAAGTAACTGCATTTTGTTCTAACATCAACAAAATCTTACGTTGTTTTGTATGCTAAAATGGTAAAGATTCTTTGATTTTTAGTGTACCTAGTTTCAGTGAACGGCTGAAACTTTCGCCATTTGTTTTCAAGCATTGAATTTTACAGCAATTATCAAGATATAATGTGCAAATTGTCAAGTATGCACTGAAATAATTGCAGGTGCTTGGTGAGTTGGACAAAACAAAAAAATGGGCAGAGCTGCATGTTGCTGATAATTGCTGTTTCAACTATCGTAGAGTAAGCTTTTTCATAATGTGTTTTAATCCTTGCATTATTAGCCTTCTTAATTATGAATTTTTTGGCATTATGTATGTTTAGGTAAATTACAACACTAGTCATTATACCATGTGGTAATTTTCATTTTGGTCCCAAAACTTTGATTTGGCCAAATTGTCTTCTAAAATTATTAATTAACTTTTCAATCAAGTCCTACCATTTGCTTTCATTTATAATCATTGACGGAAAGTTTACTTGGCTTCACTTTAAAAATTGGCTTGCCAACTCGAAAAAACCTCAGTGAGAAAAGTTATTTGACATTCCCAATATGATTCAAGACAAAATTCAGGGAGCATGGGCATGTTGGATAACATTTTTTTGTTAATATTTATGCCATGTTTGCAAATTAATTGCTATTGTACAGCCAAATGAATCTTTTTATAATTATGGTTTAGGAAGTCAATTACAAAAAAGATTTGAAGTTTGGGACCCATTTGAAATTTGCCACAAAGTTCAAGGACTGGTGGTGTAATCTTTCTGTTGATAGTTAGTACATCAATTTATATACGTCCACTTGATGCTTTGAATATCATCATAATTGAATGATATATATATTTATACAGATATTAAGAAATACATACACTTGCACTGATTTAGTCTTCTTGACTGCAGCAATTGATGCTTAACTTGCTAGAGGGCAATCATTTGAAACATGGTGAAGCTTCCACCAATTGCAAGTTTGATGTTTGTTTTATTTGGAAGGTGAATTTCTTTCATTTAGGTCATGCTAGATCATGCTTTATTTATATTGAGGATAAATAATAATTGAAAATTTCCTTTTGGTGTTAATTTTTGGTAAACAGATACATTCATGAGATACGAGTTAAAATGAATCTCTCACCATGATCTTTCTAGGAACTGAAGTCAAACCAAGTGCATGTAAATTTGTTCTAACTCTATACTTCTTTTGTTTTCACATAAAGGAGTCCTTGCTTAGTATTCTTGATTAGGGCAGTGGGCCTTGGTGGAGTGTTATTTCAAAACGTAGTGCGTGTCCAAATAATAGAAACAAACAACCATCCCCATGCTCTAGGAGTACCCTCGTGGAGTGGGCTGCTTTTTCTATATGTATACTTTTTTTTCTAGTGATGCACAGCAAGGACTCCACCATATCCCTGTTACTGATATCAGAAGCTAATATTAGTATCAGAAGCTGATGTCAGTATCAGGGCCAATGGATTGGCGATGCACGATAGAGGCTGGTGAGGAGTTTGGTGCTTGTCAATGCTAGCTAGCTATGAGGAGTTGATGCTAAGTTTTTAGTTATTTAAGGACTTATATCAGTTTGTTTCAATTATGTTTTTATTTGTTTTAGCTAGTCTAGGCTTTGGGTCTATTTTCAAATCCAAGTTGCAATTAGATTAAATTTCTGTTGGTTTCTGTGTGAAAAGCATTAGAAGTATTTTGAAAGGGCATTTTGATCTCCCAGGAATTCATTAAAATTTTAAAGCCTATGATGTGATTCCTCTTGGACAAAGTAATCATATTACTTTTTGTTTCTACTCTTTCTTTGCCTTTTTCTTTCTCTTCTTTCTGAAGATTTTACTGTTGACATCTTTTTAAGCCATTACCTCATTCATGCCTTATTCAATTTGTTTTATCTAAAGCCGTAACATTTTCTGACACCCCTTTTTACTAAGATAATGCAACCACCAACAATGACACTGCAGCAACACCTTTTGCATCCCAAAACCACATTGCCACATCACATCTGATTCATTACAGTACCATCAACTTCTGACTCCAGTATCAACTATCAACAGTATATGATCCTGTCCAATATATCACTCATTTAATTTAGTTTTACTTGAGCCACATCCTATTCTTGGGTGGCCTACAAGCAACTCTCGACTCCAATTGATGAACATGTTCTCACTGCCAATTTTGCCATGTATATGGTTACTGCAGCTTTTTTTTCTTGAAAGAGATTATTCAACCTGCTGAGCTGAATATGCCTTGGATGATTGTCATTTGGTTGCTTTCTTGGTTTGTAAAGTGTCATAGGCAATGCTTGTCAAACGTAGTGTAATTTATACCTGTAGTAATTGATATTGCTAGCTTATTCTTTAACTTGTCTCGGCTATAATCCATATGCATTATTAACTTAGTCTTACATTTACCGGTTGATTTTTATTGCATACTATCTTGTTAAATTTGCATCAGCTTTAGTTGCATATCGGTTACAATTACATAATTCATGTCATCCTCACCGCTCAAATTTCATATCCACATGGCCTAATATTTTGTTATCTCTGCCATTTTCATGACACCTAATGCCGCAAATTTGCTTTCTTGTTCCTTACTAGACACAATGATGTTTTCTTAACTATTGCAATAAGATAAGAAAACTGTGAATTATCTTTTTTTCCTTTCAGGAAGAGCTCGAATGGAATGAGTTGCTCTTAACTCGCTATATTGGAAGAGAGGTTTGGTTCATATATTCAATATCGCTAGATTATTGTAAATGTTTGTGTTGCTCTCTTAGCAATAAAGGTTTTATGATTTTTATGAAACCATAGCTAAATTTTATGAGTTTTCAGACAACTTAATTTCTTTTCGTTTGGATATTTTTTCAAGGCCTTATGGATCCATCGCCGGTTCCTCTCTCAATGTTGGATAAAACACTTCACGACCAACGAAGGAGCAGTCATCCTGGATCCTGATGACAATCTTATTAGCTCCAAAATCGAAAAATTTCTTGCTAAAGAGCTGCAGCTCGTAAAGTCCTGCCTGAACATCTCACCTGATGAATTCGATGATACACAAGATCAATCACGATATGGCGCTTCCTATTTACTGTGGATTTTGAAGGTCCATGCATGACGATTATTTTCATTTCCAGATCTGTTGTTGCATTGAGAAACCTTATGTTGAATCATCATCTTGATGTTTGATTTTGTCATTTGTCCACTTCCCTTTTTCACAGTTCTTCCTGCCTCAACAGTCCAAGCATGAAGAGATCATCAAGGGAGTCAAAGATCTGAAACCCCTTCTGCTGAAGACTTGGTCAGGAAAAAATACATGTTGGGAAAGTCTACTAAATTGACTGCTTACCACAGGAAAACTGTTTGAGGTGTTATCTTCAGCTATTAATCTCTAATTTTATGATACTGCTCCCTTAAAAAAGTCGATCATATCTGCAAACTGATGTGTCATTGTTAGTTTGGTTGACTATTATCTCTAAGTCAACTCTAATTGTATCATAAATATTGTAGTAAGTACAGTATTACTATTTTCCCATGGAAAAACTTATGAATTATTAATGTCAAAACATGAAGATTATTATTCCGACCATGCTACAGTCACATGGTTTGGGTATTCACATTGAGCCGCACAAAGCAGTGATCGGCAGATGAATCAGATACGGTCCAATTGAATGGTTGATGCTACTACATCTCGCTGCAGCTACTTCCCAACAAATGTTCCTTATCCGGAACTCTTTATATCGTCCGCCTCCAACGCTCGAGCTGCTGCCCCTTTTCGGTGAGCTCAGTCATGCTCACAGATGCCACGATGAACTCTCTGCATGAAGTCTTCCTCCACCAGTGCCTGCCTTCATCCACCCCCCGCATGAATCCCGTCGCCCCCCATGCCATCGCCTTCGGATGCCGGAATCCAGGTGTCCCGTCGCCACAGCGCCACCAGATCGCGAGGGCTTCTTCGGGAACCAAAGCCTCCCGATCTCAAATCCCAGATTCCAGGGAGTCCCACTACGTGAAGCTCCTCAACAGGTCCTGCAAAGCTGGAAAGTTCAGCGAGTCGCTCTACTTCCTGGAGTACATGATGGGCAAAGGGTACAAGCCCGACGTGATCCTCTGCACCAAGCTCATCAAGGGATTGTTTGGTTCGAGGAAGCTAGACAAGGCAGTCAGGGTGTTGGACATCCTGGAAGCCCACGGCGAGCCCGACGTCTTTGCCTACAATGCCCTAATCAGCGGCTTCTGCAAGGCCAACCGCATCGAGGCGGCCATCGAGGTACTCGGCCGGATGAAGAGCCGGGGCTGCCCTCCTGATATCGTGACGTACAACATCCTCATCGGCAGTCTTTGCAGCAGGGGGAAGCTGGATCTGGCGTTGGAGGCTCTGGACCGGCTGTTGGACGACAAGTGCCAGCCGACGGTGATCACGTTCACGATTCTGATAGAGGCGGCGTTGCTGCAAGGTGGAATCGGCGACGCGATGAAGCTTTTGGACGAGATGGTGTCGCAGGGGCTTCGACCTGACAACTACACGTACAATGCCATCATTCGCGGGATGTGCAAGGAAGGGATGGTGGACGCTGCCCATGAGTTCCTGAAGAGCCTGCCGTCGAGAGGTTGCGACCCGGACGTGATTTCGTACAACATCTTGCTTCGTGGGTTGTTGAGTCGAAAGAGATGGGAGGACGCAGAGAAGTTGATCGGTGAAATGCTTGAAAGAGGTCTGAAACCCAACAATGTCACCTACAGTGTTTTGATCAATTCTCTGTGTCATGAAGGCAAGGTTGAGAGAGCAAAGCAATTGCTCAAGGACATGATCAGAAGGGGACTGAAGCCTGACGCTTATAGCTATGACCCATTGATCTCTGCTTATTGCAAGGATGGTAAATTGGATCTGGCGATAGAGTTCATGAACTATATGATCTCTAACGGTTGTCTACCAGATATAGTGAACTACAACACGATCCTGTCGGCTCTCTGCAAGAGCGGAAATCCTTATCAGGCTTTGGAAGTTCTGGACATGCTTGCTGAGACAGGCTGTTCCCCAAATGTTAGCACATATAATGTGATCATAGGAGGGCTTTGGAACAGCAGGAACCGTTCGAGGGCTCTCGAGATGGTCTCAGAAATGATCAATAAGGGAGTTGACCCCGATGAGGTTACATACAATGTCCTGATTTCGTGTTTGTGTAGGGATGGGATGGTAAATGAGGCCATTGGTCTGATGCGGGATATGGAGAGTAGTGGTTTCCAGCCAATGGTTATCACATACAATACGGTTCTCCTCGGATTGTGCAAGGTTCACAGGATTGATATGGCAATTAATATACTTGCGGAGATGGTGGACAAAGGATGTCGAACCAATGAAACTACCTATATTATTTTGGTTGAAGGTATTGCTTATGCTGGCCATAAAGCTGAGGCCATGGAATTGGCTAAAGATCTGTCCATGAGAAATGTCTTCTCCAAAGATTCTTTGAAACGGTTGAATCAAAATTTTCCCATTCTCGATCTTTTCAAAGAGATCCCCCAATCGGTTGATTAGTGATAACAACTGTTGCTTCTTCTAGTTATTGTTTTCTTTTTTTTTTATTTTAGATTTGACCCTCCAAATGATCAAGTGAGCCATTTCCTCATAGCAGTTGGAAGTTAATTCTTCCTGTGTCACTGGATGGCTGAAAAGTTCTCCTGCTGCCGAAGATGGAAGTCTTGCTTTTCTGTGCATGCTAATTTAAAGAAGGCACTTGACTCTTTTGAAGGAATTAGAGGAAAATCTGAGCTGGTACGTTAATCTCTAGCTTCTTGGCTGTTAACATTTCCATCTCTTATTCCTTGTTCTTTGATTTGGAGACAACTATTACTGCTAAACTAGTTGATTGTTGTACAGGAGAACCATGTAGGCATGTCATTTTTCCATTCTTTCTTTGTTATATATCTTTCATCAAAAGTTGAAACCTGAAAACTTCTCAGCATTGCTGTTAAATAGTTCATGTGGTGTTTGTAAGGCTGCTTTATTAGAGATTATGATAAAATGGGCACAATATCAAAATAGAAGCAAGATGCAATTCTTGTCTGTATCATCATTTACTTCTCACTCATTCATCTCTATAGCAACTTTTATAAAAAAAATATTTTAATGACCTACAAGGAAATTTATCAATGATGTAAAAAGAATTTATCATTTGCAAGGAGCCACTCTATGTTATTATCATTATTATTGCTTGGTAATGGCATCTTTCTGAGCGGACTGAAGTTGCTTGTAAGCGCTGACTCTTTGGATTCATGTAGGATACTTCTTGAAATCAAAGACCGAGTTCTTGGAATGATGCAGCTGTCTTGTAAGAATATTATCTTCCAATAATTAAAAGATGTATGAGAAGTCTGCTGAATCTTGGTTGTTGAGCTGACAAGTAGTAATCCAGATGGCTTATACAAATGCACTGAAGATTTCGGAAGACCACAGTCCATAGTTCTGACATGATGCTTCCATGATTCTCGATCAGCACACAAGGATCTCTATTAGATTCTGGAGCTGCAAAGTCAACCTTCGTGAAAAAAGAATATGAAATCCACTCACAAAATATGCTGAAGGTGAAGTGTTATTTGTGTTTTCGCAAAATTTTTTGGGGGGCTTGGAACTCAAAATTCTGACTCAGCACACAGTCTTAATCACTGTAGTCTCAGAAACGGTGATATATGTCCAGTTCTGTATATTGTGTTGATACATTCGATCATACAACAAATGTACTAACACTATGTCAAGATTCATGATGATTGTCAACTAGTCACAAATATATATGCAAAACATACTTCATTTTTTCTTCCACAACTTGTCACTATATGATAAATATTTATTTGCAATGGGCCATCAATCAGTGTCAGAAGACTTTACATACTACATTAATTGGTGCTTCCATTGATATCTATTTTTCTAATTAATATTGCAAAAATATGGTCCATATAGTTTAGCATTGATTTTTAAAATAATAAATTTGGGAACCATTTATTTATTTTATTTATTTCTTCTTATTTACTTATATATTTTGTATATATATGTCTATATATATGTGTGTATATATATATTTATATATATATACATATATATATATGTATATATATATATATATACATATATATATATGTATATATATATATATATACATATATATATATGTATATATATATATATATACATATATATATATGTATATATATATATATATACATATATATATATGTATATATATATATATATACATATATATATATGTATATATATATATATATACATATATATATATGTATATATATATATATATACATATATATATATGTATATATATATATATATACATATATATATATGTATATATATATATATATACATATATATATATGTATATATATATATATATACATATATATATATGTATATATATATATATATACATATATATATATGTATATATATATATATATACATATATATATATGTATATATATATATATATACATATATATATATGTATATATATATATATATACATATATATATATGTATATATATATATATATACATATATATATATGTATATATATATATATATACATATATATATATGTATATATATATATATATACATATATATATATGTATATATATATATATATACATATATATATATGTATATATATATATATATACATATATATATATGTATATATATATATATATACATATATATATATGTATATATATATATATATACATATATATATATGTATATATATATATATATACATATATATATATGTATATATATATAAATATATAATGTCTGCGAATATAAGATGTGACACCATAAAATATATATAGCATTGTTTACTACTTCGCCACACTCGCCTACCACTTGAAACTATTGGATCGATCCGTTCGATAGATCGGTGGAGAGGGGAAGAAGGAAAGGAAGGAGCTCGGCGATCGTCGTGGTGATCAGGTAAGGATGACGGAGGCGGTGGTGTAGAAGAAGCCGGGGATGACGAGCGTGAGGGAGATGCTGCTCCTCCAGGATGGACTGCCGCCGGGCGGATTCCCGCCGGTGAGGTGCGCCCGGCGCATCCCCATCAAGGGCCCCAGCGCCGCTGCCATCTTCATCGTCGCCCTTGGCGCCTTCTCTTGCGGAATGTACCAGGTCGACTAGGGTAATCGCATCCGCCGGTAGGTTGCTTGCCGCCCTCCGACGTTCCCTAATTAGTCCTCTTCTTTTGCTATGCTCGAAAAAGATTTATATCTTGTTTGGATCACGATGGACCCAAAAATTTCTCTTGATCCTGTGTTGGTATAAGCGGAAAGAGAAGAGCTGATTCGATGCATTTAGTTTTCTTGCAATTTTCTTTCTGCTGGATTGAAATTTTGAGGAAAAAGGTTTAAATTTTATGCTGGACATACTTGGTAGTCACAATTTCACAACGAGAGGCGATATCATCGTGATGCTTAGAGTAAATTCGTGGATTCTTGGCGTGCTTGCACGCATCAAACATTGTGATGGGTGAGAAACACCCCCATGCACTTAATTGTCCTAAATACCATAGATACTCCTATGATGTTAGCACTTGGCATGAATACCTTTTGGAACCTAATACATACGCCTGAGTTTTTTTACATCCGTATATCCGAAAGAACTGGAGATATATGAATATTTATGTATTATTCATGATATTTGCTGTATGTTTTTGACCAAAATCAAACTTATTTATGAACCAGAGAAGTCTACCGGGACTTCATTTTGCTGTGGCCTACAGCAAAATTTATGCCCGCTAAGTAGTAGGAAGAATACTTGTGAGGTATTATAGCTCTATCATACTAGTAAAGACAGTTCCACATATGAACTACTTTTGGAAGAGCGGTTTCGACATCCTTTAAAGAACACTCTAAGAAGACCTCTTTCATTGGAATGAAGTTATATATCAATTGTTTTTTATCTTAGATCTCTTAATTCAAGTGGGAACCTCTTATGTAAGTCCATGTAGAATGCCTTGTGCTTGCAAGTCATCTCTCAGGAGCATCCTCATATATCGGACTCTCATTCATTTCTACAACTTTTACTGCAGGGTTTACACAGTAGAGTGATTCCTTCAATTTGTATGCTGTGCTTAGTATATTATAGTTCTGTTCTTACATCCATTGTTGCGAACAATAGAGTATATGCATTTTCCTGTTATATATATATATATATCATCGCCAGCGCGTCTTCCTTTTGTTCTTATCGATGATGATATATATATATATATATATGTGGGTGTGTGTGTGTGTGAAATGTTCTTTCTAAGTGCATTTTGCTGCTCGCAGAGCCATATTACCAATGCTTCAAAAGATGAAAGGTAAATAAATACATCAAGTTTGCAAGCTCGACACTACTTGTCAAAATGTTCATTTCCTTTCTGTAACACTAAATATGAGGTGGTATACTATGGAGTCTTTTAGGTTTGTGAAGGAGTGGAAGAAATATGTGGAAGAGGAGGCCAGGATTCTGAAAGATGTTCCTGGATGGAAGGTAGGAGAGAGTGTGTATAACTTCTGGAAGGTGGATGCCTCCAGCAACAGGTGAGCTGCGACCTGACGTCCGGCGATTTCAAGATTCAGCTACCATGAGATCTATGTAAGTTTGGGTGTGTTTGCATACCTTCAAACTTTGCTCATACTCATTTGGTCCTGTTAAACCACATATGCATCTTAAACTCATACCAATTATATAGCATTGTGATTTGGATTTGATGATATCTTGGTCTGTTTAAACCAAATGAATAATCTTGAATTGTGTCTATACGGATCAGTCTATTCTATTCGGAATCATTCTATTGGTTAATCTATTGTTACATAGATAATATGTCTCAAGTTCAAATTCATGTTTATGTTTGAGTTTGACACCATTTCATGCATGAAAACAAATTGTTGGGCAGGCATGGCCTTTCGATTCATAGAGTCCTTCAGCTGTGATCTAATCTATTGCTAACCAGCATAAACCCCTACAAATGTATATATGGCATACATAGCTGGGTGGGAGGTAGGCTCTTTCTTTTTAACTGTATCAGAAACCTAAACACTAAGCTAATTCATTTAGCAGACTCCCTTCTAAAATCTGTATAAAGATAAAGCAAATCTTTCACCATATGCCTTAGAGTAAACAGCTTTGGCATCACTCGAACAGATTTTTCAACACTGATCACCTCCTTGACTCGGCGTCGAATGCAACTGTTGAGGTTGATCCCTTTCTGAACCTACTTCAGCCATCAACTAATCGAACCATGGCCATCTGTTGATGCAGAGAACATGTAGCTGTTGCTTGCGACCACCGAGTCCTTGTCACCCTGTAAACATGAGTTACATCATGCATAAGTTGATAATACACATGCCACACTAGGCCAAACTTTAAATGACTCGTCGACGCCGGTATCAACTTATCAGCCATTGTTAGAAGACTGTACCTGCTCATCCTGGATCATAGTTTGGGTTCCAGGGGCCGAAACTTTCAGATGGCTTCTTAATGAATGCTGCAGTCAGAAGATGTTGGTAAGGTTACTCAAACTAGACAGAAGACCTCTCTCGATTAAAGACTAGAATTGGGGAATATCTTTATCCTCTACATATCGAACTAACACATTCACCCATATATAACTTTGCATATATAACAAGACATTTTAACTTTGCATAAAACAATTTCGTATCATAATTGTGGTATCACAGTTACAATGTTTTGCATTTTGCGTACAACTGTAGTCCTGCTCAAGAAACAGCTGCTAAATAGAAGTAATGGACCATAAATTATCTCTTAATCAGCAAAAGCTTGAGATTAGGGTAAGCCATGAATGTTGATGAAAAACAGAACCCAATGTCGTAAGGCCCCCATATGCTTATGATACTACAGATTCTTGACTTTATTTCTCTTTTTTTTTTATTTAACAATGAAAATCATTGGTAATTAATCTGAACAATGAAAATCTCCAAACATGTAAGATTCAGATAATTGTATAAGGAGAATTCTAACTGATCATATAATCAGTGTTCATATATAATAATGTGGGTAAGTCAATCATTTTGTGATGTTTCACAAACCTTGTTTGCCCACGTTAGACCACAAGCATTGCAAAGAGATTTTGGTCCAGCTGGCCCACGACGCATCATCGGAGTAGAATTTTTACTGGTTCCACAGTTGAGGCAACTGCATGATTCATACAGTACTGATGATGATACATTGCAACATAAATTAGGAGCTAAGACAGAAAAGGAGAATGATAAAGAAACAACTTAGGAACAAACTTATAGCTGGTTATTTTGTGCTGTTCTAGTTTTCGGCTATGAAACACTAGTCAAAAACCAGGCCAAATAATTATCATAGCTAAAAACAAGAAACTCACAAGGCATGCTGATCTTTCTCTTCTTGATCATTGCTTTTTGCAGGATCCCAACTTGATGTGACTGATGCCACTTCCTCAGAATTTGCCTTGGATGATGCAAACTGACCCTTATTACGCTTCATCCTAAATCATGGAGATATATATTATGATCGATAATTTCTAAGTAACACTAGCATAAGGATTAATCCTAGACTTAATCTAGGTGATGTATGTTTGAAAGAACAATTTCTGCAAATCATATATATAAATATTTTCTATCTCGATTGCTTCATCATAACAACAACAACAACAATAACAACAACAAAATAAAAAATCCAACTATTTAGGGTCAACTACATGAATCGTTTGCCGCCATTGAGATTTGTAAAATGTCATATATTTAGTTAAGTTTAGAGTACTGAAATCTATAAATATAGTTTCTATTAAAGTCTTTTTAGGTTTTCCTCTGCTCATACCACTAACATTAATCATTTTACCTCATTTAATTATTGTATTGGGAGGCCTCCTAAACACATGCTCATGTCATCTTATTCTGTATCGAAACAATACCTAATTGTTCACAAATAAAAATATTTCTTTTCTTATCTTTCCTAGTAACTCCACACATCCATCGAATGTAGTCAAAAGCGTTAGGCGCCAAAAAGCACCATGGTCCCAAAATGATCGAGGCGTTTGCCTAAGTAAAGTGAGATGCTCTTGAATATTATAATTTAAAAATTATATATCATGATTAATAAAAAATTAACTAAAACTAAAACTAAAACTAAAATAACACATCAAACTATAGCGATAGCAATAATACTCGACATTTTATTATTGATTCACTAAGCACAAAAGGCAACTACTGTTCACTACAACAAGCAACTGTTGTTCTCACAAACATAGACAAACAACCAAGATGAACAACAAAGCAGCGGCTGATCTAAGTTTAAATTAACAAACAACAATGAAGTGGTAGGGTAAACGGGGAAGAAAGCCACGGTGAACAGGGAAGAAGGCAATGGTGAACTATCACAGACTTAGTCGATTTTACTTAAGTCATGTGGCACCCTTGCGTGTCTATCCGCAAAAGGTCAACCTCCCCGAAACCTCTTATGGTCCCTTAAAGACTTGCAAAAAAAGATGGGTTAGAGGAAGTATTTAACTTGGATCCCATAAGTAAAAATTTCAAAAAATACTTAATAGTCAATACAAATTATAAACATGGGCTTTGCAAACTCTGAAGGGTCACGTGACAAAGGGTCCAAGGTGGTTCGTCGTGGCCAAAAGTCCCCACATAACACTGCTGTAATATAAGACAACAAACCATCCCTAGACAATATCCCAAAGGACCATCCAGCCATGTGCCACCCAAGTAGTTCTAGGGTGTCATATTGGTTGACACTCCACACCACTCTACGGAGCTAGAAAACCCATAAAATGACTATTTAGATGGCTTATTTTTGGGCAGTTTTGCCTCTATGCGATAAGTGTACATGACCTATGTTTACAGGACTAAAACGACCACAAAAACCAATCAAATGAGACCGTCAAGCCTATTGCAAGCCTTTTACATATTGTGCAAAACATGAACAAAACCGAAAGGCATAGATATACACAAACATTACATCAAACACCCTTTATACAAATTTGTCCTTGATAGAACAACAAAGAGGGAGGGGAAGAGGGAAGAGCGATTGAGGAAGGGGTGGCTACGACGAGGCGGGGGGCAGGGGTTGAGGGGCTGCGATGAACGTAAAAGGGCTACCGATAAACAGGGCAAAGGGAGGGAGGGGAAGAAGTCACCACTACTGCAGAAGAAAGATGTCGTCGTTGTCGCTGGAGGAAGATGTCACTACTGTCGCTGGAGGAAGGCATAGCTGCTATCGCTAAAGGAAAACATTATCAGGGAATAGGGCTGCTGCCATCGTTCACCTATGGAAGGAACTTCGCTGCCATGCAGGAACATAGTGGGAAAGAGGATTTCTGCATTATGGTTCTTCCTGTGTGTGGTTTCTTGCTTTCTGCGATAGATAATTGGTTCAAACGAACTAGTTGTCTTGTGTTTGGTTTGGCTCACGCTTAATAGATAATTGGTTCAATCGAACCAAATAGAATTGTTTAGTTCAACATAGGCTCGACCTGACTTGAGTTGAACCAGGCAGGAGCCCAACCCGCCCAGCACTTGGGCCCAGGCGTGGCGTCTGAGTGAAGATGCCTGCCCAACCCAATAAGCAAGCGCTTAAGTCTCGCCTCGCCTCACCTGGGCGCCTAAGCGAGCGCCCGAGCATCCAATGACTTCACTGCATCCATCTCAGCATTCTCATCTTGGTAACATAAACTTTTTGTATATGTTGTTTATTAATTGCCTAACACTCAGATCTATAAAGTATTGTTGGTCTCACAACTATCTAATAAAATTTTTCTTTTAATTTTCAAAATATTTGATGATCACACAAGACTCCTTACGCCCCTTGTCATTTTAATCATATTATTTTTACTCTATGAATAATATCTTCATCGATCTCGTCATCTTGTTAAATAATTAATCCAAAATACCTAAAATTTTTACTTAAAGAAACTTTTTGTTCATTCAACTTAACTATACTCTTCTGTGTATTCATAGAATTACTAAAATTACATCTTATAAATTCAATTTTAGTCCTACTTAATCTAAAGCCTTTAGTCTCTAAGGATTTTCTCAATAACTCAACTTCATAATCAAATAACATACACCAAGGAGGTCTATCATATAAATAATTAATATGTTCATCCATTATCAATGTAAAAAAGTAGGGACCTAATATAGATCCTTGATATAATCCTATATTACAATGAAACTCATTAAACACACTCCCTATAGTTCTAACACTAGTAGCTATATTATCATGCATATCTTTAATAACATCAATATAATTAATGGATACATTTTTCTTTTCTAAAACCCACCACAATAGATCTCTATGAACCCCATCATAGATTTTCTCTAGATCAATAAAAACCATATGCAAATCCAGACATAAAACTAAATTGATTTTTAGAGATATTTGTTTTAAGTTTTATTCTACTTTCGATAACTCTTTTCTAAAGTTTCATAGTATAACTCATGATTTTAATTCCTTTATAATTTAAATAATTTTATATGTTTTTCTTATTCTTGTAAAATGGTACTAAAAAACTCTTTCTTGATTCATCAGGTATCTTTCTGAATCTTGCGATTTTGTTAAATAAGCCAATTAACCAAGCTACCCCCTTATCCTCTAACCTTTTCCTCAATAAGGATATCATCAGGTCCTATACTCTTAACTATTTTCATCTTCTTTGATGTGTCTTTTACTTCACTAGCTCTAATTTTATGAACAAATCTATGATTATTAAATCTACCATTATTATTTATCGTTACATCTAAGTCCTATGTGAAATATTTATTAAATAAATTATAAAAATAATTTTTTTATCTTTCGTTAATCTCGTTATCATTAAGAAGTATTCCTTGATCTTCATCTTTAATGCATCTAATATTACCTAAATCCTTACTTTCTTTCCCTAACTTTAGCAATTTGATATATATCTTTTTCATTATCTTTAGCACCCAATTTATTATAAAAATTATAATAAACTTCATATCTTGTCATGCTAACCACTTGTATTGCCTCTTTTTTAGATTCTTTAAATATTTTAAATTTCTCCTCATTTTTATAATTTTACCAATCTTGTAAAAAATTATTTTTTGAACTTCCTCGCACCAACACAAACTCTCATTTAACATACACCTCTACCTTTAGTTTCACTAAGAATCTTCTTTGTTAAACTCCTAATCTTGTTAGTCATTATAGTCCAAATAATATTAATATTATCTTCATCCAAGTTCTAACTCCCTCCCTTTCTATCCTATTCTTATTTTTAAAATTTCACCACCTAGTCCTTGTAAATTTTTCTACTATTTTTTTCTTTTTCCATTTTCTATGTAAATATATAATACTATAAACCTATGTTGATTAGTCGAACTTTTGCCGGGTATAACTTTACAATTCTTACAAATAACTTTATTTACTTTATCTACCTTTCTAGCAAAAAAAAAAAGTCTTTTTGATTATAATTGAGACCACTCTTATAAGTAACCAAATGTTCATCTCTTTTCTTAAAGTATTTACAATTATAAAATCATACAAAGTTGTAAAGTCTAAAATCATACCATCATTTTCATTTCTCTCCCCATAAGCAAAGCCCCCATGCACCCTTTTATATTCATCATATGTTTTGCCTATATGATCATTCAAATCTCCTCCAATTATAAATTTTTTGATTATAGGTATTTCTTGAATGATATCATCTAAATTTTTTTTAAAATTCTCTTTTGGTTTAATCATCTAATCTAACTTAAGGGGCATTAGCACTAATGACATTCAAAACATCTTATCCTTTCACAAATTTAGTACTATAATTCTATCTCTAAGTCTTTTTACATTTACAACATTGTTCTTAACATCCTTATCAATAACAATTCCTATATCATTTTTGTGTTTAATTTTTCTCGTATATCAAAATTTAAATCTAGTACTATGAATCTCTCTAGATTTTTCCCTTATCCACTTAGTCTCTTGTAAGCGAATCATATTTATTCTTCTTCTAATCATAGTGTTTACTAATTCTAATCTTTTCTCTAAAAGTGTTTCTATATTCCAAGTTGCTAACTTAACCCATTGTTCTTGGACTAACTTCTTTACTCCAATTGAAAATAATAAAAGAACTCTTACTTACTTGGCACCATATCTGAGCACTAATATGATGGGCTACTTCCGGACGACCTCCTATCTCACTGTTTGTAATTTGAGACACCTAGGTGGTGAAAGTGCCTCACATCACTTCCGAGTGACAACCTAGCTCGATACTGAAATCGGTTAAGACCCATGTTCATAAGATCTGACATAGTTTTACGCTGATTGTCAATGACCTAATGCAATCCTCCACTTTTCTCATCCGACCTTAAGAACCAGCATTGGCGATGTTCTCTAATCATGCAGAGATACTATATGCATGTAACTATGCACAAAGGTGATGCAAACTGAGCATATTAGTTTGGTTCCCAATTGGGAGTTAATGATAAGATAGAGTAAGTGGCATCTCTCCCTCAACAAAATAATAATAACAACAACAATAATAATAATAATTTTGGCATCTCAATTATAGTGATGATATTGGTTAAAGGAACATCTAGGTTTAAATTATCCAGGGTTAACATAAATCTTATAATGACAATGAAAAACTTATACCTAGAAGCAACTTCCTTTCGAACAGTATATAGTACTTTCTTCTTGAAGCATAGGTTCTTCTTCTTCTCCTTAAACCGCAAAATAGAAGCAAGCCGTTGACCATTTTTGGATCCTGATGCTTCATCTACACTCTGGTAATGCACACATAAAACTGTAATGAAAGAATTAGTTGAAAGGTAATTTGATGGGTGATGAAGTTGCTGCATGAAATACCCTATAATTTTGATGAGAGGGTACTGCCATGCCACCAAATTCAGGTGATTGTTGCCCATTCAAAAGTAACAGAACTGCATGAACCTGAGTAAGACAGTTTAAGAATCTATCAACAAAATAAATATTTATCAACAAGAAGCAAACTTGAAATTTGAAAAGTAAAAAAAATATGGCAATGATCTCCAAATGGTATCTGTTCTAAAGAAAACTTATTTTCTAGGTAACGTTAATTAAGAACAAATTAAATACTAACGAAGGTAAACCAACATGATAATTACTTGTTTACATCAAAAAAGAAAAGTATCATGTTCCTCGTAAGTCTATTGATACAATCAAAAGTTGATATAAATATGAAAGGCAAACGAGGAACTGAAATACAGATATAAAAAAAAATCTCGAAACTAGTATAGTTTGGTAAATGTGTTGTGCATTAGTGGTACTGGAAATGGAGGTTAAAATAGATATAAACATGACTATGTGCAACACACTGGATCACTGAGAACTTAACTAGTTCTGATACTATATGGCATATGATATAAACATGTAAAAAGAACCAAGGCAAGAGCTGAAGCTTTGTCTCACATTGATCAATTCTTAATAATTTTCAGTAAGGTTACAGGTCTTTCTTGAGTAGATAATTCCCTTTCTTGCAGAACTTTTGGATTTTTTTATCAAGTTGTTTATGTGAGTCAGCAAGCCATTTTAAAGTTATGATTTTAAGCATCATAGGCTTATTTGATAATAATCAAAATAAATTTTCTCCAACTTTAAGAGCAGAGGAGGTCGGTTATAGTACATAGGATTGAATTGTCATACTCATCTCAAAGGACTTCACCGAAAAATATAGAATGGCATGAGGCTTTCTAGTACTAGGGTGGTGACAATATGCTGAATTTTCTTAAAGTTCAGAGCTAAAATAAATAACTTAGGAGTACATAGATAAAACAATCAAAGAAAGAATCCTTCAGAAATGGGTGCCAATATAGCAAAGTGTATATATATATATACACACACACACACTTCTTTTGTGAGAGTACTCAACTGGCAAGAAAAGATACAGTGTTTCTCAGACTTCTGACACTGGAACAAAGGTAGCTCTATTTGTAATTGTGTAACATATGAAACTAAAAACTTAATCAACACCTATGTGTAGCTCTTAATTAATACTAATTTTTCATTGTTTTTACAATCTGTAAGACATAACATCTTCCTTCATCACTGACATGTGAAGAAGAATGCAGAAAATTTTCAAGCTGTAATCACCCCTTAAGGATCCACCACACTAAGGGACAAGAAGGATTTCAAGAGAAGTAGTTATGATGTAAATCCAGAATAACGTAAGTCACACCACTCCAGAACTGTACTGCAGCATTCTTGCCTCAAACCATTATGGTTGGACCATCTTGAATATCCAGGAGGGAGCTCTTTGGCAAAGAAATGGATTTGTGACAATGATTAGGTTTGCATCTTTGATATGGATGATCAAAATATCCATCCTCAGCCCAAGAGACCCTATCCTCAAGTCAAGATCGAAATCAACACCAAATCGAGTCCTGAAGAGTTCAGATCCTCTTTTTATTGTACTTTCCTCCAGAATTTTAGAAACTTGGGAAGCCCTCTAAAGTCATGATTTGTATCAATTTAGTGTCAGAAAGTCTGAACATGAGTGTAGTGTCGATAGGCTCTTGAACATTATAGAGTCCTATAACATAGGGGTTTTACAGGAGCTTTTGTGATAATACAGCTTGCTAAGGTCGAGTCTGATTAGATATAAACAAGGGAAGAACAAAAAAATAAACAGAGAGATTTAGGGAATAATCTCGAGCAAAGCACGAGCTCAAGTTTGAGCTATTCAAGAACATTGAGCTCTTTCGATCAGCCCTCAAAGAAACAAAAAGTTTAAAGGAAAAAAATTCAGCCCAAATAGCATCATCCTTCAAAAAATCAGAGTAAAGGTTACATATAAATAAGGCTGTTAACATTTCAATTTGATCTGAAAGCCCCCACTGACTTATGTTTCCGGAGAATTTTTTTGGACAAATGATAAAAAACATCAGATTACATGCTTGAATGAATAAGACAAGGAGGATCGCAATGAGTATATCAAAGTAAATGATATAAAATAACAAATTAACTATAAGGAGAAATTATTGAATGCAAGAACAAACAGTTAATGAACTTGAGAAAGCAAGTTGCTATGGCTTCATATAGCATTGTTCTTTTCTAGGAATATCATAATGCAAACAAATTCAGAAGTTGGATAACATTAGGAAGTTAATAAGCACTGGAATCTACATTCTACTCGAAGATTTAGGGAAATTTAATCAAATAAAAGCATTATCATAAAGACAGGAAAAACAAACCAGGATGCCCCCTTTTGACTTAGGTGACTAAGGCTCAAGTCATGAAAACATCTATGTTTGTAGAGGTAAGGTTGTATACGATCATCCTAAAATCTTGCATCCTAACATCTATGCTTGCAGAGGTAAGGATGCCCCTTTTTGACTTAGGTGACTTATGTACTAGACTGTTCACTAGAAAGAAAGGGAGAGCAACAAAAGATGAAGACATTTTTTTATAAAAATTGTAAGGATGTCCTCTACTCAAATCAATGTGATCCTTATAGGGCTTTGAGGTCACCTGAGGCATCCTAGTTCTTTGATTTCAAGTATGAAACACAAGATGGTTAAATTTCAGAAAAAATCTAACTGAAGGACAAAAAATTACAATATTCAGAAAAGGTAATCAATTGAAGTCCAAAAGATACCTATGCATCATAACGTTTCATACTAATAATTAGGAGGGTGCACTTAAGTTCCTAGGAAACGTCATGTATCCCTCTTGTGTATGTGACAATAGTGATAAAAACTTAAAAGTGAATCAAATACTTTTGTGCTATTTCTCCATTCAATACATGATAAAATTATGAGATTAACAATTTGTATTAGATTTTAACTATGGCTTTCAGTTGGCCTACGATTTTGCACTGAGCAGGAATTTTGTGTTTAAATGTTTATAGATTCAAGGGGCTCAAGGCAATGCATCCTTGGTCATACCGATACACGATTTAGACATTCAGGGGATGTTATTAATTACCTTTATATTCTTAGGTAAACTGCATTATGCAACAATGATTCTAGATTCACCATGAATAATAACAAATAACAACAGAATAAGTTTTACAGTAAAGGCTGAAAGCCACCATAAATCTAATCAACTTATCATTTTTTTCTTCTCATTTTGTTACTCTCTATGCCCTTGCGTGCAATTCTGATTCACGTCGGCCAAGAGATCTCACTCCACAAACCTTACGAAGGACCTACATAATCGTCCGATCCCTTGTGCAATATACTGAATTCACAGGTACTGATGGGTATCTTTATCATGTAAAATTAGGTTCTCAGGTTGTTTCATCTATTCTCGTGCGGAAACATCAGAAGCACCGCAATATGCTTTTTATTATTTTGTATGTAATCGATTGCTACGATTTCTAACCAATGCACCTGCCGATTGAAAGGAAAAGGACGCCAAATCAGGCAATCCACCAATCAAAGATATGGAAGTCACAAAAACCCTAAACCCCGCAACAGGATTCCTAAACCCTCGTAAACCTAGGAAACATGAAAGAAACAGAAAAAGAAGTGCCGAATTGTGTGACGTATCAAGGAGAAAGGAGGAGGAGAGAAATAATCTTGCTTTTTCTTCTTCCTTACCCTTTCAGACGGTACGGAGTCGAAGATGTAAACTTGTCCCTGGAAAGAGAGGGTGAGCTGATTCGGCCCCGGCGGCTGCGGTTGCAAGGGCGTGCTACCCTCGATCGAGGGCGCCACCTCGGCCTCTGCCGCCGTCGTCGCCCCACCGATGCCGTCGATCTCGGAGACGAAGTGTCGCCCCCGCATGAAAGGGTCGGCGTCCATGCTTCCGTACATCACGACCAGCGAAGGAGAGCAGACTGGGAAAGAGAGCAAAGAGAGGAAGGGTTGGTGGCGGAGCGTACGAGAAAGCGATACGCCACGTACCGGGCGTAACCTTTTATAGCCCCCCCCTTCCTCCTTTGGTCTCCCGAGTCCAATCCCAATAGAATTCATGTCCGCACGTGCGCTCCATCTCAGGGACCTGCTAATCCTACGTGCTCCACTCACGCAACCTGACGAGCGAGACTCGTGAGCCCCAACTCGACCGCGGGCTCCACTCGGGTAAGTGGCCAATCTTGTCCGTTAAGTAGGCATCCGCAGTTGTGGCACGTGTGGCGCACTCCATTAACCTAACCATTGCCATCGACATCAATTTGGTAAATGTGACTCACGTGGCCTTATTTCGAGAATTCGAAATCTCATTTTTTATATTTTACATACAAATATTCGTTTAATAAAATTTTATTTTATTTTTTTATTTAATTTAATATTTTTAAATTTTCATTATATTAATATTATATCTAAAATATGAGTGTATATATATATATGTATATATATATATATGTACACATAGGCACACAGACATACCCACATAAATACATAGATTTACTTTCTTATCCAACAATAGGAATTATAAAATATTTGTTAACTCAACAATTAATTTTACATAATTAATATCAATCAAATAACATGTATAACAAGTAACCAACTTATTAGTATCAAAATAGAGTCTATTTCTGAAAATTATGGCTGTCTCAATAAATGCTGGCCTTCCTTTAATATTACACAGCTGACTTATGTATTAGTAAGGGTTAGTACATATAATAGGTGAGACTAAATAAATAATAATTGAAGATATAGACAAAGATGACAAAAATTATATTTTTTCCATTTTTAAGTTCATGACCTACTTTCTCTTGTATCAACTTTATGACACGAGAAACATATATATATATATATATATATATATATATATATATATATATATATATATATATATATATATATATATATATATATATATATATATATATATATATATATATATATATATATATATATATATATATATATATATATATATATATATATATATATATATATATATATATATATATATATATATATATATATATGTTTCTCGTGTCATAAAGTTGATACAAGAGAAAGTAGGTCATGAACTTAAAAATGGAAAAAATATAATTTTTGTCATCTTTGTCTATATCTTCAATTATTATTTATTTAGTCTCACCTATTATATGTACTAACCCTTACTAATACATAAGTCAGCTGTGTAATATTAAAGGAAGGCCAGCATTTATTGAGACAGCCATAATTTTCAGAAATAGACTCTATTTTGATACTAATAAGTTGGTTACTTGTTATACATGTTATTTGATTGATATTAATTATGTAAAATTAATTGTTGAGTTAACAAATATTTTATAATTCCTATTGTTGGATAAGAAAGTAAATCTAAATTAGAATTATTTATTCTATAAATATTTCATATATCTCTATTTTGTGGAGAAAATTATGTATGAAAATAATCTGAGTGTTTTTATTTTTCTCTTTTATGAGTCTAGAAATAATGAGAAAAAATCTTAAAGATTTATAATGTGAGAGAAGCTATATATTGTTCTACATTGCATTAAATATAGCCCCCAAAAGGTTAGCCAGTCGATGATTAAGCTATGGTGGGTAGGAAAAAGAGCAACCTTTCATTTGGCGTTTGGTGACATAACACATAAGACATACAGAAGTTATGACCTCTAAATTGGTAGTTCTCACACTACGACATGTGGAGAACATATGAAGACGCTATACAAACTGTCGTGCAGATGATTCATTAGAGTGAGGTTTTTAATTACAACGTATCTTTAATTACAAGAGACGCGAAGTCGCATATCCCGCAGCACATTCCCTTCCCTTGGCTTCTTTATACTCACACATCTCTACTCCCAACTGCGAGCTCACCATGGCTGAGACGGAGGTCGAAGGCCGAGACGAGGAGGAGACCCATTCATCGTCGTTGTCGTCGCGGCCGTTGCCGTTCCGCAAGCTTCTCAGCTACGCCGACGCAGTAGACTGGGCGCTGATGGGGTTGGGATCCGTGGGCGCTGTCGTTCATGGCATGGCTCAGCCCATTGGCTATCTCCTGCTCGGCAAGGCACTCGAAGCATTTGGGAGCAACGTAGATGACCAAACCGCCATGGTTGGAGCGCTGAAGAAGGTACACAAGACATGTTCGACGGTGTAGAGTTCTTGACATTTGTGTGCATACGTTTAGCTTTGGCATGGTTTGCATGTAGGTGATTCCGTATGTGTGGTACATGGCGGCTGCTACGCTTCCTGCAGGAATGCTCGGTACGTGAAGAACATACTAGAATGCATACTCATCTTGTCATCGCCCCTAATCTACATGGTTGCAGAGATCTCATGTTGGATGTATACCAGCGAGCGACAAGTAGCACGGTTGAGGTTGGCGTTTCTCAGAGCAGTTCTTCACCAGGATATCGAAGCCTTTGACACAGAGTTAACCACCGCTAAGGTCATGGCAGGAGCAACACACCACATGAGCACCATACAGGACGCCATTGGAGAGAAGGTATGCACGAGCTCTCCCAGAAGCCGAATGAACCTTTGTTTACACGATGAGAGGATATCATGGCGTATTACTGTTGCAGTTGGGTCACTTCATCTCCTGCTTCTCCACTTACTTTGCTGGTGTCGTGATCGCCATTGTTTGCTGTTGGGAAGTAGCTTTGCTCTCTTTGATGGTGCTGCCCATGATTCTGGCCATCGGAGCTACATATACGAGAAAGATGGACAGTCTATCGGCGTTGAGGATGGCGTACTTGTCTGAGGCAACATCAGTCGTAGAACAGGTGCCTATCAGCATTTTGCAAAGCGGTCTTTTCGACAAACACTGAGTTCTCGTTGAACTCTGCATCTGCAGACCTTATCCCACATCAAGACCGTGTTCTCTTTCGTTGGAGAGAGCTCCTCGTTGAAGTCCTTCACTCGGAACGTGAAGCAGCAGTACGCCATGAGCAAAAAAGAAGCTGCAATTAAGGGGTTGGGGTTGGGCTTGTTTCAGACCGTCACCTTCTGTTCTTGGGCTCTGGTTGTGTGGGTAGGCGCCGTCGTCGTGACCGCAGGAAGAGCAAACGGAGGCGAGACCTTGGCAGCTATAATGAGCATCCTCTTTGGAGCCATGTATTTGGGCTAAAACTCCACGATGATGATTCAATTTTTGATGTTACTTTGACTTCATCCTCAAATTCTCTTTACCAGTCTCTCTGCTTTTCTTGATGAAATCACAGATCGATCACCTATGCCGCACCAGACTTGCAGATCTTTAACCAGGCAAAAGCTGCAGGAAGCGAGGTCTTCAAGGTGATCGAAAGAAAGCCAAGGATAAGTTACGAGACAAAAGGAGAAAAGCTAGAGAAGATTGTTGGAGGAATCGAGATTAATGGGGTGTCTTTTGCTTACCCATCTCGTCAGGATAAGCTTGTTCTGCAAGGCTTCTCATTGTCCATACCAGCAGGCAAAGTGTTTGCGTTGGTAGGTAGCAGTGGCTGCGGGAAGAGCACTCTCCTCTCCCTTGTC
The DNA here is from genome assembly GCA_001649415.1 of Musa itinerans. Lineage (NCBI taxonomy): Eukaryota > Viridiplantae > Streptophyta > Magnoliopsida > Zingiberales > Musaceae > Musa > Musa itinerans. Next base: position 144,963 of record LVTN01000449.1, on the reverse strand, counting down.
CAAAGGTTCTACGATCCAATTTCAGGTCTGCTTCTACATTCAAATACTGAAGTGTTGACACTATCGAATGCATCGTGCTAACCATTGGCACTAAATGCTGCAGGTGAGATTTCCATTGATGGCCACAGCATCAAGGACCTGGATCTTGAGTTCCTCAGGAGAAACGTAGCAGCTGTGCCACAGGAACCATCACTGTTTTCAGGCACAATTAAGGATAACTTGAAGGTTGGGAACTCGGAAGCAACCGATGAAGAGATACTGAGAGCAGCATCAGCAGCCAATGCAGACTCATTCATATCTCTGCTTCCTGACAAATACTCAACCTGGGTAAGAGTTCAAGCCATTGCTAATTACTTGTGTTCTCTCATCATGTTGCTGTGAAGTAGCGAGAGCTGACAGAATCGATTCAGGTAGGAGAGAGGCAAGTGCAACTCTCAGGTGGCCAGAAGCAAAGAATAGCGATAGCACGAGCAATTCTGAAAGATTCTCCCATTCTTCTTCTTGACGAGCCAACGAGTGCGCTTGATTCAGAGTCGGAAAAGCTGGTTCAAGAAGCCCTGGAGAAGGTGATGCAAGGAAGAACCGTCATCATCGTCGCCCACAGAGCATCGACTGTGAGCAATGCAGACACCATTGTTGTCGTTGAAGAAGGAAGAGTGGCACAAAGTGGAAGTCACAGTGACTTGCTCGTAAGCAGCACCTTCTATAATAACCTGTTTCACATGCATTACATGAATCCAGAGATGGGAGAGAGCCAATCAAGGTAGGTGATCACTTGTTTAGCTGATGAAAACAATCGTAGATATAGCACCTGAAGCAACATATATCTCTTGATCTACTTCTCGAGAACAGGAATACTGCACCAGAGATCATTCAACACACACCAGCTTCTGAAGAACTCAAGGAACCAAAGAACCAGCCAAGTGATCCTCCCATAGGACGAATCCAAACCTCAAAGAGCAGAACTGCTAATTTCTCTAGAATATGGTTTAGGCTGAACAAGTTTGAGCTTGCAAAGACTGCTTTGGGCTCTCTTGCAGCAGCTGTCGCTGGTATTTCGAAGCCATTGTTCGGGTTCTTTATCATGACAATTGGAGTAGCATATTACAAGCAGGACGCAAGGGAGACGGTAGGGAAGTACTCGATAATTTTCTGCGTCGTCGGTGTTCTTGCGTTGGTTGCTCATACATTGCAACACTATCACTATGGTGTGGTTGGGGAGAAAGCCATGGGAAACCTCAGAGAAGCCCTTTTCGCAGGTAATAAGCATCTGTCTCTCTGAATTGCCATGTTTTGTGTCTGCTTATTTTTGTTGCTCTTTCCTGCAGCTGTTCTTCGTAACGAAGTAGCTTGGTTTGAGAAGCCTGAGAACGGTGTGGGACTGCTTGCAACACGCATTGTTAGTGACACTTGCGTGATCAAAACCATCATATCAGATCGAATGTCTGTCATCGTGCAATGCATCTCTTCGATTCTTATAGCGACAACCGTGAGCATGATCGTGAACTGGAGAATGGGGCTGGTCGCCTGGGCTCTCATGCCCTGTCACTTCATCGGCGGCCTGATACAATCCAAATCAGCCAAAGGTTTCTCCGGTGACTCTGCTTTGGCTCACCAACAACTCGCTGTTCTTGCATCGGAATCCGCGAGCAACATCAGAACCGTGGCCGCCTTCGTCCACGAAGAGCAAATGATTACGAAGGCCAAACTTTCGTTGGAGGAGCCAGTGAGGATCGGCAGGTTGCAGAGCATCAAGTACGGGATGATTCAAGGCACGTCGCTGTTTCTTTGGAATGTTTCACACGCGGTTGCCTTGTGGTACACCACAATTCTGGTCGATAAGAATCAATCCAGCTTCTTGGATGGTATAAGGTCGTACCAGATCTTCTCGCTCACAGTTCCTTCCATCACTGAGCTGTGGACTCTGATACCGGCAGTCGTTTCCGCCATCAGCATACTGAAGCCTGCATTCGACATCCTTGATCGGGAAACTCGAATCCTACCAGATGTTCCAGATGAAGTGAACTCTGAGAGAATATTAGGCGGAATCGAATTCGAGGGCATCAGGTTTTCCTACCCATCGCGTCCCCAAGTGGTCGTACTCGATAGCTTCGTCTTAACCGTCGAAGCTGGATCATCCGTGGCGCTTGTTGGGCCTAGCGGAGCAGGGAAGTCCTCTGTTTTGGCACTCCTCATGAGGTTCTACGATCCTGCCCAAGGAAGAATTCTGATCGATAGGAAGGACATAAGAGAATACAACCTGCGTTGGTTGAGGCAGCAGATAGGTTTTGTGCAGCAAGAACCACTTCTCTTCAGCTCCACCATAAGAGAGAACATCTGCTACGGGAACGAAGGTGCGTCAGAGGCCGAGATCGTAGAGGCTGCAACGGAAGCAAACATCCATGAGTTCATAAGCAGCTTGCCTGAAGGATATGACACCATGGTGGGGGAGAAAGGCTGCCAAGTATCGGGTGGACAGAAGCAGCGGATCGCCATAGCGAGAACTCTACTAAAAAGGCCGGTGATTCTGCTTCTAGATGAAGCCACCAGCGCACTGGATGCTGAAACTGAGAGAACCATCGTGCGAGCTTTGGGATCGAGCAAGTGGAGGAGACGAGAAGACCCTTCGTGCGGAATCACCAGAGTGACAGTTGCTCATAGGCTTTCTACGGTGATCAGTTCAGATATCATTGTGGTGATGGAGAAGGGTAAGGTGGTTGAGATGGGTAGCCATTCCACATTGATCGGAGAAGCTGATAGTGTTTATTCGAAGCTTTTCCATCTCCAGAACCAGTAGGATTGACCAACTTCCATTGATATACCAAAAGAATACATAGGAAAAGAAGCTTTCATCAACGTTCCCTCTTGGGGATTGTGATGATTTTAATTGAGTCTTTTCTCCCTTTCTCCTCATGAGTGTTGCTGAAAACCTTCATGAGTAAATTAGTCCTTCAAAACTTCTACAGTTCATTAAATATAGTAATATGCAATGTAGCAATCTTGGCCATGGCACTGGCAGAAATGAATGATGGGGACGAGAGCTATGGAAGATCTCTGCTGTTAGTATAGCACATTGTCTTTAAGCTTCACTGTCTTAAGGAACGAAGTGTGCGTGTCTTCATGTGGATGATGCTAAGAAATAATGTAGTTGGAATAATAACTTTACTTCGATTATACTCGATAAGATCAATTAGGATACAAGTGAGAGGAATGATCATGACTTCGATTCTAGCAATTCAGTCCAGCGTTTCCTCAGGGTCTCAAAGGCTTCTGAAAAAGGAAGAACTTTCAGTGCAATATTTCCTTGCACAGAAATCTCAGACATGAGGCCCAGCCTCATCAGTGTATCCACCGCCTTGTCAACAGGCATTTCGATCTGCAGAAAATGAACATTCAACATTGTTATTAATTTATGCACAACTCATAATATTTTGAAGAAGGATTTCTTTCATACCTTTTCCTTAAATCTATCATACATGAACTTCTCACATGAATCTTTAATATTTTTGCGGCATGACATCTGCATATTGAACAACAAATTTTATAAGATGCGTACAATCCATATCCGGTCTTCATCACTTACCTTTAACAAAACAAAAAATCTCTATCCTAACCGTGTTTGATGATCCCTTTTAGTTTTCACTTGGTTCTTAGAAAAACATAAGATTCTTAAACCACCATAGGGAACACTAATGAAACCACAGATTAATTATATCCTTTCTTTAAATGATAGTGACAGATAATGTATTCCTTGTAGCAAATTTAAAAATAAAAAGAACCCACAGTTGTGATGAAGAAAATTGTCTAAACCACTAGAAAAGAAATCCCCAAAATAACGATTATAGTTGGTGTCAGTTGTTAGATTGGCATCCCATTTTACTTCATTGATGTTTCTTCAAAACAACGAAAAATACAAAAGTGGAAATCAACGAGCATAACATAGCTAAAGTGACTGAATTGACCAAAATATATGAACACTAAAACTAGAGAAATCCAACTACATCCTTCATGTAATAGCTACATATCATTCTTGTATTCCCACTTGGAATGAACACAGAGCTAATGTACCTCATATGTTTCAGGATGGAGTAGAATTGCATAAACCAGAACTGCTTCCTTGAACTGCATGAGATGCTAAGATATAAAGATAAGAAACGAAAAGAATATTCTAAACAAGAGCTTCTTACTTGTTGTTGTTCAGAAGCATCGACAAGAAAGTGAACCGAACCAAATCCACTTGCTAAAGTTTTCTCATAAAGGGTTCTATTAACCAGCAGCTGAAAACAAATATATGCATTCAGTTGTTATGGAAAATATCCTTGTCAAAAGAAAATAAAAAAAGAAAAGCAATAATCCTTCATGCCAAGATTACTTGATTACCTTACTATAGAGTTACAAGAAGGCCAAAATTATAATGCACATCAATGAATATTTTAATGATTGGAATAGGTATTAGTAGTTTGATGCCTTCAGTCACTGACCAACCTTGATTTTTCTCCTAAAATTTAGCTTTACACTAGAAGTTGAGCAAAATTAGAGTTAGCTTTAAATATTAAAAGGTCAGAGGCATGCTTTGTTTTACTGGACCAATCATGAAATTGGAGTTAGCTTTAAATAGTATATAGTTCACATCCTTGTTTAGGGATGGGATCAATCATGAAAAGCATGATAAACAAAATATTCCCACACGTGATGGTACTCCACCTTTTATTAGGTAATTTGAACATAATTTAAACAAAAAAAAAACTTTGAACTCAAAAAAATGGATATTATCCACTGCTTGAAGAGAAGGCAGTTATTCATGAAATCATGGTACAGGCAGAGAACAATGAAAAACCAACAGCAACAATTCTTATACAAAAACAGATCATTATTAAAAATAAGATACCTTTGCAGAAAGTTTATTGACTTTACAGAATTAAGCAATTTAATAGGTATTGAACTCACCTGATACCGGTCCCAAGTCTGTTTGTAACCTAACACTACTCGACTCAGATAAATTATAAGTGCACTGATGGCGATCACATCAAGAAGAACAGCAGACCTGCTTGTGCAGAAAAATGATATTTAAGAAGCCCTCTGATTTAGAAACTTGATAAATAAAAGGTGATTACAGACAACAATAACACGAGGTAAAACTCCTGTAGAAGACAGAGACAGAAGAACACAGGAGATTTTACACTATGCAGAGATGTTCCATGTATGCACTGAATCATGACATCTTACCATACTTTCCATCAGCTATAATCCTTTGGTTATAAAATATTAATTCTTACAGTGTTTCTAATCCAAATAGCTATTCCATCTATCTAAAACACACTATCTATCAAGTTTCTTTTGAAATAGATCATCAGGCCTTACAAAGCTATCAAGTTCATGACAACTGTTAATGGACTTATGTGTGTCAAGTAAACAATTTCAAATCATCAGCAACTTAGTTTGGAACTTCTCATTACGAATATGTTAAGAAGGCCCCTGTGTTGTGACATAAAAACTGAAAAGAGAAAACTTAGATCCACATCCTCACTCAAACCTATATTATATACATATTTCCTCAATGAATATGTTCTATAACTCTGTCCTCTCTGAGAAAAACAATTTCCAGAGAAATTGAATAGCAGATTATCTTGTACTTAGAAGAATTTGTTGTCCTTCGACTATGTATTCAAACAATAAAGCATAGATAGTGAAAGACCAAAGTAGAATAACAAGCTCTTTAATGTATAACTAGATATATAGATCAGGATTCTTAATCTCGTATCGTAGGATAGGGTTTTTAAGTTAGAAATAAATATACATTTAGTATAGTTTTAGCAAAACTAATGTAAATTACGTAAGAATAATGTCACATATTTTTTTCAGGCTTTGAAGAGTAGCCTTGTGTAAGGTTCGCAATTTTGGTCTGTTCCAGATCGTTCTTCCTCTTAATCCTCCTAAATTAGCCTTCTAAATATGATTCAATCCATAAATCATTGCTTTGTTGAGTTTAGGAGAGTGAAAATATAAGAATAAGAGAGAGAATGTGAGAAAAAAAGAGCTTGAGAGAGCTTAAGAGAGTGAGAGTGAAATAGATTGAAATATGGGGGGAGGAAAGGGTTTAAAAACCCTTAAGGAGGCCTCCAACGATTAAATTGATCGTTAGAGCACTGTTACCATTTGGTAACGATTGATTTTGACTGTTATCGCCCTGTACAACCCCGTATCGCCCGATACAGAGCCAGATGCTTGATACCACTCGGTAACAGGCGGCCCGCGTGCCAATTTGCTAGCGAACCAATATGTACCGCTCGTACGGGGAGGTACGGTACGGTACGATATTGCAAACCGTGATATAAATAGTAGATACAGAAGGACAAAAAAAAAAGAGATTTAATGATGCACATATCCATAGTGAAAGGATTGAGCGGTTCAGAAGAACCAAAATTAAGAATTCACTTTTATGTAATATTTATAGGACCTCATGAAAGTGCAGGTTTGCTTTTTCAGGATGAAAATGAAGTTAGAAGTGTATCACATGCGTACGGAGAAGAGGCAATGTTCTCAAATTTGTAATTAATAAAGTATGCCAACAATCCAAGTAAGCTTGCAACATCCAATCGCACCTGTAGTACAAAATTAAAAAAGTATTTTTGAGGCAAAAGAGAATAGTCAGTAACTTATGATTATTATTCAATATCAACCTTAGAGTAAATTCATGAATATGAACATACCGTATCTAGGATACGGAAAGATAATTTCTTGTGGGGAAAAATAACCTGCATTTGAAATATTCAAATACATGTAAGCTTGTTTTCAAAATAAACTTCAAATGACAGCATACGCAGAAGCTGAATGGTATATCCATTTCAGAATTACCACAGTCTAGAATTATATTAATTTACCGGGAGATCTGGAATTGGTATTTTCTCATATATCTTTAACTGGAGAGGGTCAATGCCAGCTATGTCATTTTCATTTTGATCTTCTTTCTCATTATAAAGGAGGACCAGTTCTTGAAAAGCTGGCTCCTGATACAAAATCAAAACAGAATTTCAAACATCTGTTAAACAAATGTCTGACAGTGGATATAATATACAATAACAACAAGAAGTTGTAAAGTACTAGCTACATGGGTCAGCTACATAAATCTTTTGTTGCCATTAAGCTCTATAAAAATCAATCTCATAGTTAAATTAAAAGCATTTAAATCTTTATTTATAGTTTATAGTAAAATCTTCTGAGGTATTCTTCGAGTTCTCCCATAGCAATAATACTAATTGTGTCATTTCTTCTAACTACAGCATCTATCGACCTTCTTAGCACATGTCCATATAAATGATTCTCTTTTTATTTAATCCTCTATTGAAGTCAATAGGTAGAAATAAAATAAAAAAATCAATATTCTTGTGCCCAAAGAATTGTGTACACATCTACCAACAAAATTCAATGACATATATAGAACTCATATATAAACTTACTTAATGGGCCATTATAAGTTCGGCAAGGCATTTTATTTTTACCCATTTAAAAAGGGCCATCAGGCGGGTACTTCATTATTCATTAGTTTGCTCTTAGCTTTCAAAACATAGCACTTCAATTTTCTATGTTCTCCTAAATCTTTTATTGCAGAATGTCAAGAACCATCTCTGAGGGGTCCAAAAGTTTAAAGGCATCACATGAGACTAAAGATAAAGTGAGGGTAGCTCAATTTTTTGCATTTTCCTTTCCTTTCATTTTCTTGACTCTTTCAAATCTTCCCTTTACTCTTCTTGTCATTCTTCTTACCTTTGTCAGTTAATTTTCATTTTCTTCCATCCTTGCTTCGGATTTCTTACATTCTGCAAATATTTCTAATTTAATTTGAAGTGCAACAAAATATTATTGATTATCAGATACTCGACTCCAAACTAAAGTCTATTAGTGACTGTCACACCATCTTACTATTCTGGTACTCATTTCATCATTGCTTTATTGATGTTTAAGTTTATGCAACACTAAATTATCATTGATTTTAATATTCAGAGACAGTCTTAAATCTACCTTTGATAGTTACCTATTGATTCAACAGTATATATTGCCTCCATCCAGTGTCAGATTCATACTTATTTTATACCACACAATGTGCCAATAAATATACTGCTTCCAAGCAACATTCCTCGCATCATTTCTAGAAGCCTTAAAAAGAAAACAATAGGCATCCATGTTCACATAAAATCTGGCAGTTTTTAGATTGTCTATTGGATCTAGGACCTGGCTTCAGCTACTAGAATAGAATAAGATATGCCAATGCTTCATCAGGCTGAAACTAACAAATTGGAACCTGACATCACTGCCAATGTTTATCGCTTCTAATGCTGCAAAACGTGCCCCAGCAAATTATATCCATTCATACTAACATCACAGTGACAAAATTCAACTATTCTAGTCAGCTCTAGCATCTTGATCAATCAGCAGTTATATTCGGTTTTGGTAAATCTATCAGAGAAGGTATAACAAGGGATTCTTTTGACTATACTCAACATAAAAGATGCTTAGTAGTAGATGATAGTAAATTACACAATTGTATCATGAAAAATTCAGATTTAAGAGTTGAAAATTCTCAACACTAAGTATAAAAGTTAATTCTCAATTAAAAAATTTACCAATAAATGGAGAGGAAAAGACCAGTGTAACAAACTAACAACTATCTTTAGCAGAAACATTTACTCAAATTGTTACATAGGATGCATAGGACAATGTATGCATGCTAGAACCTGATAGATATCCATGCAAATCCTTGATGATCTTAGAAACAAGTATATTTACACTACAGACTGCAGTTTCAAATGGTTCGGCTCATGGTGACCGATATAATGCGGTTTGAGCCCGAACCGAGATGCAGATCATCCCCATTTCAGGCGGTCTCGTCCAGTCTATTAAAACAAAAATTAGAAGTTAAAACTAGGGCTCATGTTCTATTCACGAAGCCTCACGAGCCACCACTGTCATCCCCTTCCCGTACACACAAATACCCCTGAGCCAGCACTGCCGTCCACTACCGCTACCTCCTCGCCACCCACCGTACACCATCAACCATAGGGACACTTCCTCCTCTTCTCTCTTCATCCTTCTTCTTCCTCTTCCTCTTCCTCTTGTTCCTCCATTGCCTCCACTTCTTTCTTTCTCTTCATCCTCTTCCTCCTTCCTCTTCTCTTTCTTCCTCTTCTTCCTCCTATTCCTCAACTGCCTCCTCTTCTTTCTTTCTATTCCTTCTTCATCCTTCTTACTCTTTCTCCTCTTCCTTCACCGTCACCTCTTCCAACTCTTCTCCTTCTTTCCCTTCAAGTCTTTGGTACATATTGGTGTACCCTATGTCGATACACCAGTACCCTTTGATACATACCAGTCCAGACAGGGATGAACCTTTACACTAAATGTCAATTTCACAACAATGTTGAACACTTATAAGTTAGACGTGGAGTTAGCAAAATTTATGACTTAGGAACCACATTTAACAAAAGTAAAATGCATTATGACTCAATAGTATAGCATAATCTAATAAATCAAACACATGAAAAGAAAAACGAAAAAGCTCTATCATTACCTGAAGGGTTGACTGTGAGCATAGAATGTAAGCTGCAGTTTTTAACATTTTCCATACACTATAGCTACATGATTCCCTTGAAGCAGGTTCCCATATGTTGCTGAGAGTTATCCTTGGAAGAAAGTTTGTCCTAAAATTTTTTTTTTTTAATTGCTATACATCACAGCATCTAAAACAGTAAGAAATATTCACAAACAAGAATTTAAAAATTATAAAGGAATTGCAGTAAATGAAAATATATGAAAAGTAAAAGCAGGCAGTTCTAAATAAAAAATTTGCATGAAACACAAAAGAGCTGGACAAAAATGAAGCTGAAAGTATAAGTTGACCTACAGCAACAATTCATATAGCATCTTCCAAAGAAGTCATGGACCAAGATACGCAGTTTGGTTTTCTGATACTGATCAGTGATCACACATCATCATAAAAGAAAGAGAAACATTTTAAGTTTCAACTATTTTGGTTTCGAAACTGACACTTTACATATTTTTCTTTATTTACGATCATGTTCTCCAATAATCTGTGGGTCAATGGCCGCCCGTACGACCGCCCCGCGTGGGGAGAAGAGAGGCGACATCGCCGAAAAAGTTTTTTTTTACTTTATATATATACATATATGTACATATATATATATATACCAAGTGGTAGACCGAAATATACCGCTCGGTATACAGTACTGTACCATACCGACCGAATCTCGAAACTCCGGTACGGTATGAAATTTCAATCCTTGTTTGGTGGCATGACTAAAACCCTGTTCTTCGGTCCACACTCCTTTTATTTGTGTTTGCATGGTAGGACACAAATTATTTGCCCTTGCCACATCATTAGTAGACATACTATGATCCACAACATTATCAACTTTGCAATCCTGATGAAGTATGAAAGCTGAAGGAGAAGACGTCTCATCACCCAACTATATTTGTTGCTTATCAATTGCTTCTAAAGAATGAACGGACTACAACAAGCATATAGCTACAGATGTGAAAGCAATGTTGATGTCAATAGTGATAAAGACCATGATTTGGTTCTGATTTGTGTAATGTTCCCAAAGTATCGGCTGACTGTATTCAGATTAGTCACAAATGAAACACTCAACCATCCTCAAACCATGTAAACAAAACCCAAGTTGCAAACTTACAAGTATCCAGGTGGCTATTAGCACATATATGATAGAAGCATATCCAACTATTACATTTGGAAAATGAATAAAAACATCAGCACAGGTCTCAGAAGTATACACAACATACCTAAAAATACGAATATTACTACAGATTTAATTAGACAAGGCACGTTTCATTTCTCTTTTGTCTAATAATATATTTTTATTTTTCATTTATTTCTATTCTTTATCTAATTTGAAGCTGTGGTTATGTTTTCACATCCAAGTACAAGTTGGGCAAAAGGCTAATGTTGACCAAAAAAATTAAAAATTATGAGTACTAACCTCAATTTGGTCTCTGGATTTACTTTATCATCAAAGTCAGTTGATGCTTCTGGGAGTGAAGGAATTATTCCAAACCAAACAAGCATTCGTCTTATGAGTCTTCCACGAGGTCCTACAGGTGATAAAAGCCCTTCGTAACGAGAGACAGCCTTTTGTGCAGCAAGCCAAACAGGAAGATCAATATCTGTTATCCGGTCAGTTTCTCGATGATTTCTTGATGTGCTTTCACAATAGGACAGTGCACTTTCAGGAGAATATTTCTCCCTAAGCCAAATCTTCAGTTTATCCATCCAAATTTCGATATTTTGCACTTCATGATAACGCTTCAAAGCCTGTTGTCAACTAAAAAGGATATGAACAGGAAGCTTAAATTTATGAATAGGGAAGTTGCAACTTGAAATTTTAAACAAACTTGACAACTTAACTTGAAGAAAGAAATTGAATACAAATTAGAGCAAGTACCAAAACACTCAGCAAATAGAAAGACACAAGACATCCCTAAATTTCTAACAGAAAGTGCGTGGTAAAGTTCTCTTTCATTCTTTCCAAGGTTCAATATATGAAAAAGCGAGTTTGAAATGATTTCTTTTGATGCACTATTAAAAAGATATATGAATCTTGCAACAAAGAGCATTTTGGAATCAGACATATATTAACGCACACGAATATCTCTAGGTTTTAGAAGATCAAGATGTTGAAGTCAAAATCTTCACTTAATAGAAGATCCGCCAAACCTATGAGCCAGTTGAACCTGCATATGACAGGAGGTTCCGCAAGAAAGAACCAGGATGAGTTGGTGCAGGACTGGGATACATGTGCAATAAAAATAAAAGAGAAAACTTGTGATAGCAAGCTAAATTGCACGGAAATAATGACATTATTGCAAAAGCCACATGCTCCTGTTGCAATTTGACTTATGCAGGAGTCAATTTTATCAATCATATCCACTTCAAAATACTCTTTCATAATAAAGAACCCAAATACAGGCATGTGGAGTAAAAAAAAGAAAGAACAAAACTAAAACCACAGCTGGAAAGATTTATCTTTCATGTAGATGTAATGGTTCAATAGTGATGCTTCGCTCATAAGTATGGAATGAAAATACAGGAGGCATAGAATTAGGTACTGATCACAGAAAAATAAAAAAAATAGAATCTTAAATAACTTATACCTTTAGTCTTGCCCGACCAAACTAAATATAAACAAACATCAAGAACTCATGATGACTAGACAAATTCATAATAAATGTCATTAATACAAGGGAATGTCAATGTAAAAAAAAGGTCAACTAACCTCATTAAGCCATCTTCCAATTCTTTTCACTGGTTTTGATAGATTAAAGAAAATCTCTTGCAAGAGCTTTGACTGCAGATAATCTAATTTTTCAACAAAAAGGAAACCCTTCTGCCTCTCAGTTGCATATCCACGCCTGAAAGACATTGAGCTACAAGGCTAAATAGATGATACAATGATATAACCATGGAAGAAAACTAATTCACAAGAGAAGCACTTCACCATTTTAGTGACTACATTTTGTTGTCAAATATGCACTTCACCAATTGCATATCCACACCATTTTGTTTTCAAATAATATTTCAGTGATACCAAAAACACACCTTAATCTTCATCCAATAGATTTGTAACACTGCAGCATGCTGTCGAGATATTACCACGAGAATATGTTGCAAACTAATATAAATATGTAGCGTTGACCAAAATAAGTATTGAGTTCTGTTTTGAAATTTTCTTCCCCATCCAGTAGTTCATTAGAAATAAATTATATGACAAACCATTACAATAAACACAGCATATTTTTATTCTAAGACTCCTACCAAAGTACATATGATTTACAAATGAGTTATTATATCTTCCTGTTTCAAAACTTTCATCCATTAACAGAAGTACTAAACTAAATAAGCATGGCAATATCAAAGTAGAAAACATAACCAAGTAAATATATTGTGTATGGACAGATAATTGTTTATTCATCGACTTCCAGTACATGATGTTTCTGATGATGTTAAGGCAGCCATTTGTTCTTTGTGCAGCACTATCTCTGAAACTACTTTACATTTATTGAATATCTACAGAAAAATATTGTTGAATTAATTCAGGTGCATCTATGTAGAAAATGAGATGTTTGTATGTTCCAGCATCACAGATGAGTTCTGGAAACAGGATATGCTGGGAGACCATGGAAAATGGCAGTCAGAACTGGATTGGAAGATCTTCAGTTCAAATGAATAAGCCAAATTTTAAGGTAAAGAACATCAAACCATAAATCTGATGTTAAGAATGCCAGAATACATATGAAACTAGGAGCACATGAGAAAGCATTGGCATCAGTCCTGCTCAAACCAATCAGATTCTGACTGTTGTCTAAATTCTAACGGCTAAAAGGCCACAATTTTAGCTCAGGAACGTCCAGTTACACCAGGATATTGTGGGATTTAGAGACGAGGCTAGTATGTTGCTCAGCAATTCTCAGAGTAGCACATCTATCTTTCATGCAGAGTTTAAGGCTTTAATAAATACACTGGAAATTGTGATTTAGAAAACAGTTGCCATAAAAGTTTGAACCAGATTCAGAAGCTACTGTCCAGTTCAGCATGGGAGAATGCCATGGTATGCCAACAGAATTATGTTTTAAATATCCAATAATCCAAGATTGCAAAGACTGAAATGGAAGGAACAAAACCAGAATGCATCGGGCAAAAGAGGGAACACTCTATCAGTTTTGATGGCTACGATTAACTGATCATGGACATATCAGTTTTAATGAATTTTGGGCTTCAATTCTGAGTTTTGCCTAAATGATTTTGGCCTGTACAAAACAGTTGTTTAGTTACACGGTACACCATGAACCGAATACAACAAGCTACAACAAGTCATAATGTACCAACTTTTTAAGTTGAACTACATGTATATTTTACTGTCATTAAGAGCATTCAGATCTTAATTTATACTTTAAGAACATTCAAATCTTAATTTATAGTTTAAACTTTAAATTAAATTCATTTTAGGTTTTCCTCCACCTATCTTTGTAACACTAATACTAATTAGTAATTACCTCATCTCTTCTAACTACAGCTTAAATGGGAGTCCATCATTACTTCATTTATTACAATCAAAAACTAATTAATTCTGACAATTAGGTTAAATACACTGGAAAAGTGTTTAGGATCTCGAGAATACTCATGTTACTATACCAATAAAAAGAATATATGAATTGCAACAATCAATTGCTTAAGCAAAATATCAAAATCTAAATGTTTTACCAGTATAAAAAGACTAGGATCACACCTGAATATTATTGCATTTGATTCAAAAGCTTTTTTCCAGTCCACATATATTGGGAGTGTCAAGAGATAGTCATTATTTAATGCATCTGTTAATAGTAAATCCTCTACCGACAATTCTTCAAACTGAGCATCTTGTAGAAGCTTCATAAAGGAGTGCTGAAATTTATTTGCAACAGCAACTCTGCATTTGACAACCACCTTTATGATAATTAGAATAAGCAGATCAACCTAAACTACAGTATGACTAATAAGTTCTTCCATAGGGACAATGGAAGAAAGAGTTACAAATATATAAAACAGGATTAAATTGTTTCAGCTGCTTGTTTAAGAAGGCAAATCATACAATATGGTTCTTCAGAACTTTCATTATTTAAATTGACGTACTGTAATTATTGATTATTTAACATCTGCAAGTAAGATTAATAATTACAAACCATACGCAAGACTGACATGATTGAAACTTTAAACTAAAAGAAAATCTCCCACCAGGGACTTATGAAATTTCAACTATTTCAGGTTAATAACAGAGTTCTATCAGCATTCCATCGATACAAGTCAAACCAGAGGCTTGATCAGATAGTTCCAAAACTAAAATTGTGTTCAACAGTTAATAGATTTAGATTTCCTTAAGAAAGAAACATAAAGAGAGTCAATACACAATACTTGTCATTTATAGGTTGTATGATGAAGCTGTAAAAGGATAAGACTCAGATTAGACCAGTATCCCACTAATCCAATCTATAACCAAAATGCCCAAACATTCTGAACTTATCACATCCCAATATTCTTTGAGTTATTTCGTAAGGCCAAGACCTGAATTTATGTGATGGTGAACATACCACAAAGAACATATTGTATAGGTTGTTTGCTATTAGTTGGATGATCAGACCATCTTACTATAAGTCTATAAACATATTCAGCTTAAATAGGAATATTTTTAAATTAGATCAAAACACATCCAATCAATTGACATGTCTCCAATAAAAGGAATGACTGACATCTATTACTTGGTCATAATGCAAAAATAAAATACTATGTCTAAATATATAAAAGCCAATAGACAATATCAAGGTAATATTTCTCGTATCGGTTAATATGCCCTGCATTTATCAGCCCGACAACCAACTAAGATGTTGATTGGGCAATATCATCCAGTTTCGTCCCACATGGGCAGTACATAGCCTGGTATAGTCTGGTACTAGGGGACAAGCTTAACGACTGATACCTATACTATTCTTTTAGTCTTTTCAGCATTTGTATTGACAATTGGATCTTCTAATTTTGATTCCCTCGAACTCTTTCTCAAACACTCCCCCTCCCTCTCATGCATTGTCTCCCTCTTCCCTTCTCCACACAACCTCCTCCTCTGCCTGCCATTTCATTGAAATCTCCACATCATGCAAATCATTGAATCCTCCTACTAATATGTATCCACCTCCTTCACCTTCTCTTCCTCCTCATCTGCCTCCTCTTTCCTCCTCCACCACCCCCTCCTCCGCCTCCGCCTCTGCCTCCTCTTCCAACCTTCTCACCCTCTTTCTCTCTAGTCCAAAGGGTACCAACCGGTATTAAGTATCCATACAACAAACCATACCACTCTGGCTGCTGGTTAGTATTGGCAACCGTCCAATTAGTCCTTGGATAGTTCAAAGGCACGTAATCACTATAATATAAGCATTTGTGGCCATCAAGCTATAAGAAAAAGGATAAATTCTATATTTTTTCTTCATACAATATTATGTACAAAAGGTGCGAATGATTTAATTACCACTTTATCAAATATATGAAGCTTGTATAGTACTAACAAAAGTTCATTTTTCTTGTTCCAAGTCTCTCATATCTGGTGAGCTCATTGGATTCCAGCACTTTCATAAGATGACTATCTTAACTGAAATCTAATATTATTCTCTCAAATAACTGAAATCTATATCTTCTTAGCTCAAAGTAACATAAATCTAAATCTTTATCACCTACCATGAATATATATCACATCGCTTCAAAAAGGTCCGTGTTTGTAGCTTTGTTCTTGGCCATTGATTACACCAATTATAAGGAGGAAAAGTTTCCTGCTGCTGGTAGTATCATGACTAAAGTTGGATAAGCAATTATATCTACTTGGTCACGCAATGAAAAATAAGAATATTCAGTTTGATTTGCCAATGGAACAATCTGCCACAAAAGTTGCTATAACATTATAATGACTCACCAATCTAGGTGTATTAATGATCCAATGCGAAATGGTCCTTGTTTTAAGACAACCTATTGCTTTGGGTAAGTCTCTCAAGAAAAATTATATAATTGTTTATCATCAAAAGAATGAACATCACATGGATCCTCACTGAACAATATAGAAGCTTAATTTGCTACTTGGTCCTATGTTAAGCAAGCTAATTATATTGCAGTTTGTGTTCTACATAATAGTCCAAAAATAGTACTTTTGATGAATTTCTCATACTTCAAGGACATTTAACAGATAAAAGTGGCTTGCAAGGAAAATAATTGTCCTTTGGACTGCACAAAGTTAAATTAACAAGTCTTGGAACCCTTTTGGTTTTGGGTCCATCAGAAAATCTTCTTCAAAATGAACACTTGGTTTCAAAGATCAGACTGAAAGATAAACACTAGATTAAGGTGTCGACCATATGTACCCACCATACGGCTTCTGAGTCCAGAAAATTCTTTTCAAACTCAATAATAGGATAACCAAGATGCAACTGAGATGAGCTTTATAACTAAAGGTGCCAGCCATAGTACTACATTGATGTAACAAGCCGCATTCATCATGGTACCCTATAAACATTTGAGGTTCAGATTATGATGTCCATGTTGGCGCCTAGCCATGGGCTCCACATGCAACACCTAAATCCTTCTATCAAAATTTGGCTATACAATCTATATTACCAAAATCTGTATTGAATCAAACATATATAATATGAAGAACAGGTTCCTTTAGCAATCAAAAGACAGCCATGGGATTTCCTGATTGTGTATGTCCAATACAAACTCTGGCCTGACACAAAGCAGAAGCTATACATATTACATTTTCTAATGAGTTATTCTAATAGTAACCTTATGTTTCTTTTGTAAAATCACATAAGCAATCCCCAAGATATATACTCCAAAGGAACAACTGTAACTAACCTTGACCCAAGAATCGAATCCACAGGAGACCATCCGAATAGTTTCCTTAGGTCCCAACCATTACTAAGATATAACAGTCTATCAATGTCATCATTTCTGGAGCTGTTTGCTTCCCCATTTCCAGTACTATCAGAACCCTCACTTGAAATATGCTGCCTGTTGTAATCATCTTCTTCCAGTTTCATTGAAGAAAGCCCAGCATGCCGTTCTTTTGAACATGTGCTTGAGTAATAAGCCCTCATCTCCTCCAAAATACCTTTATGTTCAGCATGAAGGATGGCATCCAAGCACCTGAAGATAGGACAATTTATTTTAATTCCAATAAAGCTTTTTAATAACAAAAAACAATGAGATGGCAATAATCTTGAGAATCAGCATGAAGACAAAGCAACTCACTATAATTGAATAGACAAAAATCACTGATTGCGGAAGAAACTTCAAGATTGCAAATAAACAAGAACATCTTTGACTCTTCGCACATAACAATGGAGCAAACATGAATATCTTCCTCATAAAAAACTTAAATAATTCTGTGAGAAACAAGATGGGAATCTTTGAGAAATGACACTAAAAGTTAATGAAAATACTAAATTAATTATCAAAAATGCCAGTGAAGATAAACTCGGCCTTGAAAACTTTAGAACTGCTAAGGAGCGAGTAGAGAGCATCCAACAGTGAGTTTCTGGTTCTTTTGAAGAAGAATTGCAACCGTGGCCTATCTTAGGTTGCAATTCATAATGACAGATCAAAAATTCAACATGGTCAAACAAGTGGGTATTGAGAGGAGGAAAAAGAAGGAAAAAAACAGGAGCATGGGTAACCCAACAAATTAGGTCAAGATACATACTCAGACCCCAGCCACTCAGTCTCTTCTTATCCTTCCACAATTGGGGAAGCCCTAACCAAAACAAATAGTCATACCATCATGGAACCCTTTTAAGATGTCTTTAGATAAGCCATAACCCAGATAAATATTCTTACCTACATGAAACATTCATACCAACATGAAACTCCTTTTAAGATGTTGTATCCTACTATAATATTTACACAGTTGGACTGATTTGATCACTGATCCATTCAAATGCGAAGGAAAATTTTAAAGAGGATTTAACTCTTTTATGTCATATATCCCTGCAGAATGCTGTGGCATAGACCGTTACATAAATTGTGATACTTCCATCCACTTGACAAGTAACAACATATGGAGCTTTGAAATGATCATATTCAAAGCTTAAAATAATGACCCAAGTACCCAACCATGGGTATAGCAAAAGCTTTATCACATTTATAGTCAACCCACCTTCTATCCATTTGATAAAGTTCCTTTCTAGATGCAAGCAAATATCAAAGCACTTCAAAGCATTATTGCAGTTTACCCTTCCCGGACGTTTTCCTAAGAGTTCATTAAATTCTTGCATTTGCATCTGCACTTTACATAGGTTAGTTTCGAAGGAAATTTCCAATGCCGAAAGAACTCCAAAAAATCAGCTCGTCAATTGTCAAAGCTTATAAATATATATTGGGTTCTTTCATAATAGCTTAAACTCTTGGGATTCCTGGTCATCCAATCAGGTCTTAATTGACCTGCACCATACTCTTGGTTCGATTTCACATGTGCTTTCACCTGAGAGAGGATGTTAAAAGTTAAAACTTTATATGTATATATGTATGTACGTATGTATGTATGTATATATGTACGGTCCTTTCTGAAAGCTTAAGGTTTTGGGATTAGGACCACCCAATCAAAATCTTTATCGTAAAGCATTGCTTTCCTAATATTTTGGTCCGTACCATTGGTAATTGCTGCTAGTTTCTCAGTCTCTCAAAGAGACATCTGCTGAACCTCATATGTTGGTCTTCAACAGGGCTTCTAAGTAATCCTACAATAACCAGGAGCAAATTGAACCGAAGCAGAAGATACTGGTGGGCTAGAAAAGAAGAAGCCCATGCATTTGCCATTTCATTTCCGATGTTTTGCCACAAGGAAGCAAGCTTACATGGCCAAGCGCTTAAACTCCTCAGCGTCCTGCTTCGATCCGAAGGTGGTGAGGATAGCATCAAGGAGATCGTCCTTGGTAACAGAGATGTACTTCTGCCTGGGCACGTAAATCCCGGATATCCCCTTCCGCTCCTTACGGGGTGGCGTATCATCATCCTGCTCGGAAGTAACCTTCGACTCCTCCGTCACAACAGACCCTGCAGCCGGTTCCGAAGCCGAATCGTATCTCAGATGCTGCGTGGGAGTTACTCTCGGGGTTCTCAAAGCGTGCGGAGAAGAAGAGGAGGCCACCACGGGACGAACGCGGTAGCGAGAGGGAGAGACGAGGGGTTTGTCGAAGCGTACATGGAAGAAGCTCAGTGGAGAACTCGATCGGAGCATTATGAGGAAGAAGCCGATCGAGCTTGGTGGAGGGAAGACTGGGGCAAAGGGCAGCGGAGGGCGACTTGGAGCATCTCTGACCGCCACTCCTTCCGGGGGGAGGGGGGGTGTCGTGGAAGCTTGGGGATTTCCTTCGTGGGGTGTGGAGGGACGCAAAAAATCTGCGGCTCCGGGCGGTTGGCTCCGGTGATGCCGAATTTGGATCGGAACCTTATAAGATCCGAATCCGATAATTGTCTTAAATTCGTATTTTAATGTAGAATCCGAATCCGATGTGATACAGATTGACGCTTTAAATACCACCCCACCGTATGTTGTCTGTAATATATGTGCCGAGGGAGATATCCTGATAACAAAAGTTCAATATACGAATTATCAACACTTATCTTTTCCGATAAATTTTGTATTTTATTTGGTGATAGTATATTTGATCTATTTATTAAAAAAATTAAAATTTAAAAGGGTTCAAAATCTCATTAGATAAATTACTAAAGATGTTAGTAGTCATAAAAGCCTTGACTAGTTAGGTGTTGGAATCAAATCTCCTCTTCACCGTTATTCTTTGGTATAACAAATAAAAATTAATAATATCAAAAAAATTGCAGACACAAGATTTACATTATTTGAACTCCATATCTAAATCTACAAAAATAATAATAATAATTTGAGGGGGTGTATACAAACACCCCCTCAAATTTTACTTATTCCTAAAGGAAGAATTCAAGATATTTCTCAAATCTTTCCTAACCAAAATCTAGATGCATAAAATATTTATAAAATTTCTTGAATATCTTGTTGACCAAGTTTTTTAATTTTTAATATTTCTTTCGTTCAATTTCTTATCACGCAAGGATATGGATGTTGGTTAAATGTATGATTTCGACCAAAAATATGTTATAGATTTATATGTGTAGTCATTACCGATGGTACATTCTAGCACGACTTGCGTGGAGACGGGCAACAACCACCTTATGCCCGACATGACGCACCTGACAAAGCACCTCAGAACTAAGGGTAGCGGAAGTCATACCCATGCTACTTGGATCTATACGAGGCGACGTTGCCCTACCTCAAGCCATTCGTGATAACGAAAGGTGGTGTCACACGACGCAGAGTCATGCAAGTTGACTCGCACCACGTAGAGAGCATGGGTCGGCCTCCTAAGGTATCATAGATCATTAATGAGCCTCGTATAGTCAACCCTCCGACAAACATGTATAAAAGTCAATCCTCTCTCCACTGACAATGGGACAAACCTCAAACACCTATATACCACATTGAGTTGACTTCAACTTCGGAAGGGTCAAGTCAAAAATCTCTCTCTCGACATTGACCTTTTTTTCGTAAGGAGGAGTAGCAAACCAAGGTTCGCCTTAATTCGCCTAGTGAAGCTTCTCCCCAACTCGACTCGGTTCTATCGTTATATCTTCGAATCCTTATGTAGGGGTACCCTGCACCTTCGGGACGGAACCTAATCGTGTCAACTCATCTACCATGGCGTTAAGTTCCACAACAATTATGACTGAGTAAAGTAGTTTAGATGTATAAATCTAAAAATAATTATCAATCCCAATAATATAACAATCATATGATATGATGTTGAAACATAATGGTAAATTGGAATTGTAATTTCTTATATTATTTTAGAGGTATACAATGAAGTAATGCTAGAAACAAAAGATTGTGAGTGTATGTTGCTATTAAAAGATAAAAAGCTATTTGAAACTGCTACAACGAAATAAAGTATTGCTGTGACTACTTCCATGGATTGGTATGTATGTGATGTCCACAAGACTCTTCTTAAGCCTTATTGAGTTCAGGTCGGCACGAGGAACAGAGTCTCTTCCTCGGTGGTGAAGCTTGCGATTGCGGAGCAAACCGTCGCAACCACCACCAGAGTTGCCGCCACGAATCCCATGGCTTTCCTGCTGCTATCCATCGAAGACACGCCCTGTTCCTTCTTCTCATCCTCTTCGACCTCTCCTTCGCCGTCAGCTCTCACCTCTTCCTCCTCTTCTTTTCCCCACCTGTTCTCGTCCTCAGCACCCTTTCTGTCACTCTCATCATCCATATGCACCATCGCGCAGGACTCGATGTCAGAGAAGGCAGGCGAAGAAGTCTCAGGGTGATCGATAACCTCATGGCCGGCCATGGATTCTGCCCACTCGAGGAAGGTGTTCTCGAGAGCTGAGAGCTTGTCGGCGATGCAGCTGATGTGCTGTGAGCAATCTGTAGATTGCGAGTCTGCCTCGGCTCTCAGGATCTTTTTCATGAAATCGATCTTCTTGGCCATCTTAAACAGGTCAACGCTCTCGGACGCGAACGCCATGGGTTGCTGCAGGAGCTTTCCGAACTCTGATTCGAGTGCTTCGATCTTTCTCTGCAGTGTAGGGTAATTGGCCATTGTTTCTGCTCTTTCTCCTCCTTCTCCTCCTCCGAAGAATTCTTAGGTTTGCAGCAGATCTATGGCAACGTTTCGTTATATATGACCGAGGAATACCCTTCGGTTTGGGATTCCGAATCCGAATTCACATCATGCAAAATAAATAGTTGGATTTAGGGACTCATGCAGGAAAGCAGCTTCTTCCGGTCTGTATACATTAGGCATTAGGTTATATTGTAGAGGTGTTGATGAATCACTGAATAGTTGCTTATTATAATCTGATGCATACCACTTTTTTTTTTTAATGTTTTTTTGGACTTTAGCAAAGAACAATTAATTGTCACTAATTTATGTTTTTTTTGGAATTTAGCAGCATTTTGTAGAAGTAACATTACATTTTTTCCGGAGATCACACTATGTGATATCTATCAGATCAGAGATTTATTTGATTGCAGGGTAAAAGATCTTTTGTTGAATTTATTTTATGTAAAAGAAATATAAACTAAAGGCAAAGGATTTGGAGATGTTTTCTTTACTTATTTTGAAGGAAAAATATAGAACATGAAAAACATTTTTTCAGATAAAATTATGTTCTTCTATAATTATTATTCTTCCTCAGAAAACAGATAATTCCATGGAATATATATATATATATATAATCATGACTCAATTTAGTAACATAATTTGATGATAATATTAATGTTAATCATCAACTATAGGGAATAACATAATAGGAGTCTCTCTATAATTTTGGTTTCTTGGGATGGGCTAATATGCTACTTGCTAAATTTAAAATGGAACTTATATATTTACAAAGATGAAATCATGCATTATATATATATATATATATTAGAGAAAAGTCCATCCATGGAGTATATGGTGGCAATTATTATGATCTTGCATAAAGATATTATAGATATATCAATACTCACCAAAGCTAAAAGCTTAATGCCAACACAAGCAAGTAGTCCTTAAGACATAATTAGATCTATTTTATCAGCTCCATTGCCCAAGCACAAGCAAACACATAAGTAGCATTAAACCCAGAAAACCCTGCTGCCTTTGCCATGGCTTCAAACTCCTCCTCAGTCCTCTCTTTTCCTCCAGGATTGAAAGCCAGCATTGCAAGGTCTGCATGGAATGCACACTGGGCTTTTGTTGTAGGTTTGGGAAGTGTTGGGAGGATCAATTCCACCACTATCACCTTTCCTTTCTGTGGCAAAGCCTTCCAACAGTTCTTCAGTATCTTTGCACAGTGATCATCACTCCAATCATGAAGAACCCACTGTGGTTGCCACAATTGAGAGCATTCATTAGTCGAACATCATTAATGATAATTTTAGTTCTTAGAATTCAGAGTTGAATTCTACAACAATTAGTTTGATTTTTTGGGTTGAAGCAATGATGATCTCTCTTCACATTTGATGCAAGTAATGAGGACATCATGTTCTATATTACCATGAATTGCTTTGTTCATTTTGAAGGAAGTCTCAAGTCACTAAAGAACATTACCTTCAATAAAATGGCATCACCTGATGGAACACTTGTAAACATGTCTCCAATAACATGCTCTACTCCTGCAAATTCAAGTAACTTGTAACATTAATATCATACAAGTGTTTCTTCTTGTTAGATCCTAACTCATAAAATTTAGAAATTATTTTTATTTATTTCGTGCTTAAAACACAAATATCATACATAATTTTAAATAACTCAAGAACTTTTATTTATGTTGAATTGACCATTTAATTATTCCATTAAACTCAAATCTAAATTAATGATAGTATATTCATCAAATTCTAAAAACTTTATTTCATCATAAAAGTCTAAACATAATCGACTTATTGTCAATTATAACATTCATGGAGATATCTCATTGTCCAACTTGATTGGATAATTGATTGATCCATTAATTTTATAAACTAAATTTTTTCATTAAAATCAGTGATAATATAGACATGTATGTTACTCATGATGTCCTAACTCAATAGGATAACTAAATGATCCATTAGTTCAATAATCTTAAATTATTAAATCAAAATATATAAATATAAATTAATAATAGTATACCTATCAAGTCTGTATAAACTATTCATATTGATGGTAGTTAGAATCCTTTAAGATTTATTTATAATTGCAAAGTGAAGATTAGCAAAAGAACATATAATATAAGAATTTTCAATATGATCACTCTAATAACCGTATATACCTAGGAATGGTGGTGCATCGGAGATGACATGTGGGAGGTCGAAGTTAATGGTCTTGATGTGAGGATACTTGGTGGTGATCATGTGAAGGGAAACACCGATGCCACCACCAACATCAACGAGCGTCTTCACGTCATGGAAGCCATGATAGATCTGTAGTAGCCTAGTGGTTATCATGGTCGATTGGCCTTTCATGGCTTCATTGAATACCTTATTGAATCTTGAATCGACACCTTGATATTCGAACGCTGTCATTCCATATGCTATGTCGAAAGGAACACCACCATGTAGGATTGCATTCTTCAAATAGTACCTGTCATTATTTATAGTGTTTACAGTATTTATAATGTTAGAACAGCCACTTTAGGGAGAGGAGTTACTTTTGGCTCTTATTAGGTATTGATTGACTCTCCTAACTCTTCGATAAATATGAGCCTATTAGGTATTGATTGACTCTCCTAACTCTTCCATAAATATGATAATGTTAATTTTCTTATTTTGGTGTGGACTCTATTTCATAACATCTATCACTGCTCTTCTCCTCTTAAATGCTCCACGGTGAGCATCACCTGATAAGTTTCATTATGCACATCCAATAAGGTTCATCACTCATCTCCTCTTCAGGCTTTATGATGATTAAATGTTGTCTTATCAGACCCTCTTAGTTGGGGAGGACTATTCAGGTCTCAAGGTGAGCATAAGGTCTATGAGTTCTCCATGTTAGCTTTGTGTCACCAATCATGTTCATCTAAAGAGGAGTCTCATACTATCAGCTTTCGATTTAGTCCTTGCATGTTACTGGATCATTAAAATAAAAAGCATAAATTTGATGTTTATCTTTAGCAAGTAGATTACCAGCTTCCCATGTGGACCTTATCCTGCATCAACAAGCACAAAGAAGCCATGGACACACCGCCCTCATCCTTGGTCAGAAGCTTGCAGAGGGGTGTCATGCTGTACTTCCGGGAAGATCCACCGTCGGCGGCAGCCTCGACCGCGCAGTCGACGATGCCGTAGGCTGCAAGCAAGCGGAGGATTCGGTCCACCTCGTCGGCCGCCTGCGGGTTCTCGACGGGCAGCGAGGCTATGATGTCGTCGGGGCTCAGCTTCGCCTGCGGACCGGCGCGGGCGATGATCTCCAACAGCTCGAGCTCGATGGCCGCTTTGAGAGTCATGGGGAGAACGGAGGCGCTAGTCAGCTTCAAGGCGTACATGTAGGCCTCCTCCTCCTCCTCGGAGACCGCCTGCAGCATCTCGTTCGTCGGCTCCATGTGTATTATTGATTTGGATTGGACACAGCTACAAGAAAAGCTATGGAGGACGACCACTGACATGAGTGATGGAGATACATATATATACCCAACGGGCGCAGTGGCGATTGGTGGAAGCATGTGATTTCATGTAGTAAGAAGAGTAATGTTAGGAACTTCAAATAAAATAAAAATAAGGGATAATTATTGGAAGAAAAAAAAACCTATGAATTTTTATTTATATTATCAAATACAATCTTATTTTATTCTTGAACCTCAAAGAATCGATTGGCATTTGGGTAATGAACCTCAAATATACACCATGACCAGAGTGAATGAGTACTATTAATTGTGTGGCAGTCATATAAAAAAAATCCTAAATCATAGATTATATGTTAAATTACGGTTAATGTCATGGTCTTCAACAAAAAATATTTGGGAATTATTCTAGACATAATAGTTATCCATAAAATTAGATAGATAAATAAATAAAACTTTAGAATATAGAATTTAGTCAGATTTGTATGAATGATTTAGGTTATAACAACACCAATAATAATAATAATAAATAAATAAATAAAAATCTTTTCGGATAGTAGTTATGACAATAGTAGTTAGGCTACCGGCATTAATGGCCTGGAATTTACAGAAAAAAACTAATTGTTGGCTTCATGATAAAATGGATAATCTTGTTAAATGTATGGTTATGGCAAAATTGGTTGGGCGATTATCATTAATGCCATGGGCTCAAGAAAAGGAAATATTTCTTGGAATATGGTAGTAGTTATGGCATATTTAGTTGAACAATTAATAATAGTGACGTTGGCTTCACAAACGCACACGAACACAAATACATACATACATACATACATAAATATATATATATATATATACATATATATATATATACACATACACATATATATATATATATATACTATCATCAGGATAATAATGATGAAACTCAAACTGAAAAATATCCCTTTAAAAGTATTGAGAAATATGTGAGGTAAAATAATTAGTGAAAGTAATAAAAATATTTAGACATTTGATTTTTTTTTTCCAAATTCAGTGATAATCATGATTAGTGATAGTTAATTCAAATTTATTAGATGAGAGTTTAAGGAGGTGGCACACTGAAAATTTTAATATTTGGAGGAATATAGACAAAAAATCTAAATATTTAGAGTGATATTAAAATGTAAAGTCTCACTCACCATGTTTGCATAGAAATTGAGAGCTAAAATTAGTACAGAATCAAAATATGCTGAATAAAACTTAAATAAGTCTTACTCGCCAAGTGTTCAGGTGCTGCTGTAAGGAGGTTCTGCAAGATAGATTAGAAAGAAAATCCTTACTAATTTCGGACTTCCTGGAAACTATTTTTGGTTCATGTGGGGGTACCCAAAAAAAAATCCAATTATGTTCCTCCTTACTTGAATCATTCTAAAAATAAAAAAAAAATTGGAAGGGAAGGGGACAAAACAAATTCACATTTACAATTGGATCTAGTGAATAAATGGATAGAGCCTATGGTTCCAATCCTAGTAAAACAAAAAGCAACGAGCGATTACCCGATCTAATTAGACGTTAAAAATAGAATAGATTAGTGGCTGTTACGGGAAAGGGTGAGTTCTCCTGTGGGTGGACCATTGATTCATTTTCGTTTGACCTCAAAAAAATGTAATAAAGAATAATAAGAAAGAATAGGAATTAAAACAACTTATATCATTGTCAGCAACCGTCTTGAATTTACTCATTAGATAAATGTGATAAAGGAAACTTTAAAGTTACAACTTACACTAATCTCCAAGACATGAATTTTCGTTTTTGAGTAGACAGTAGAAAAAAATGAGCACATAACTATATGGCCGATCAACCAACCAAAAGTCGATGAATGCAACACAACTTAATCAGTCCAAAAAATATGCCCAATTGGGCAGGAAGGTTCTCTAAGTCGACTGAGGTTGTGGCATCAAATCGAAATGGTTTTCCAGCAAAGAAAGCACTTGGGAAAGCGATGATACCTTGAAGTCTGGTCTTATATCATCAGTGTAAGAGTCAGGAGAGCCATACCTCCCTGTCTCGTCAAGCAAGCATGTGAAAGCTCCTGCTCGCTTCCCACAAACCACCTGCAAGAATAAACAAGAATCATCGCATCATCAAGCATCACATTACTGTCTCTTTTTTTTTTCCTGAAAACAACAAAGATCTATATGTTCAAAATAGGCAGCTGGAGCATCATCTGCATTGCAGAAAACACTTGAGCAGTTAGTTCTTATCAAATGAATTCTCAAAATGGCTGCATGGAATTACCATGTAGTTGGCAGCTATTATTTAAATTGGAGCTTATAAGTTCCTGACGTTTCTGGTATCCTGGATATAATGTTGAAAGAGAACAAGCAAAGCGGGATACCCATATTAACAAGTATAAATTACAAAAGCTATCATGATCGCACCTTATTGCCTCTTCTTCTTGATTTTTGGTAATGATACTAGATAGATATTAAAGGATACTTTCTATCTTCTATCATATATAATTTTTGAGTTTGTAATATACAAGACACAACAACAACAACAGTAATAAAGCTATAAATTCCAACTACTTATGGTTGGCTATATGAATCTCTTGTCGTCATTGAGATATATAAAAAATCATGTCTCAGAGTACTTAAATATTTATTTACAATTTCTATTAGTATCTTTTTAAGTCTTCTCTATCTCTTTCCTTGTACAACTAATATTAATTATTTCACCTCTTTTGATGATTGTATTCGAAGGTCTCCTAAGCTCATCATCATACCATCTTAAATTATTTTCTATCATTTTATCTTCTATGGAAGCGATACCTAATTGTTCATGAATAAATTTTTTTATGTTCTAATAACTCCACGCATTCATCTCAACATTCACACTTCGACAACATAAACTTTTTATATATGTTGATTTTTTACTGTCCAACACTCGGATCCATAAAGCATTATTAGTATCATAACTGTCTTATAAATTTTTTCTTTTAATTTCAAAAATAACTAAAGATCACACAAGATGCCTTTGGAAAAAGTAACACAAGAAGCACATTCTGATGCTATCATAATATGGTGGGCAATACGCTTAACATCCTTTGAAGTTTGAAGAAAATAAGAACAACAATTGCAACCGTCCAATTCAACAAGAAAATAAAGGGATCAACAAGTTATGTTGTCGACCATTAGTTTCCCAGGAAATTTAGCCACCGCACAACACAATAGGATTAGAATTGTTAATGATTCCACATGTAAATTGTATATGCAAGAATAGAATGAGAAATCAATAATTCCGAAAAACAATACTAATAAATGGATTTGAATGATCAAGGACTTGCTGATAGCTACAAATTTAATTATTGGATCAAATTCACTCACATCATCCCGGAGGCTGTCACCAATCATCATGACTTCACTTGGAGGAACATCCCATATTGAACATATATGCAACAAAGGAGCTGGATCTGGCTTATAAGGACGAAATTCCCTACTTAGTGCAGGGACAAATTCCATCTACCACCACAGCAAAATATATTAAAAATTAATCTCAGCAAGTAAAAACATTTTGCTTTTCCCGGTACTGCAACAGATGCAAGAGGGTGGAAACCAAATTTTTATGTATATCTGCAAACAGTTATCATAATCATAATTTGTCCATTGAATTCTATTAAACCTTAAAATGTTTTTTGCTTTCAGCAACATATCCAAAATTTTAAACCTTAAAAACCTTTGTGCTGTCAGCTAAATATCCAATTCTGTCATTTGCCAATTTGTTTACAAAGTTCATACTCCATAGAATGATGTTAAATTAAGTCATATTAACAATGATAAAATGGAAATCTATCCAATCAACAGAATAGACCTGATATGAAACCAAACTGTTAGACTAACCATATTTGATAAACAATTTCAACACTCCATTTAAAAATTTTCCTAGCTAACTTAACGTTCTTATGAGACCACTTACTTGCTTGCAATTTAAAATGGCCTACAATTAGAATTTAATGTGATTGAGAATTAAAAATTTACAAATACAATTCACATGTAGCTGCCTGCATTTGCAACTAATTTTTGTTCAGTCGCTTTGCAAGTCATTCATCCAAAGCATCTTGATGTAGTGTTGGAAGGTGATGGAATAAGGGAGAGTTGTGATGGTCAAGATGGATGGTCAAAGGGAATACCGTGGTCAATAAGGGTGATGGGAGGTGCAATGGAAGGGGATAATTGAGATGTGTTAGCAGGAGCAACAAGACGAGTGGTGGTGGTCGGTAGTGCCCATGTGGACAAGAATAGGGTGAGATGAGTGGCAATGGTCCAGACGGGTGGCAGACAGGTTCCTATCATTGAGGTGACAGAAAGAGTAGCAACAATATTGGAAGTGGCCATTGGCCATTATGGTAAAGAGTGATTGTTGAGGAGCAATGTCGATCAAAAAGCATAGTATGATGGTGGATCTTCACCTGCAACTATTTATGAATTCACATGCAAGCAATTTAGTTGCATGTAAAAATTCCAGACAAGAGTTTGGTTTAGATATGGACAGTAGTCTGCAACTGCAGTGCAAACAACCATACAAAGGCATCTGATGATACATCTGCATTAATACCATTTACAAATATTATCAACCAAGTAGCCTCTATCCACCTAACTGGGGCTGCCAATAGGTTGGATTTAGGCCTGTATAGAGTAAGACTGAGCTTGAAACCTTGACCCTTGTATTTTGAGAATGGCCCAAATCCAGCCAAAACCCAATATATCCTAATCCTATACCAGATCTGGCCCAAACCTCAAATCTGGAAAGTCTAAAAATATAGAAGATTAAAGTCCTCTCCCTACATTGTAACTCCTAAGCAGATGGCAGTCAAGATAGCCAGACGACTCAAAGGTATTCCAAGGATTAAAGTTTGTGTTTAAAGTTTTAAACATCTTTATGGTTGTGCAAATGGCACAATCTTTGCATCAATAGTGACATTGTTGCACTTGACTGCCAGAGTCAATATGAAATCAAAATCTTTGCCAGTGGTGTCTGCCGAGGCCACCACCATGGCATATCTAAAGAAGAAAGCAAACACAAAGCAATGAGAAATGGGAAAAGAAGGGAGTAAAGGATCAATACAAAGCTGAAGGCAGTGAGAGGGTAGTTTTGAAGCAGCAGATGAGGTGGCTATGGACATAGGGTAGTCAAAGTTGAAGAGGTGGCAATGATGGGTATTGATCAACCAGTTCAATAGCTCTACTGGCAAGCAGTAATTGATGGAAATGATAGTGGAAGATCTTGCACAAACAAAGCAAAGAAAAACAATGTGCTAGTAGCGAAGCCATTAATCTAGACAACCAACCATATATACGATTGGTAACTTTGATTATTGTAAGAGAACATTAAACAAGCCCATCGCAGATTCAAACTTAATCAATATTTTGTTTATCTTTTAGAATTAAGGCTTAGTGAGGACCAAAACACCATACCCTTTATTCTGAACTCAAATTTATTAATGGTCCGGACATAGAACTCAGCCATTTCGAAGCCTCAGTTTTAACCAATTAACAATTTCAGATATTTACAATCTCCATTTCATGCTTAATCGAAACTTTTGACATACATGATTAATTTCTTCTCTAAAGAGAATAAGAACACAAGAGGAACAAACTGGTAACTTACCCCAAACCGTTGATGAAATATATCGACTGCCATGTTGACATTGCGAGTTATCAAACCTCTCCTGCAACAGTCGAAAGTCATAAGCTAGCTAGCTAAACAAGCAGATCAACGTACATGGACAATGCGGCAAAAGTTGTAGAGAAAGAAAATAGATACTCTGGTAAAACACATGTATCCTGCCTCTTCACATTCTACTAATCCCTAGGTGTATCGATATTATTATTTCCTCTAAATTCCTTACATAGCAACAGCAACAGGGGAGTGTTCAAAATGCAGGAAGCATAGTAGTAACTGGTTTAATGTTTCTGAGCTGAGAATCATGGATAGAGGGATCACTCAATAATCAGGAGGAATAGAAGCATGTAATAATAGCAAGCTTAGATGCTGTGAATATCAAAAGAACAATTCAGAACATGACTTGGAATCTACAGCTATTTATACATGAAAACCTAAGACAGTTAACAAACTTAGAAATAGATGCTGATGTAAGTCCATGAAGAAGTACACTTAACTTTTCAGGCAAGAGTGTGTGAAATTCAAAAAAAAAAAAACAGACTTATGAAATTAGAGAGAGAGAGAGAGAGAGAAATCTTTACCTTATTTGCCTAGAGTCCAGGTACATGCAAAGTTCCGAAGCACCTGAAATAAGTTTCTTTTATCAGAAAAAATGCAGACGGACAAGAACATTTAAGTCTTGAATAGTACTAAGTACTAACGACTGAAGAATAGGCACAACCATAAGACATTTTTTGCATGATTACATGGTTATTAATTAGGCTGGATCTCGTAGATAATATTATTACTATATATTAGTTGTTTAAATTAATGGTCTCAATATAAGAAATTTTCAGCTTTCATATGTTCTAAATATTATAGCAAACTTGGGCGGCAACCAATTTGATTCCTGCACCAAACTTTGGGATACTTCTCAATCTTGAGAGCCGATTAGGTCATACCATTCACTATCATCTCAATGATGGTGTTAATTTATGAAATATCAACTAACAACTTGGTTGTCCTCAAGATCATTAGTGTTTTAGTTACTGCAAGATAGTGATGATCAATCACAGATCTGTATGCATTGCTATCAGCTTAGTCAGCTAGGAATACCAAATTAACTCAAACCGTAAGCAAATAAGTCATAAACTGTTCGAATTATCTGCAATGAATTGTAAATGAAACTGTCACAACGTGTCCAGAGCATCGAAGCTATCATGCTTATTCTTCCTACTCTACACATCTACATAATGCTAAACGAGTTCCAACAAGAAATTGCGGAGATTTCATCGATATCTCTAAGATCATTAAGCAAAAATCCACAAGAAACCTTAACATCAGTATCACAATTGAGCGATCGTCCATCACTAACCAATAAAACAGACAATATGAGGATGAGAAGGAACTAAGGAAGGAGAGAGAAAAATGACGAACCGGGCATGATCTGGAGGCGATCGAGACCCTGACGCTCAAAGTGGGCGATGATCTCGTACGCACGCTGCTGCTCCTGAGGTGCCCATGACTCGATATGATGGAGGATGTCGACGCCACCGGCGGAGGCTCTGGCGGCGCGGTGGGCTGCGTATCCCTCCTCCCCTAGCACGGCCCGGTACATGGCGCCGAAGTCGATCACAGGCACCGTCAGCGTCCCGTCCATGTCGAACACCAGGCCCCGCAGCCGCCCCCTCTTGGCCCTAACTCCCGCGCCACCGCAGCCATCTTCGGCGGGGATCGAGGCGGACAACGACGACATGCAGGCGGGTTGGAGACGGCGAGGAGGAGAGAAGGGGGAGGAGACGGCGACCGGGAACAAGGATAAGTGTCGGGCGATGCGAAACGGTGGGGAACGGAGTTTTTGTGTGCGCGTGCGTATGATGTTGACGTGTGCGGTCAGGAGGGCAGAGAACGTCCGAGATGGGTCCCCAGATTGCGTTTCCGCAGCATTCCTCAACGACAGGATACAGTGTAACCATTGGCAGAGTAAACTAACCTGATGCAGCCTCTGTGGGACCCACATGTATCGACCAATAAATGATTTATGAAGGTCATATTATATTTCATCGCAGACATCAGATACATCACAGTGGGCCCGTTCTTAGTGAGTGGGCCATTTCAATGATACATCTAAGATATGTTATTATACGAACCAGAAAACCTACTCGCTGCCCAATGGGCCAAATAATAATAATAATTTATTAACTTTGATGTATTTGTCGGTTTTAATAAGCTCTAAATTTATTGATAAAAACTCAAAATATTATTTAAGTGTCTTATCATGTCTAAAATTAAATCGGTTTTGATGTCATGTGTCATGACCTAATCCAATAGACCAACTTAAGTCTCCTCTTATGTTTTTTAAATTAAGTTCAAAAAATATTTTATTGATTATTAGTACACTACACCTAGGGAAATTTTGGTAATTGCTTAATCATATGTTATGGTAAATATCGATGATAATGAAATCAATTTGATTTGGTTCCAATTGATATGTCGAGAATGTTGCAAGGGAGTTTTGAATGCTTGAATTGTTGTCTAACTTTCACAAAGATTAAAGTTTGGATTGGGCTTTGAGATGGTTTTTTCAACGCTTAAATTAGTAACAGAATGATGTGGAAGTTGAGAGTAAGCTACTCATCTTAATTATTGTGATTTAGTAGATCTTTTATAATTGGTTCAACTTGAGTAAATATTCCAACGTAATATCTTAGAATAATTTATATTAGATCGTTGTATATGTGGCTTAATTATTGACTAGGGTCCTAATCTCCTTATGATGATTGAACCATCATATATCAAGCTTTGACTGAGATGAATATTTATCCTATCATTATTTAATAAAATTTTATATTAATTTTTTTTCTATTGTTATGGAATTTTATGATACTATTTCTAATCATGACTATAAAAAATGAGTTACTAATATAAAAATATATTATGAATATTAATATTAAAAACTTTATTGAGAAGTGGTATGTCGATTGATACTATAAATCAAAAAGCCTATTCAACATTAATTGATCGATGATGGTGTTACGTGCCAAAGGGATGTCGATCACTATGAATTTTGTTGGCAACGTCTTCAAATAGGGCTCTAAGCTAAAGGTCACATGTAAGGTTTATAGTATCAAGGGAATAGATGGACTCACAATAAACTTTGTTAGAAATAAAGACAACAAGGGACAAAGATAACGATGCAAAACAACTAGTATCCTATATAAAATATTATTTAAGTATCTTATCCTGTCTAAAATTAAAACGGTTTTGATGTCATGTGTTTTATTAATTATTAGTACACTACACCTAGGGAAATATTGGTAATTACTTAATCATATGTTATGATAAATATTGATGATAGTGAGATCAATCCGACTTAGATTCCAATAGAGATACCAAGAATATCCCGAGGAAGTTTTGAATGCTAGAATTGGTGCCAACTTTCACAAAGATTAAGGTCGGATTAGGTTTTGAGGTGATTCTTTCAACGCTTAAGTTAGTAACAGAATGATGTGGAAATCGAGAGTAAGCAAATCATCTTAATTACCGTGATTTAGTAGATCTTTTATAATTGGTTCAACTTGAGTAAATATTCTAATGAAATATTTTATATTAGATCATTGTATATGTGGCTTAATTATTGGCTAGGGTCCTGATCTCCTTATGATGATTGGGCCATCATATATCAAGCTTTGATTGAGATGAATATTTATCCTATCATTATTCAATAAATTTTTTATCTTAATAATTTTTTCTATTGTTATGGAATGTTATGACACTATATCTAATCATAACTATAAAAAATGAGTTACTAATATAAAAATATATTGTGAATATTAATATTAAAAATTTTATTAAGAAGTGGTATGTCGATTGATATTATAACTTAAAAAGCCTATTCAACATTAATTGATCGATGATGGTGTTACGTGCCAAAGGGATGTCGATCACTATGAATTTTGTTGGCAACGTCTTCAAATAGGGCTCTAAGCTAAAGGTCACATGTAAGGTTTATAGTATCAAGGGAATAGATGGACTCACAATAAACTTTGTTAGAAATAAAGACAACAAGGGACAAAGATAACGATGCAAAACAACTAGTATCCTATATAAAATATTATTTAAGTATCTTATCCTGTCTAAAATTAAAACGGTTTTGATGTCATGTGTTTTATTAATTATTAGTACACTACACCTAGGGAAATATTGGTAATTACTTAATCATATGTTATGATAAATATTGATGATAGTGAGATCAATCCGACTTAGATTCCAATAGAGATACCAAGAATATCCCGAGGAAGTTTTGAATGCTAGAATTGGTGCCAACTTTCACAAAGATTAAGGTCGGATTAGGTTTTGAGGTGATTCTTTCAACGCTTAAGTTAGTAACAGAATGATGTGGAAATCGAGAGTAAGCAAATCATCTTAATTACCGTGATTTAGTAGATCTTTTATAATTGGTTCAACTTGAGTAAATATTCTAATGAAATATTTTATATTAGATCATTGTATATGTGGCTTAATTATTGGCTAGGGTCCTGATCTCCTTATGATGATTGGGCCATCATATATCAAGCTTTGATTGAGATGAATATTTATCCTATCATTATTCAATAAATTTTTTATCTTAATAATTTTTTCTATTGTTATGGAATGTTATGACACTATATCTAATCATAACTATAAAAAATGAGTTACTAATATAAAAATATATTGTGAATATTAATATTAAAAATTTTATTAAGAAGTGGTATGTCGATTGATATTATAACTTAAAAAGCCTATTCAACATTAATTGATCGATGACGGTGTTGTATGTCAAAGGGATGTCGATCACTATGAATTTTATTGGCAATGTTTTCAAATATAGCTCTAAGCTAAAGGTTACATGTAAGGTTAATAGTATCAAAGGAATAGATGGACTCATAATAAATCTTATTAGAGATAAAGACAACAATGGGACAAAGACAATCATGCAAGGCAGCTAGTAGTTATCCCTAACTTTTTGAATGTATCATAATAGATTATGTCGATGGAGCTATCTATGTCAACCATGACTATTTTTAACCAAGGAATTAATCATCTTGATGGAAATGCTAAGGTTGTCATCATTGTTCGGATCAAGTTGCTTCATCTATTTTTACTTGAATGTTATTTATAGATTACCTTCTAGTTGGTGTTTTTCAGTGGTGGCTTAGGCATAAGCCTTATGGGCCAACAAACTACCTTTTTTTGGATTATATTCTATTAATAATGATATTGATCTTCATTTCCATCAATCTTTTAGGTTGTGGAGATGTAGATGACTCTCAATGTCTATGCATGTAGTGCTAAGGGGCCCTCGATGAATGAGATCTTCTATTTATTCATTGAGGTTATGATAATTCTTTGTATCGTGATTGTGGTCTCGATAAACTTATAGTATTTAGATCTTTCTTGCCTCCTTGATGGGGATCTCGTCGGGTAAAGGTCTTGCGATAATCCCATTTTTCTTAATCTAAAGAAATACTTCAATCCTTTACATGTTGAGGGTGGATCATGTTTGCATGGTCCAGATGAGCTTGCTCTATCAAGTCCTCTCTACTGAGGCAATCTAGGGTTTTCTTGAGAAATTAGTGCTTTGGTCGAGAGTTGTTCACTACCTCTTAATCAAATACTAAAAGGATTATGAGGGCCTCGGAAGATAAGAGCTTCCATGAGGATTGAGGGGGTGTGCATTAGTGATTCCTTGAACCTCATTTGTAAATATGATGACAAAATCAACTAGCATCTTGTCCATAATTTATTGGATTACTATAGGATAGTGTCTAAATTTTTGGGGTATATATTCCTAACAAAATGCTACTCGAACTCGTAAATAAAGGAGCTTATCGATTGTGGTATGAGATGAGAGAGAATTAGATCATTAAATAATTATCAATATTATAGAAGGGTCTATGTCAAGGTGGAGGTGTTGATCAGAAATGTGGGTTCTTGTTCGTCATGTGGGTCCTTCTTATAGCATCAAAATATTATAAAAAAATTTCAATGATGATTTAATTAATCTGACTTGGTTTGAATCCACGTACGCAAGAAGCCTTTGAGAACATATGAATGAGTCTTTAGCATTCGAACTTACATCGATCTACACAAAGACTAAGATCGGATAGAATTTTGACGTGATTCCTTTAACTCTTTAAGTAATAAAATGGGTAGAAATCAATAATAGAACATAGTAGAAATCAAGAGTAAATAGTTGTTCACCTTAATTATTATGACTAGTGAATCTTTTATGATAGGTCTAATTAAAAAAATATTGAACCATTTAGATAAAAATATTTAATTATATTTTATATTAGATCAATATTCATACGACTCAATTATTGACTAGGATCTTGATCCACTCGTGCCGATTGAGCCACCACGTGTGAATTCCTAATCAAGACTAACATTTCTCTATCATCATTCAATAAAATTCTGATCCTAACAAGTTTTCGTTGTTTTTGTTTGAATGTTATGACACTGATCGTGACTGTACGGAAAACAAGCTATTAATATTAAAAATCACATTTGAAATATAATCAAGTGAAAACTTCTATTCTTATGGCTTCCGAATCACTAAGTTTTGCTTCCATCAAATCCTACAAACAGAAGAAGGAGATGTTTTTGATGAGTGTTAATATGTTATATATATTTTAGTTATCGGAAGTGTCAAGATTATGTAAGAGCATGCTCAACAAAAATATCATTCCGAGAATAGAAAGTCTTTATTGTGCAAAGTAGCCTATCTGAAATATTTTTGATAATTATCAAAAATAAATGATAGTTAATTCGTGAAAAATAATTATATTAAATCATTGAATATTATTATTTAGATATAAAGATTAGATCGAACCGTTGAGCGTTACAGTTAATTGATCACATAAGATGCTTAGTTGATATATCAAACTGATGAGACATCCAAATAAGTGTTGATCTAATAGTAACACAATGTTTTGATGTCCACAGATCATAATTTTTGGAGATAACTAGCAAAATTTGGACAGCACAATATAGTTACATTTATAGAGAATTATTATAGATAAGTGCAGCGCAGCAAATTTTGCACATATTCATGTCATTCTATTTAGTAACTATTGAATGCCTTCCTTTTAAATCAGAAAAAAAGAAAATTATTATTTATATATATTTTTTCTTTAGAGGAATTGCTCGCTTTTCTCCAAACAATACAAAGTATTCGTGGACGCATCCAGCCGACTCATCTTTCCTGACCCGCGCTAAGATGCTCCGCGGATAACCCCTATTGTTCTATCCCATGCGCCACGCTTCTACGGACGATTGGTTTTGGTCCATCCACGTAGGACGAACATCATAGCTAATCCTGTCCCCAAGTCAAATCTTAGTCTGCTCCACCAAACCCTAAACCCTACTGAGGGACGGTTCTGAGGGGTTCTGGAAACCACGAAGGCTTGTTTCCCTTCCCCGGCCCGCCACCCTCCCTCGTCTCCCTTTTATCTAACCCAGGGGCTCATTTTTTTCGTCTGAATCCCCAAGCGCCCACC
This sequence comes from Musa itinerans, assembly GCA_001649415.1. NCBI lineage: Eukaryota > Viridiplantae > Streptophyta > Magnoliopsida > Zingiberales > Musaceae > Musa > Musa itinerans. The sequence goes on along the minus strand of LVTN01000449.1, from coordinate 106,071 downwards.
CAAAACGCTAGTCCGTTCTCTTCTCGATTCTACCATGTATCGGGCCATTTCCTCCCTCGCCTCCAAAGCCCGGTAAGCTTTTGATCTATCTCTCTCTCTCTCTCTCTCTCTAATATCTAGGTGAAACTTATCACTTTCGATTTCGTTTTCTGGTTGCGAGACCATTGTTACTTATTGTCTCTTTTTTTCTTGATCTTCTGGTTTAATAGGGTCGCCAGAGGCAGCGGCGGACAGGTGGGAGGCTGGATCTTTTCGTAGTTATAATTTGTTTTGTATTAAGATCTTAGTTTCTTCGAAGATTTAATTGTTTATTTAAAGTAAAGTATTGGTTTCGAACTTCGATCATAAGGATAGATTGTAGTAACATTAACTGGAGTTGGAACATCTATGTCTGTGGCTGTAGATCGGAAGTAGACTTGGCTGGAGTAGAAACTATGCTGCAAAGGACATCAGATTTGGAGTGGAGGCTCGTGCTTTGATGCTTAAGGGTGTGGAAGATCTCGCTGATGCGGTGAAAGTGACCATGGGCCCGAAGGTATTAGACACTTATTTGTTATACTGCTAAAAAGTATCGTTGGGTTCAACTATTGATATGTGGTGATCTCTCTTACTGTCTTATGTGTTGTTTTATGTTGTGGATAATTTAAATAAAGTGAAAAAACAATTATTTGTGAAACACAATGACTAGTTATTTTGAAGTCTTATTTCGTATACAGTTGTTAAAACGTTGGTTGAACTAGATTCATTGTGGTCTTGTTTTTTGGCTTGAAGGGGCGCAATGTTGTTATTGAACAAAGCTTTGGTGCCCCCAAAGTTACAAAAGATGGTGTCACTGTTGCAAAGAGCATCGAGTTCAAGGACAGAATAAAGAATATGGGCGCCAGCCTTGTGAAGCAGGTCAAAAAGCCTATTCAACATTAATTGATCGATGATGGTGTTACGTGCCAAAGGGATGTCGATCACTATGAATTTTGTTGGCAACGTCTTCAAATAGGGCTCTAAGCTAAAGGTCACATGTAAGGTTTATAGTATCAAGGGAATAGATGGACTCACAATAAACTTTGTTAGAAATAAAGACAACAAGGGACAAAGATAACGATGCAAAACAACTAGTATCCTATATAAAATATTATTTAAGTATCTTATCCTGTCTAAAATTAAAACGGTTTTGATGTCATGTGTTTTATTAATTATTAGTACACTACACCTAGGGAAATATTGGTAATTACTTAATCATATGTTATGATAAATATTGATGATAGTGAGATCAATCCGACTTAGATTCCAATAGAGATACCAAGAATATCCCGAGGAAGTTTTGAATGCTAGAATTGGTGCCAACTTTCACAAAGATTAAGGTCGGATTAGGTTTTGAGGTGATTCTTTCAACGCTTAAGTTAGTAACAGAATGATGTGGAAATCGAGAGTAAGCAAATCATCTTAATTACCGTGATTTAGTAGATCTTTTATAATTGGTTCAACTTGAGTAAATATTCTAATGAAATATTTTATATTAGATCATTGTATATGTGGCTTAATTATTGGCTAGGGTCCTGATCTCCTTATGATGATTGGGCCATCATATATCAAGCTTTGATTGAGATGAATATTTATCCTATCATTATTCAATAAATTTTTTATCTTAATAATTTTTTCTATTGTTATGGAATGTTATGACACTATATCTAATCATAACTATAAAAAATGAGTTACTAATATAAAAATATATTGTGAATATTAATATTAAAAATTTTATTAAGAAGTGGTATGTCGATTGATATTATAACTTAAAAAGCCTATTCAACATTAATTGATCGATGACGGTGTTGTATGTCAAAGGGATGTCGATCACTATGAATTTTATTGGCAATGTTTTCAAATATAGCTCTAAGCTAAAGGTTACATGTAAGGTTAATAGTATCAAAGGAATAGATGGACTCATAATAAATCTTATTAGAGATAAAGACAACAATGGGACAAAGACAATCATGCAAGGCAGCTAGTAGTTATCCCTAACTTTTTGAATGTATCATAATAGATTATGTCGATGGAGCTATCTATGTCAACCATGACTATTTTTAACCAAGGAATTAATCATCTTGATGGAAATGCTAAGGTTGTCATCATTGTTCGGATCAAGTTGCTTCATCTATTTTTACTTGAATGTTATTTATAGATTACCTTCTAGTTGGTGTTTTTCAGTGGTGGCTTAGGCATAAGCCTTATGGGCCAACAAACTACCTTTTTTTGGATTATATTCTATTAATAATGATATTGATCTTCATTTCCATCAATCTTTTAGGTTGTGGAGATGTAGATGACTCTCAATGTCTATGCATGTAGTGCTAAGGGGCCCTCGATGAATGAGATCTTCTATTTATTCATTGAGGTTATGATAATTCTTTGTATCGTGATTGTGGTCTCGATAAACTTATAGTATTTAGATCTTTCTTGCCTCCTTGATGGGGATCTCGTCGGGTAAAGGTCTTGCGATAATCCCATTTTTCTTAATCTAAAGAAATACTTCAATCCTTTACATGTTGAGGGTGGATCATGTTTGCATGGTCCAGATGAGCTTGCTCTATCAAGTCCTCTCTACTGAGGCAATCTAGGGTTTTCTTGAGAAATTAGTGCTTTGGTCGAGAGTTGTTCACTACCTCTTAATCAAATACTAAAAGGATTATGAGGGCCTCGGAAGATAAGAGCTTCCATGAGGATTGAGGGGGTGTGCATTAGTGATTCCTTGAACCTCATTTGTAAATATGATGACAAAATCAACTAGCATCTTGTCCATAATTTATTGGATTACTATAGGATAGTGTCTAAATTTTTGGGGTATATATTCCTAACAAAATGCTACTCGAACTCGTAAATAAAGGAGCTTATCGATTGTGGTATGAGATGAGAGAGAATTAGATCATTAAATAATTATCAATATTATAGAAGGGTCTATGTCAAGGTGGAGGTGTTGATCAGAAATGTGGGTTCTTGTTCGTCATGTGGGTCCTTCTTATAGCATCAAAATATTATAAAAAAATTTCAATGATGATTTAATTAATCTGACTTGGTTTGAATCCACGTACGCAAGAAGCCTTTGAGAACATATGAATGAGTCTTTAGCATTCGAACTTACATCGATCTACACAAAGACTAAGATCGGATAGAATTTTGACGTGATTCCTTTAACTCTTTAAGTAATAAAATGGGTAGAAATCAATAATAGAACATAGTAGAAATCAAGAGTAAATAGTTGTTCACCTTAATTATTATGACTAGTGAATCTTTTATGATAGGTCTAATTAAAAAAATATTGAACCATTTAGATAAAAATATTTAATTATATTTTATATTAGATCAATATTCATACGACTCAATTATTGACTAGGATCTTGATCCACTCGTGCCGATTGAGCCACCACGTGTGAATTCCTAATCAAGACTAACATTTCTCTATCATCATTCAATAAAATTCTGATCCTAACAAGTTTTCGTTGTTTTTGTTTGAATGTTATGACACTGATCGTGACTGTACGGAAAACAAGCTATTAATATTAAAAATCACATTTGAAATATAATCAAGTGAAAACTTCTATTCTTATGGCTTCCGAATCACTAAGTTTTGCTTCCATCAAATCCTACAAACAGAAGAAGGAGATGTTTTTGATGAGTGTTAATATGTTATATATATTTTAGTTATCGGAAGTGTCAAGATTATGTAAGAGCATGCTCAACAAAAATATCATTCCGAGAATAGAAAGTCTTTATTGTGCAAAGTAGCCTATCTGAAATATTTTTGATAATTATCAAAAATAAATGATAGTTAATTCGTGAAAAATAATTATATTAAATCATTGAATATTATTATTTAGATATAAAGATTAGATCGAACCGTTGAGCGTTACAGTTAATTGATCACATAAGATGCTTAGTTGATATATCAAACTGATGAGACATCCAAATAAGTGTTGATCTAATAGTAACACAATGTTTTGATGTCCACAGATCATAATTTTTGGAGATAACTAGCAAAATTTGGACAGCACAATATAGTTACATTTATAGAGAATTATTATAGATAAGTGCAGCGCAGCAAATTTTGCACATATTCATGTCATTCTATTTAGTAACTATTGAATGCCTTCCTTTTAAATCAGAAAAAAAGAAAATTATTATTTATATATATTTTTTCTTTAGAGGAATTGCTCGCTTTTCTCCAAACAATACAAAGTATTCGTGGACGCATCCAGCCGACTCATCTTTCCTGACCCGCGCTAAGATGCTCCGCGGATAACCCCTATTGTTCTATCCCATGCGCCACGCTTCTACGGACGATTGGTTTTGGTCCATCCACGTAGGACGAACATCATAGCTAATCCTGTCCCCAAGTCAAATCTTAGTCTGCTCCACCAAACCCTAAACCCTACTGAGGGACGGTTCTGAGGGGTTCTGGAAACCACGAAGGCTTGTTTCCCTTCCCCGGCCCGCCACCCTCCCTCGTCTCCCTTTTATCTAACCCAGGGGCTCATTTTTTTCGTCTGAATCCCCAAGCGCCCACCCAAAACGCTAGTCCGTTCTCTTCTCGATTCTACCATGTATCGGGCCATTTCCTCCCTCGCCTCCAAAGCCCGGTAAGCTTTTGATCTATCTCTCTCTCTCTCTCTCTCTCTAATATCTAGGTGAAACTTATCACTTTCGATTTCGTTTTCTGGTTGCGAGACCATTGTTACTTATTGTCTCTTTTTTTCTTGATCTTCTGGTTTAATAGGGTCGCCAGAGGCAGCGGCGGACAGGTGGGAGGCTGGATCTTTTCGTAGTTATAATTTGTTTTGTATTAAGATCTTAGTTTCTTCGAAGATTTAATTGTTTATTTAAAGTAAAGTATTGGTTTCGAACTTCGATCATAAGGATAGATTGTAGTAACATTAACTGGAGTTGGAACATCTATGTCTGTGGCTGTAGATCGGAAGTAGACTTGGCTGGAGTAGAAACTATGCTGCAAAGGACATCAGATTTGGAGTGGAGGCTCGTGCTTTGATGCTTAAGGGTGTGGAAGATCTCGCTGATGCGGTGAAAGTGACCATGGGCCCGAAGGTATTAGACACTTATTTGTTATACTGCTAAAAAGTATCGTTGGGTTCAACTATTGATATGTGGTGATCTCTCTTACTGTCTTATGTGTTGTTTTATGTTGTGGATAATTTAAATAAAGTGAAAAAACAATTATTTGTGAAACACAATGACTAGTTATTTTGAAGTCTTATTTCGTATACAGTTGTTAAAACGTTGGTTGAACTAGATTCATTGTGGTCTTGTTTTTTGGCTTGAAGGGGCGCAATGTTGTTATTGAACAAAGCTTTGGTGCCCCCAAAGTTACAAAAGATGGTGTCACTGTTGCAAAGAGCATCGAGTTCAAGGACAGAATAAAGAATATGGGCGCCAGCCTTGTGAAGCAGGTCGCCAATGCAACCAATGATGTTGCTGGTGATGGTAAGTATTTTGATCTACCATTGAATAGGTAGTCTTGTTTTTATGCTTTGGTAACATGGAGTCTGGTTATATTGTTTGATATTTGTTCATGATAACATGGATGAGCTACATATAGATCCATCACTTGACCTTTGTCGTCACTCCTGGAGCATATCAGATACATTCTTTTTTAGATTACTTTCATTTGGCTTCATGCAAATGCTCACATGGTCAAATTCACATCTTACCCGACCCTTAATGTGTTGGATTTTGTCATTTTTCTCTGGGATTTATATCCTGAGATTCTATCATCATGAGAACCTTGTAGTAACTTGCTTAATAATGCACTATCTTATTTTTCATAAGAATAAGGCTTATATGGTTTACAATATGGCTTGATCTGCTATTGTTTTGATCCAATCATTCTCTTAACTGAGTTGTTTGGTTCTGTTTGACAAGGATTCAATGAAAACTCACCTAATCTATATGCAGGGACAACTTGTGCTACCATCCTTACAAGAGCAATTTTTTCTGAAGGGTGTAAGTCGGTGGCAGCTGGAATGAATGCAATGGATTTGAGACGTGGCATTACAATGGCTGTTGATGCTGTGGTGACTAACTTTTATAATTGGTTCAACTTGAGTAAATATTCTAATGAAATATTTTATATTAGATCATTGTATATGTGGCTTAATTATTGGCTAGGGTCCTGATCTCCTTATGATGATTGGGCCATCATATATCAAGCTTTGATTGAGATGAATATTTATCCTATCATTATTCAATAAATTTTTTATCTTAATAATTTTTTCTATTGTTATGGAATGTTATGACACTATATCTAATCATAACTATAAAAAATGAGTTACTAATATAAAAATATATTGTGAATATTAATATTAAAAATTTTATTAAGAAGTGGTATGTCGATTGATATTATAACTTAAAAAGCCTATTCAACATTAATTGATCGATGACGGTGTTGTATGTCAAAGGGATGTCGATCACTATGAATTTTATTGGCAATGTTTTCAAATATAGCTCTAAGCTAAAGGTTACATGTAAGGTTAATAGTATCAAAGGAATAGATGGACTCATAATAAATCTTATTAGAGATAAAGACAACAATGGGACAAAGACAATCATGCAAGGCAGCTAGTAGTTATCCCTAACTTTTTGAATGTATCATAATAGATTATGTCGATGGAGCTATCTATGTCAACCATGACTATTTTTAACCAAGGAATTAATCATCTTGATGGAAATGCTAAGGTTGTCATCATTGTTCGGATCAAGTTGCTTCATCTATTTTTACTTGAATGTTATTTATAGATTACCTTCTAGTTGGTGTTTTTCAGTGGTGGCTTAGGCATAAGCCTTATGGGCCAACAAACTACCTTTTTTTGGATTATATTCTATTAATAATGATATTGATCTTCATTTCCATCAATCTTTTAGGTTGTGGAGATGTAGATGACTCTCAATGTCTATGCATGTAGTGCTAAGGGGCCCTCGATGAATGAGATCTTCTATTTATTCATTGAGGTTATGATAATTCTTTGTATCGTGATTGTGGTCTCGATAAACTTATAGTATTTAGATCTTTCTTGCCTCCTTGATGGGGATCTCGTCGGGTAAAGGTCTTGCGATAATCCCATTTTTCTTAATCTAAAGAAATACTTCAATCCTTTACATGTTGAGGGTGGATCATGTTTGCATGGTCCAGATGAGCTTGCTCTATCAAGTCCTCTCTACTGAGGCAATCTAGGGTTTTCTTGAGAAATTAGTGCTTTGGTCGAGAGTTGTTCACTACCTCTTAATCAAATACTAAAAGGATTATGAGGGCCTCGGAAGATAAGAGCTTCCATGAGGATTGAGGGGGTGTGCATTAGTGATTCCTTGAACCTCATTTGTAAATATGATGACAAAATCAACTAGCATCTTGTCCATAATTTATTGGATTACTATAGGATAGTGTCTAAATTTTTGGGGTATATATTCCTAACAAAATGCTACTCGAACTCGTAAATAAAGGAGCTTATCGATTGTGGTATGAGATGAGAGAGAATTAGATCATTAAATAATTATCAATATTATAGAAGGGTCTATGTCAAGGTGGAGGTGTTGATCAGAAATGTGGGTTCTTGTTCGTCATGTGGGTCCTTCTTATAGCATCAAAATATTATAAAAAAATTTCAATGATGATTTAATTAATCTGACTTGGTTTGAATCCACGTACGCAAGAAGCCTTTGAGAACATATGAATGAGTCTTTAGCATTCGAACTTACATCGATCTACACAAAGACTAAGATCGGATAGAATTTTGACGTGATTCCTTTAACTCTTTAAGTAATAAAATGGGTAGAAATCAATAATAGAACATAGTAGAAATCAAGAGTAAATAGTTGTTCACCTTAATTATTATGACTAGTGAATCTTTTATGATAGGTCTAATTAAAAAAATATTGAACCATTTAGATAAAAATATTTAATTATATTTTATATTAGATCAATATTCATACGACTCAATTATTGACTAGGATCTTGATCCACTCGTGCCGATTGAGCCACCACGTGTGAATTCCTAATCAAGACTAACATTTCTCTATCATCATTCAATAAAATTCTGATCCTAACAAGTTTTCGTTGTTTTTGTTTGAATGTTATGACACTGATCGTGACTGTACGGAAAACAAGCTATTAATATTAAAAATCACATTTGAAATATAATCAAGTGAAAACTTCTATTCTTATGGCTTCCGAATCACTAAGTTTTGCTTCCATCAAATCCTACAAACAGAAGAAGGAGATGTTTTTGATGAGTGTTAATATGTTATATATATTTTAGTTATCGGAAGTGTCAAGATTATGTAAGAGCATGCTCAACAAAAATATCATTCCGAGAATAGAAAGTCTTTATTGTGCAAAGTAGCCTATCTGAAATATTTTTGATAATTATCAAAAATAAATGATAGTTAATTCGTGAAAAATAATTATATTAAATCATTGAATATTATTATTTAGATATAAAGATTAGATCGAACCGTTGAGCGTTACAGTTAATTGATCACATAAGATGCTTAGTTGATATATCAAACTGATGAGACATCCAAATAAGTGTTGATCTAATAGTAACACAATGTTTTGATGTCCACAGATCATAATTTTTGGAGATAACTAGCAAAATTTGGACAGCACAATATAGTTACATTTATAGAGAATTATTATAGATAAGTGCAGCGCAGCAAATTTTGCACATATTCATGTCATTCTATTTAGTAACTATTGAATGCCTTCCTTTTAAATCAGAAAAAAAGAAAATTATTATTTATATATATTTTTTCTTTAGAGGAATTGCTCGCTTTTCTCCAAACAATACAAAGTATTCGTGGACGCATCCAGCCGACTCATCTTTCCTGACCCGCGCTAAGATGCTCCGCGGATAACCCCTATTGTTCTATCCCATGCGCCACGCTTCTACGGACGATTGGTTTTGGTCCATCCACGTAGGACGAACATCATAGCTAATCCTGTCCCCAAGTCAAATCTTAGTCTGCTCCACCAAACCCTAAACCCTACTGAGGGACGGTTCTGAGGGGTTCTGGAAACCACGAAGGCTTGTTTCCCTTCCCCGGCCCGCCACCCTCCCTCGTCTCCCTTTTATCTAACCCAGGGGCTCATTTTTTTCGTCTGAATCCCCAAGCGCCCACCCAAAACGCTAGTCCGTTCTCTTCTCGATTCTACCATGTATCGGGCCATTTCCTCCCTCGCCTCCAAAGCCCGGTAAGCTTTTGATCTATCTCTCTCTCTCTCTCTCTCTCTAATATCTAGGTGAAACTTATCACTTTCGATTTCGTTTTCTGGTTGCGAGACCATTGTTACTTATTGTCTCTTTTTTTCTTGATCTTCTGGTTTAATAGGGTCGCCAGAGGCAGCGGCGGACAGGTGGGAGGCTGGATCTTTTCGTAGTTATAATTTGTTTTGTATTAAGATCTTAGTTTCTTCGAAGATTTAATTGTTTATTTAAAGTAAAGTATTGGTTTCGAACTTCGATCATAAGGATAGATTGTAGTAACATTAACTGGAGTTGGAACATCTATGTCTGTGGCTGTAGATCGGAAGTAGACTTGGCTGGAGTAGAAACTATGCTGCAAAGGACATCAGATTTGGAGTGGAGGCTCGTGCTTTGATGCTTAAGGGTGTGGAAGATCTCGCTGATGCGGTGAAAGTGACCATGGGCCCGAAGGTATTAGACACTTATTTGTTATACTGCTAAAAAGTATCGTTGGGTTCAACTATTGATATGTGGTGATCTCTCTTACTGTCTTATGTGTTGTTTTATGTTGTGGATAATTTAAATAAAGTGAAAAAACAATTATTTGTGAAACACAATGACTAGTTATTTTGAAGTCTTATTTCGTATACAGTTGTTAAAACGTTGGTTGAACTAGATTCATTGTGGTCTTGTTTTTTGGCTTGAAGGGGCGCAATGTTGTTATTGAACAAAGCTTTGGTGCCCCCAAAGTTACAAAAGATGGTGTCACTGTTGCAAAGAGCATCGAGTTCAAGGACAGAATAAAGAATATGGGCGCCAGCCTTGTGAAGCAGGTCGCCAATGCAACCAATGATGTTGCTGGTGATGGTAAGTATTTTGATCTACCATTGAATAGGTAGTCTTGTTTTTATGCTTTGGTAACATGGAGTCTGGTTATATTGTTTGATATTTGTTCATGATAACATGGATGAGCTACATATAGATCCATCACTTGACCTTTGTCGTCACTCCTGGAGCATATCAGATACATTCTTTTTTAGATTACTTTCATTTGGCTTCATGCAAATGCTCACATGGTCAAATTCACATCTTACCCGACCCTTAATGTGTTGGATTTTGTCATTTTTCTCTGGGATTTATATCCTGAGATTCTATCATCATGAGAACCTTGTAGTAACTTGCTTAATAATGCACTATCTTATTTTTCATAAGAATAAGGCTTATATGGTTTACAATATGGCTTGATCTGCTATTGTTTTGATCCAATCATTCTCTTAACTGAGTTGTTTGGTTCTGTTTGACAAGGATTCAATGAAAACTCACCTAATCTATATGCAGGGACAACTTGTGCTACCATCCTTACAAGAGCAATTTTTTCTGAAGGGTGTAAGTCGGTGGCAGCTGGAATGAATGCAATGGATTTGAGACGTGGCATTACAATGGCTGTTGATGCTGTGGTGACTAACTTGAAGAGCAGAGCAAGAATGATTAGTACCTCAGAGGAGATAGCCCAGGTAATTGGTTTTATGTGGTGTTAGTGGTTCTGCATGGGATAACTTCTGGATGCCTGTGCCTTCACATCTTGGCAAGTTCTGCATTTTGTTTATGTCTCAACATTAATTCTTGAGATTTTTTTGTTAAATGCAAGTTTTCTCTTTGAAAGGTTGGTAAAAAGCCTATTCAACATTAATTGATCGATGACGGTGTTGTATGTCAAAGGGATGTCGATCACTATGAATTTTATTGGCAATGTTTTCAAATATAGCTCTAAGCTAAAGGTTACATGTAAGGTTAATAGTATCAAAGGAATAGATGGACTCATAATAAATCTTATTAGAGATAAAGACAACAATGGGACAAAGACAATCATGCAAGGCAGCTAGTAGTTATCCCTAACTTTTTGAATGTATCATAATAGATTATGTCGATGGAGCTATCTATGTCAACCATGACTATTTTTAACCAAGGAATTAATCATCTTGATGGAAATGCTAAGGTTGTCATCATTGTTCGGATCAAGTTGCTTCATCTATTTTTACTTGAATGTTATTTATAGATTACCTTCTAGTTGGTGTTTTTCAGTGGTGGCTTAGGCATAAGCCTTATGGGCCAACAAACTACCTTTTTTTGGATTATATTCTATTAATAATGATATTGATCTTCATTTCCATCAATCTTTTAGGTTGTGGAGATGTAGATGACTCTCAATGTCTATGCATGTAGTGCTAAGGTGCCCTCGATGAATGAGTTCTTCTATTTATTCATTGAGGTTATGATAATTCTTTGTATCGTGATTGTGGTCTCGATAAACTTATAGTATTTAGATCTTTCTTGCCTCCTTGATGGGGATCTCGTCGGGTAAAGGTCTTGCGATAATCCCATTTTTCTTAATCTAAAGAAATACTTCAATCCTTTACATGTTGAGGGTGGATCATGTTTGCATGGTCCAGATGAGCTTGCTCTATCAAGTCCTCTCTACTGAGGCAATCTAGGGTTTTCTTGAGAAATTAGTGCTTTGGTCGAGAGTTGTTCACTACCTCTTAATCAAATACTAAAAGGATTATGAGGGCCTCGGAAGATAAGAGCTTCCATGAGGATTGAGGGGGTGTGCATTAGTGATTCCTTGAACCTCATTTGTAAATATGATGACAAAATCAACTAGCATCTTGTCCATAATTTATTGGATTACTATAGGATAGTGTCTAAATTTTTGGGGTATATATTCCTAACAAAATGCTACTCGAACTCGTAAATAAAGGAGCTTATCGATTGTGGTATGAGATGAGAGAGAATTAGATCATTAAATAATTATCAATATTATAGAAGGGTCTATGTCAAGGTGGAGGTGTTGATCAGAAATGTGGGTTCTTGTTCGTCATGTGGGTCCTTCTTATAGCATCAAAATATTATAAAAAAATTTCAATGATGATTTAATTAATCTGACTTGGTTTGAATCCACGTACGCAAGAAGCCTTTGAGAACATATGAATGAGTCTTTAGCATTCGAACTTACATCGATCTACACAAAGACTAAGATCGGATAGAATTTTGACGTGATTCCTTTAACTCTTTAAGTAATAAAATGGGTAGAAATCAATAATAGAACATAGTAGAAATCAAGAGTAAATAGTTGTTCACCTTAATTATTATGACTAGTGAATCTTTTATGATAGGTCTAATTAAAAAAATATTGAACCATTTAGATAAAAATATTTAATTATATTCGATATTAGATCAATATTCATACGACTCAATTATTGACTAGGATCTTGATCCACTCGTGCCGATTGAGCCACCACGTGTGAATTCCTAATCAAGACTAACATTTCTCTATCATCATTCAATAAAATTCTGATCCTAACAAGTTTTCGTTGTTTTTGTTTGAATGTTATGACACTGATCGTGACTGTACGGAAAACAAGCTATTAATATTAAAAATCACATTTGAAATATAATCAAGTGAAAACTTCTATTCTTATGGCTTCCGAATCACTAAGTTTTGCTTCCATCAAATCCTACAAACAGAAGAAGGAGATGTTTTTGATGAGTGTTAATATGTTATATATATTTTAGTTATCGGAAGTGTCAAGATTATGTAAGAGCATGCTCAACAAAAATATCATTCCGAGAATAGAAAGTCTTTATTGTGCAAAGTAGCCTATCTGAAATATTTTTGATAATTATCAAAAATAAATGATAGTTAATTCGTGAAAAATAATTATATTAAATCATTGAATATTATTATTTAGATATAAAGATTAGATCGAACCGTTGAGCGTTACAGTTAATTGATCACATAAGATGCTTAGTTGATATATCAAACTGATGAGACATCCAAATAAGTGTTGATCTAATAGTAACACAATGTTTTGATGTCCACAGATCATAATTTTTGGAGATAACTAGCAAAATTTGGACAGCACAATATAGTTACATTTATAGAGAATTATTATAGATAAGTGCAGCGCAGCAAATTTTGCACATATTCATGTCATTCTATTTAGTAACTATTGAATGCCTTCCTTTTAAATCAGAAAAAAAGAAAATTATTATTTATATATATTTTTTCTTTAGAGGAATTGCTCGCTTTTCTCCAAACAATACAAAGTATTCGTGGACGCATCCAGCCGACTCATCTTTCCTGACCCGCGCTAAGATGCTCCGCGGATAACCCCTATTGTTCTATCCCATGCGCCACGCTTCTACGGACGATTGGTTTTGGTCCATCCACGTAGGACGAACATCATAGCTAATCCTGTCCCCAAGTCAAATCTTAGTCTGCTCCACCAAACCCTAAACCCTACTGAGGGACGGTTCTGAGGGGTTCTGGAAACCACGAAGGCTTGTTTCCCTTCCCCGGCCCGCCACCCTCCCTCGTCTCCCTTTTATCTAACCCAGGGGCTCATTTTTTTCGTCTGAATCCCCAAGCGCCCACCCAAAACGCTAGTCCGTTCTCTTCTCGATTCTACCATGTATCGGGCCATTTCCTCCCTCGCCTCCAAAGCCCGGTAAGCTTTTGATCTATCTCTCTCTCTCTCTCTCTCTCTAATATCTAGGTGAAACTTATCACTTTCGATTTCGTTTTCTGGTTGCGAGACCATTGTTACTTATTGTCTCTTTTTTTCTTGATCTTCTGGTTTAATAGGGTCGCCAGAGGCAGCGGCGGACAGGTGGGAGGCTGGATCTTTTCGTAGTTATAATTTGTTTTGTATTAAGATCTTAGTTTCTTCGAAGATTTAATTGTTTATTTAAAGTAAAGTATTGGTTTCGAACTTCGATCATAAGGATAGATTGTAGTAACATTAACTGGAGTTGGAACATCTATGTCTGTGGCTGTAGATCGGAAGTAGACTTGGCTGGAGTAGAAACTATGCTGCAAAGGACATCAGATTTGGAGTGGAGGCTCGTGCTTTGATGCTTAAGGGTGTGGAAGATCTCGCTGATGCGGTGAAAGTGACCATGGGCCCGAAGGTATTAGACACTTATTTGTTATACTGCTAAAAAGTATCGTTGGGTTCAACTATTGATATGTGGTGATCTCTCTTACTGTCTTATGTGTTGTTTTATGTTGTGGATAATTTAAATAAAGTGAAAAAACAATTATTTGTGAAACACAATGACTAGTTATTTTGAAGTCTTATTTCGTATACAGTTGTTAAAACGTTGGTTGAACTAGATTCATTGTGGTCTTGTTTTTTGGCTTGAAGGGGCGCAATGTTGTTATTGAACAAAGCTTTGGTGCCCCCAAAGTTACAAAAGATGGTGTCACTGTTGCAAAGAGCATCGAGTTCAAGGACAGAATAAAGAATATGGGCGCCAGCCTTGTGAAGCAGGTCGCCAATGCAACCAATGATGTTGCTGGTGATGGTAAGTATTTTGATCTACCATTGAATAGGTAGTCTTGTTTTTATGCTTTGGTAACATGGAGTCTGGTTATATTGTTTGATATTTGTTCATGATAACATGGATGAGCTACATATAGATCCATCACTTGACCTTTGTCGTCACTCCTGGAGCATATCAGATACATTCTTTTTTAGATTACTTTCATTTGGCTTCATGCAAATGCTCACATGGTCAAATTCACATCTTACCCGACCCTTAATGTGTTGGATTTTGTCATTTTTCTCTGGGATTTATATCCTGAGATTCTATCATCATGAGAACCTTGTAGTAACTTGCTTAATAATGCACTATCTTATTTTTCATAAGAATAAGGCTTATATGGTTTACAATATGGCTTGATCTGCTATTGTTTTGATCCAATCATTCTCTTAACTGAGTTGTTTGGTTCTGTTTGACAAGGATTCAATGAAAACTCACCTAATCTATATGCAGGGACAACTTGTGCTACCATCCTTACAAGAGCAATTTTTTCTGAAGGGTGTAAGTCGGTGGCAGCTGGAATGAATGCAATGGATTTGAGACGTGGCATTACAATGGCTGTTGATGCTGTGGTGACTAACTTGAAGAGCAGAGCAAGAATGATTAGTACCTCAGAGGAGATAGCCCAGGTAATTGGTTTTATGTGGTGTTAGTGGTTCTGCATGGGATAACTTCTGGATGCCTGTGCCTTCACATCTTGGCAAGTTCTGCATTTTGTTTATGTCTCAACATTAATTCTTGAGATTTTTTTGTTAAATGCAAGTTTTCTCTTTGAAAGGTTGGTACAATATCAGCTAATGGAGAAAGAGAAATTGGTGAACTAATTGCAAAAGCAATGGAGAAAGTTGGCAAAGAGGGAGTCATAACAGTTGCTGTAAGTAATGTGTTTTTGGCAAAGAATGTTGATGATAGTGATTAGTGAATATGGATTGTGTACATTTTATGCACAATTAAGACTTTAGTTCATTTCATATTTTGATTGATGGATGATCTTCTTTTAGTTTCCTTTTATTTTGGCTGAATGGAGATGAGACACTATTTGATAAAACCTTTCCAAGATTGCCTTCGTGAGGCACATTTGCTTAGTTTTAAGGTTGCATTTTTTTCACCATTTCCTGCTTACAGACTTTTGTAGTTTGATGCACAATTTGCTGCATATGTGCGCTTTAAAAATATTTTCATAAACTTAGATCTGTAGATTATCATATTTGACTTGTTACCGGTACAGATGCGGTGAAAAATTTGAGCCTTCCATTTCCACTGTTGTGGCTAATTAATTGATTAATATGATGAGAAATTGATGTATTTATCTCCATTAATCACACACCACATAAACCATGTGTTATATGTTCTGATTCCTGATGCGTTGGTAGCTCTCAGAACAGATTTTAAAATGGATCTTAATGCACCAGGAGGTCTCCTACACAATAGATGGCTTCATTTTTGGAGTGTTATGAATGTAATTGATCATCCAATTAACCTTGCTGGAATGCATGTTGTTTTAGAATTATATACTGATGTGATAGAAATTTAAGAAATATGCATAGCATGTTGTAATTGGTTTTTTTGTGACATTTTCTCCCTACAATCGCTGATTTTGTTTTCTGTGTTTAATGGTTACTTTTTTTATTTTTGATCCTTTTGTTATTTAATCTGCATACGTCATCTGTAATCTACATCATCATAGTTGAATATAATATTATTTATGGATCTCTTTTAGGATGGGAAAACCCTATACAATGAACTCGAAGTCGTTGAAGGAATGAAACTCGACAGAGGCTACATATCACCCTATTTTATTACTGATCAAAAGAATCAAAGATGTGTAAGAGGACTATCCTGATAAATTAGTTTCCATCTGCATGGTATTTGTTTGTGTTCCTATTATCAGGTCACTCCAATTTTCCTTTTACCAGGAACTTGAAGATCCTCTTATTTTAATACACGAGAAGAAAATTTCAAGTATCAATGCAGTTGTCAAGGTGTTAGAATTGGCTTTGAAGGTATGGCATCTCTTCTATGCAACCAAATTGTCCTGGCAGTTCATATGATGTTTTCTTACACAGTTTTCTTTAATGTGCGCAGAGACAGAGGCCTTTGCTAATTGTAGCAGAAGACGTAGAAAGTGATGCACTGGCGACCCTAATTCTTAATAAGCTTCGTGCCGGGATTAAGGTCATTTTTTGAGTAGTTTTATGTGTATATTTATTGTTAATTTTGGATTTATGAATTTTGGTTATTGTTAAATACTCTGACCAAGGAATGGTGATCTCACAGGTTTGTGCTGTGAAGGCCCCTGGTTTTGGGGAGAACAGGAAGGCTAGTTTGCAAGATCTTGCTACTCTCACTGGTGGATCTGTGAGGATCTTTTCTCAATCAAGATTGTTGTGTTCTGATGGTCAGTAAATGATATTGTCATAATAACTGTTTCATTGTTTACTTAGGTTATAACCGAAGAACTTGGTATGAACCTTGAGAAAGTTGAGTTCGACATTCTTGGCACATGCAAAAAGGTCAGATTGTGTTCTTATACCCTCTATTGCCCTTTGTTACTAGTGTCTGTCAATACTTGCTGTTGTTTCTTTATACCTGTTTCCTAGAAGAAAGGATTCAAGTTCCTAATTAATTGAGATCTCTAAGGGGTCTCATATTCTTGTACCTTCCAATCTGTGTTGGGGAATGCCTTCCTTTTAAATCAGAAAAAAAGAAAATTATTATTTATATATATTTTTTCTTTAGAGGAATTGCTCGCTTTTCTCCAAACAATACAAAGTATTCGTGGACGCATCCAGCCGACTCATCTTTCCTGACCCGCGCTAAGATGCTCCGCGGATAACCCCTATTGTTCTATCCCATGCGCCACGCTTCTACGGACGATTGGTTTTGGTCCATCCACGTAGGACGAACATCATAGCTAATCCTGTCCCCAAGTCAAATCTTAGTCTGCTCCACCAAACCCTAAACCCTACTGAGGGACGGTTCTGAGGGGTTCTGGAAACCACGAAGGCTTGTTTCCCTTCCCCGGCCCGCCACCCTCCCTCGTCTCCCTTTTATCTAACCCAGGGGCTCATTTTTTTCGTCTGAATCCCCAAGCGCCCACCCAAAACGCTAGTCCGTTCTCTTCTCGATTCTACCATGTATCGGGCCATTTCCTCCCTCGCCTCCAAAGCCCGGTAAGCTTTTGATCTATCTCTCTCTCTCTCTCTCTCTCTAATATCTAGGTGAAACTTATCACTTTCGATTTCGTTTTCTGGTTGCGAGACCATTGTTACTTATTGTCTCTTTTTTTCTTGATCTTCTGGTTTAATAGGGTCGCCAGAGGCAGCGGCGGACAGGTGGGAGGCTGGATCTTTTCGTAGTTATAATTTGTTTTGTATTAAGATCTTAGTTTCTTCGAAGATTTAATTGTTTATTTAAAGTAAAGTATTGGTTTCGAACTTCGATCATAAGGATAGATTGTAGTAACATTAACTGGAGTTGGAACATCTATGTCTGTGGCTGTAGATCGGAAGTAGACTTGGCTGGAGTAGAAACTATGCTGCAAAGGACATCAGATTTGGAGTGGAGGCTCGTGCTTTGATGCTTAAGGGTGTGGAAGATCTCGCTGATGCGGTGAAAGTGACCATGGGCCCGAAGGTATTAGACACTTATTTGTTATACTGCTAAAAAGTATCGTTGGGTTCAACTATTGATATGTGGTGATCTCTCTTACTGTCTTATGTGTTGTTTTATGTTGTGGATAATTTAAATAAAGTGAAAAAACAATTATTTGTGAAACACAATGACTAGTTATTTTGAAGTCTTATTTCGTATACAGTTGTTAAAACGTTGGTTGAACTAGATTCATTGTGGTCTTGTTTTTTGGCTTGAAGGGGCGCAATGTTGTTATTGAACAAAGCTTTGGTGCCCCCAAAGTTACAAAAGATGGTGTCACTGTTGCAAAGAGCATCGAGTTCAAGGACAGAATAAAGAATATGGGCGCCAGCCTTGTGAAGCAGGTCGCCAATGCAACCAATGATGTTGCTGGTGATGGTAAGTATTTTGATCTACCATTGAATAGGTAGTCTTGTTTTTATGCTTTGGTAACATGGAGTCTGGTTATATTGTTTGATATTTGTTCATGATAACATGGATGAGCTACATATAGATCCATCACTTGACCTTTGTCGTCACTCCTGGAGCATATCAGATACATTCTTTTTTAGATTACTTTCATTTGGCTTCATGCAAATGCTCACATGGTCAAATTCACATCTTACCCGACCCTTAATGTGTTGGATTTTGTCATTTTTCTCTGGGATTTATATCCTGAGATTCTATCATCATGAGAACCTTGTAGTAACTTGCTTAATAATGCACTATCTTATTTTTCATAAGAATAAGGCTTATATGGTTTACAATATGGCTTGATCTGCTATTGTTTTGATCCAATCATTCTCTTAACTGAGTTGTTTGGTTCTGTTTGACAAGGATTCAATGAAAACTCACCTAATCTATATGCAGGGACAACTTGTGCTACCATCCTTACAAGAGCAATTTTTTCTGAAGGGTGTAAGTCGGTGGCAGCTGGAATGAATGCAATGGATTTGAGACGTGGCATTACAATGGCTGTTGATGCTGTGGTGACTAACTTGAAGAGCAGAGCAAGAATGATTAGTACCTCAGAGGAGATAGCCCAGGTAATTGGTTTTATGTGGTGTTAGTGGTTCTGCATGGGATAACTTCTGGATGCCTGTGCCTTCACATCTTGGCAAGTTCTGCATTTTGTTTATGTCTCAACATTAATTCTTGAGATTTTTTTGTTAAATGCAAGTTTTCTCTTTGAAAGGTTGGTACAATATCAGCTAATGGAGAAAGAGAAATTGGTGAACTAATTGCAAAAGCAATGGAGAAAGTTGGCAAAGAGGGAGTCATAACAGTTGCTGTAAGTAATGTGTTTTTGGCAAAGAATGTTGATGATAGTGATTAGTGAATATGGATTGTGTACATTTTATGCACAATTAAGACTTTAGTTCATTTCATATTTTGATTGATGGATGATCTTCTTTTAGTTTCCTTTTATTTTGGCTGAATGGAGATGAGACACTATTTGATAAAACCTTTCCAAGATTGCCTTCGTGAGGCACATTTGCTTAGTTTTAAGGTTGCATTTTTTTCACCATTTCCTGCTTACAGACTTTTGTAGTTTGATGCACAATTTGCTGCATATGTGCGCTTTAAAAATATTTTCATAAACTTAGATCTGTAGATTATCATATTTGACTTGTTACCGGTACAGATGCGGTGAAAAATTTGAGCCTTCCATTTCCACTGTTGTGGCTAATTAATTGATTAATATGATGAGAAATTGATGTATTTATCTCCATTAATCACACACCACATAAACCATGTGTTATATGTTCTGATTCCTGATGCGTTGGTAGCTCTCAGAACAGATTTTAAAATGGATCTTAATGCACCAGGAGGTCTCCTACACAATAGATGGCTTCATTTTTGGAGTGTTATGAATGTAATTGATCATCCAATTAACCTTGCTGGAATGCATGTTGTTTTAGAATTATATACTGATGTGATAGAAATTTAAGAAATATGCATAGCATGTTGTAATTGGTTTTTTTGTGACATTTTCTCCCTACAATCGCTGATTTTGTTTTCTGTGTTTAATGGTTACTTTTTTTATTTTTGATCCTTTTGTTATTTAATCTGCATACGTCATCTGTAATCTACATCATCATAGTTGAATATAATATTATTTATGGATCTCTTTTAGGATGGGAAAACCCTATACAATGAACTCGAAGTCGTTGAAGGAATGAAACTCGACAGAGGCTACATATCACCCTATTTTATTACTGATCAAAAGAATCAAAGATGTGTAAGAGGACTATCCTGATAAATTAGTTTCCATCTGCATGGTATTTGTTTGTGTTCCTATTATCAGGTCACTCCAATTTTCCTTTTACCAGGAACTTGAAGATCCTCTTATTTTAATACACGAGAAGAAAATTTCAAGTATCAATGCAGTTGTCAAGGTGTTAGAATTGGCTTTGAAGGTATGGCATCTCTTCTATGCAACCAAATTGTCCTGGCAGTTCATATGATGTTTTCTTACACAGTTTTCTTTAATGTGCGCAGAGACAGAGGCCTTTGCTAATTGTAGCAGAAGACGTAGAAAGTGATGCACTGGCGACCCTAATTCTTAATAAGCTTCGTGCCGGGATTAAGGTCATTTTTTGAGTAGTTTTATGTGTATATTTATTGTTAATTTTGGATTTATGAATTTTGGTTATTGTTAAATACTCTGACCAAGGAATGGTGATCTCACAGGTTTGTGCTGTGAAGGCCCCTGGTTTTGGGGAGAACAGGAAGGCTAGTTTGCAAGATCTTGCTACTCTCACTGGTGGATCTGTGAGGATCTTTTCTCAATCAAGATTGTTGTGTTCTGATGGTCAGTAAATGATATTGTCATAATAACTGTTTCATTGTTTACTTAGGTTATAACCGAAGAACTTGGTATGAACCTTGAGAAAGTTGAGTTCGACATTCTTGGCACATGCAAAAAGGTCAGATTGTGTTCTTATACCCTCTATTGCCCTTTGTTACTAGTGTCTGTCAATACTTGCTGTTGTTTCTTTATACCTGTTTCCTAGAAGAAAGGATTCAAGTTCCTAATTAATTGAGATCTCTAAGGGGTCTCATATTCTTGTACCTTCCAATCTGTGTTGGGTGCTTTACAATTTTATCTTGATATTCTGGTTCTTTTCTTTAGTTAAAAACCTCCGTTCACATAATTTGCATTAATTTTGTTACTGCAATCATTATCAATTGATTTGATTTAAGGCGATCATATTAGAGAAACTATTATGCTCTTAGTTTTGCACCAACATTGAACATGTTAATGGTAATATTTTAGGTGTCAATCTCAAAAGATGACACTGTAATTCTTGATGGAGCTGGTGACAAAACGGCTATTGAAGAGAGATGTGAGCAGGTTGGTGCCCTTCTGTTCTATTTAATATTTAAAAAACAAGACAATTAGAATTAAATATGATATCATGCTAAAATTAAAACGGTTTTGATGTCATGTGTTTTATTAATTATTAGTACACTACACCTAGGGAAATATTGGTAATTACTTAATCATATGTTATGATAAATATTGATGATAGTGAGATCAATCCGACTTAGATTCCAATAGAGATACCAAGAATATCCCGAGGAAGTTTTGAATGCTAGAATTGGTGCCAACTTTCACAAAGATTAAGGTCGGATTAGGTTTTGAGGTGATTCTTTCAACGCTTAAGTTAGTAACAGAATGATGTGGAAATCGAGAGTAAGCAAATCATCTTAATTACCGTGATTTAGTAGATCTTTTATAATTGGTTCAACTTGAGTAAATATTCCAACGTAATATCTTAGAATAATTTATATTAGATCGTTGTATATGTGGCTTAATTATTGACTAGGGTCCTAATCTCCTTATGATGATTGAACCATCATATATCAAGCTTTGACTGAGATGAATATTTATCCTATCATTATTTAATAAAATTTTATATTAATTTTTTTTCTATTGTTATGGAATTTTATGATACTATTTCTAATCATGACTATAAAAAATGAGTTACTAATATAAAAATATATTATGAATATTAATATTAAAAACTTTATTGAGAAGTGGTATGTCGATTGATACTATAAATCAAAAAGCCTATTCAACATTAATTGATCGATGATGGTGTTACGTGCCAAAGGGATGTCGATCACTATGAATTTTGTTGGCAACGTCTTCAAATAGGGCTCTAAGCTAAAGGTCACATGTAAGGTTTATAGTATCAAGGGAATAGATGGACTCACAATAAACTTTGTTAGAAATAAAGACAACAAGGGACAAAGATAACGATGCAAAACAACTAGTATCCTATATAAAATATTATTTAAGTATCTTATCCTGTCTAAAATTAAAACGGTTTTGATGTCATGTGTTAGTCTTGTTTTTATGCTTTGGTAACATGGAGTCTGGTTATATTGTTTGATATTTGTTCATGATAACATGGATGAGCTACATATAGATCCATCACTTGACCTTTGTCGTCACTCCTGGAGCATATCAGATACATTCTTTTTTAGATTACTTTCATTTGGCTTCATGCAAATGCTCACATGGTCAAATTCACATCTTACCCGACCCTTAATGTGTTGGATTTTGTCATTTTTCTCTGGGATTTATATCCTGAGATTCTATCATCATGAGAACCTTGTAGTAACTTGCTTAATAATGCACTATCTTATTTTTCATAAGAATAAGGCTTATATGGTTTACAATATGGCTTGATCTGCTATTGTTTTGATCCAATCATTCTCTTAACTGAGTTGTTTGGTTCTGTTTGACAAGGATTCAATGAAAACTCACCTAATCTATATGCAGGGACAACTTGTGCTACCATCCTTACAAGAGCAATTTTTTCTGAAGGGTGTAAGTCGGTGGCAGCTGGAATGAATGCAATGGATTTGAGACGTGGCATTACAATGGCTGTTGATGCTGTGGTGACTAACTTGAAGAGCAGAGCAAGAATGATTAGTACCTCAGAGGAGATAGCCCAGGTAATTGGTTTTATGTGGTGTTAGTGGTTCTGCATGGGATAACTTCTGGATGCCTGTGCCTTCACATCTTGGCAAGTTCTGCATTTTGTTTATGTCTCAACATTAATTCTTGAGATTTTTTTGTTAAATGCAAGTTTTCTCTTTGAAAGGTTGGTACAATATCAGCTAATGGAGAAAGAGAAATTGGTGAACTAATTGCAAAAGCAATGGAGAAAGTTGGCAAAGAGGGAGTCATAACAGTTGCTGTAAGTAATGTGTTTTTGGCAAAGAATGTTGATGATAGTGATTAGTGAATATGGATTGTGTACATTTTATGCACAATTAAGACTTTAGTTCATTTCATATTTTGATTGATGGATGATCTTCTTTTAGTTTCCTTTTATTTTGGCTGAATGGAGATGAGACACTATTTGATAAAACCTTTCCAAGATTGCCTTCGTGAGGCACATTTGCTTAGTTTTAAGGTTGCATTTTTTTCACCATTTCCTGCTTACAGACTTTTGTAGTTTGATGCACAATTTGCTGCATATGTGCGCTTTAAAAATATTTTCATAAACTTAGATCTGTAGATTATCATATTTGACTTGTTACCGGTACAGATGCGGTGAAAAATTTGAGCCTTCCATTTCCACTGTTGTGGCTAATTAATTGATTAATATGATGAGAAATTGATGTATTTATCTCCATTAATCACACACCACATAAACCATGTGTTATATGTTCTGATTCCTGATGCGTTGGTAGCTCTCAGAACAGATTTTAAAATGGATCTTAATGCACCAGGAGGTCTCCTACACAATAGATGGCTTCATTTTTGGAGTGTTATGAATGTAATTGATCATCCAATTAACCTTGCTGGAATGCATGTTGTTTTAGAATTATATACTGATGTGATAGAAATTTAAGAAATATGCATAGCATGTTGTAATTGGTTTTTTTGTGACATTTTCTCCCTACAATCGCTGATTTTGTTTTCTGTGTTTAATGGTTACTTTTTTTATTTTTGATCCTTTTGTTATTTAATCTGCATACGTCATCTGTAATCTACATCATCATAGTTGAATATAATATTATTTATGGATCTCTTTTAGGATGGGAAAACCCTATACAATGAACTCGAAGTCGTTGAAGGAATGAAACTCGACAGAGGCTACATATCACCCTATTTTATTACTGATCAAAAGAATCAAAGATGTGTAAGAGGACTATCCTGATAAATTAGTTTCCATCTGCATGGTATTTGTTTGTGTTCCTATTATCAGGTCACTCCAATTTTCCTTTTACCAGGAACTTGAAGATCCTCTTATTTTAATACACGAGAAGAAAATTTCAAGTATCAATGCAGTTGTCAAGGTGTTAGAATTGGCTTTGAAGGTATGGCATCTCTTCTATGCAACCAAATTGTCCTGGCAGTTCATATGATGTTTTCTTACACAGTTTTCTTTAATGTGCGCAGAGACAGAGGCCTTTGCTAATTGTAGCAGAAGACGTAGAAAGTGATGCACTGGCGACCCTAATTCTTAATAAGCTTCGTGCCGGGATTAAGGTCATTTTTTGAGTAGTTTTATGTGTATATTTATTGTTAATTTTGGATTTATGAATTTTGGTTATTGTTAAATACTCTGACCAAGGAATGGTGATCTCACAGGTTTGTGCTGTGAAGGCCCCTGGTTTTGGGGAGAACAGGAAGGCTAGTTTGCAAGATCTTGCTACTCTCACTGGTGGATCTGTGAGGATCTTTTCTCAATCAAGATTGTTGTGTTCTGATGGTCAGTAAATGATATTGTCATAATAACTGTTTCATTGTTTACTTAGGTTATAACCGAAGAACTTGGTATGAACCTTGAGAAAGTTGAGTTCGACATTCTTGGCACATGCAAAAAGGTCAGATTGTGTTCTTATACCCTCTATTGCCCTTTGTTACTAGTGTCTGTCAATACTTGCTGTTGTTTCTTTATACCTGTTTCCTAGAAGAAAGGATTCAAGTTCCTAATTAATTGAGATCTCTAAGGGGTCTCATATTCTTGTACCTTCCAATCTGTGTTGGGTGCTTTACAATTTTATCTTGATATTCTGGTTCTTTTCTTTAGTTAAAAACCTCCGTTCACATAATTTGCATTAATTTTGTTACTGCAATCATTATCAATTGATTTGATTTAAGGCGATCATATTAGAGAAACTATTATGCTCTTAGTTTTGCACCAACATTGAACATGTTAATGGTAATATTTTAGGTGTCAATCTCAAAAGATGACACTGTAATTCTTGATGGAGCTGGTGACAAAAAGGCTATTGAAGAGAGATGTGAGCAGGTTGGTGCCCTTCTGTTCTATTTAATATTTAAAAAACAAGACAATTAGAATTAAATATGATATCATGCTGATACTGGCCAAATGTTGCCATTTGTCTTTGTGACAGATACGATCTGCAATTGAAGTAAGCACATCAGACTATGACAAAGAGAAGTTGCAAGAGAGGTTGGCGAAAATTTCTGGTGGAGTTGCTGTGCTCAAGGTATATTCATTTCTTCATGCTTAGATCATAGTTTAGTTTCCTTGCATTGTCCTGTTTGTCATGTACTTTGCTTAACATAAGCAGATGAAACAAAAATAATCAGAACATATTGGGTCTAAACATTTGTGTCGTTTACACTATTACGTCATTCTCAGCGTCTTAATAGAGTCAAATCAATTATTAGCTTATACATTTTTATTCTATGAACTATCATATTTTATTATGGTGTTAGTGACTTGCTGTGTGTACAACTATCACTAGTAGTTCCTAGTTGGCTGTTTCATGAACTTTATTGGCTGTCGGATTTTGTGAATTATACAGATTGGAGGAGCAAGTGAAATAGAAGTTGGTGAGAGAAAAGACAGAGTCACAGATGCTTTAAATGCAACTAAGGCTGCGGTTGAAGAGGGAATTGTACCAGGTTACTTCTAGTCCATGTTTATGACGGACTGTTCTCCATTCAGGGTTCAATCAATAAACTGTTCTATTCAGGTGGTGGTGTTGCACTTCTTTATGCATCTAGAGAGCTGGATAAGTTGCAGACTGCCAACTTTGACCAAAAGATTGGTGTCCAAATAATTCAGAATGCTTTGAAGGTCCTAGACTGGTCTTCTAAATCTTCAGTAAAATATACATGATGATGTATCTGTTCTTTTCTCGTTTGTCATTGATCCTGTTCCATTCCCTCGTCCTGAACTTTCAGTCTCCAGCGCATACAATTGCTTCCAATGCTGGAGTAGAGGGGGCTGTGGTTGTTGGCAAGCTGTTGGAACAAGAGAATCCAGACCTTGGTTATGATGCAGCCAAAGGTTAGTTTGTATCACGCTTTGGTTTTCCTAATATTAGTTTCTCTTCTTGCATTGCCATCTAAACTTCATCGATGTTTTTACTATATGCAGGGGAGTATGTAGACCTGGTGAAAGCAGGTATAATTGACCCATTGAAGGTCATTAGGACTGCATTGGTGGATGCTGCGAGGTAAGTACATGGGCTTTTCATCGGTTTGGTTTTGTTCCTTTGTTTGTGTCAATTGGAATATCCCTTGTCATCTTAGAGATTTAAAAGTAGTTGTTGATGTTGGTAAAAGAAGGATCTATGTTGTAACTAAGCTGTTACTCATTGCAGCGTTTCGTCTTTGATGACCACCACTGAAGCTGTTGTGGTTGAACTTCCAAAGGATGAGAAGGAGACCCCTGCTATGGGACCTGGCATGGGAGGAATGGACTACTAATATCTGATGTATAAACTTCAGTTTCTTGAGGCTGGTACCGATGTGGTGATAAACCACAGAGTTAAGTTTTGCTTCTGCTGGCAGTAATTTATTATGATCGATAGATACCCCCATTTACAATGAAGATTGCCATTGGAGAGATGAATTATAGAATAATTGCTTAGTTGATTAAGGCACACTTTCTTTCCAGGTAATTGGTTAGCTTTCTGATTTGAAAGCTGTGGCTGATGGAAAAAGCTAAATGCATATGTTCGTATTGTTGTTGGTAGCCTTGTGAGTTATGTTCGTATTGTTGTTGGTAGATCACTAAGAGGATGCCTTTATACTCCCTCGGTGCAACAGTATCCATTCGCCATGACTTGTAAATACAAAAGAATCAGCTTTTTATAGTTGACTAAGTCTCACCCAAACTGAGTGGTGGGCAGTGTTCGGTAGCTTTGTTCACAAGTAACCGAGTCGGCGCTCGGTGAGACGTTAACGTACCATAGTTTCTTGGACGAGGGGTCACAATAGGACGAGAATCCGGGAAAAGGCCGTCCCTTATCACCGCTATATAAAGAATCCATGAAGCCAAAAAGTGAAACATCGGCGGGGGGAGGGGGAGGAGCGGATGGCCATCATCAGGAGTAGCCTCTCGTTCCTCCTGGGGGCGGCGTGCGGCGTCTACGTCGCCCAGAACTACAGCGTCCCCAACCTGAGGAAGCTCGCCGGCACCGCCATGGTCATCGCCAAGCACTACGAGGAGTCGTATCGCAAGCCGCCCGCCGCCAAGAGAGACGACGATCCCCAACAAGACAAAGCAACATAAGTCGCATGGAGTAGATGCCGTATTTGCGAGCGAGGGCTTGCAATAACTGTAATAATGCGACTTTCGCTTCACTTTGGACTAAATAATACTAGTGCAGTTTTCACCTTTCGTTCTGTTCTCCCCATCATTCAGTCCCATGAGCGACGGTTTTTCCGATGACTGGTTTCGATCCCATCCACGTAAGAGGAGCATCATAACTAATCTGATCCCTACTATCCATTTGCACTGTGAAATTACCGGGTCAGATTAGGGATCTGACCCGATCCGATCGGTGTGATCGGGTAGGTTGACTCGATGTGCTTCGGATCTTGACCCGTTTCATAAACGGGCAGCGATCCGACTCCACGGGCACGCTGGGTTGTTTGACCATTAGGATTAACCAAATGGCACCCAAGCTTCGCTTTTCTTTTTCCTACTTATTAATTATAAAAACAAAATAAATATTCTCCTCTCGGCCGATATAATGAGTTTTTTAGTCACATTTCGCCACCAAACCCTTACTCTTCCTTTTTCTGTCTGTTGCCGGACCCTTCTTCCCACCTTCCTATAAACCGTCCTCGTCTCCTCTTCCCGGCAGCCGTCTTCCCGGAGCCGTAAGAGACTTCATTCCTGACATCCTCACCGGTGAGCGATATCATTCTCGGTTTGTTGTGCGTGTGATGTGCATCGATCGAAACGGATTGAATGGTCTCATCGGTTTCTCGTTCCGTGACAGCTTCGTCTTGCGGCGGCGGCGACCAGATCCGATCCGTCATGACGCTCGCTTTCCAGATAATCCGTCACTCCCGGAAGGTCCATTCTCCCCCTTTACCGCTGGCTTCTCTTCCATTGAATTGAACCGGCAGTTTTGGATTGGATTGAGAGGAAATTGTTTTAAATTTGCTTGACATTTGATGCTCTTTTTCCGTTTACTGACATAAAATTCTTTTTCTTCTCGGGATCTTCATCTTTGCTTATAATTCTGGATTTCAATTTGAGGCTATAGATTTGCGATTTAAGGTATGCTATGTAATCTTGGGCACTTCATCGGGTTGATGTGGGAGCGGCGGCTTTTCCGACTCATCCACGTAGGAGGAACATCATAGCTAATCCTTCCCGTAAGTCAAATCTTAGTTTCTTCCATGGAAACCGGAAAACCTAGCCTTTAGATTAACCCAGGAGCTATTCGCTTTGCCTACCGCTCTTTGAATCCCCAATCGCTCACCTTGGTCCTCGATTCAACCATGTATCGTGCCATTTTCTCCGTCGCCTCCAAAGCCCGGTGAGATTTTGGTCTCTCCATTTCTCTCTCTCTTGTCTGGGACCTCTTACGATTTTTTCTGATTGTGACCATCCTACTTATTGTCTCTTCTTTTTCTAATCTGTTGGTTTGCTTGGGTCGCTGGAGGCTGCGGCAGACAGGTGGGAGGCTGGATCTTTTAATAGTGACAATTTCTTTTGTATTTGAATCTTAGCGTTTTTAATAATTTGATTGTTTTGTTCAAATAGAGTTTTGATTTCCAACTTTGATCATAAGGATAGATTCTACTAATAGTAACTGGTGTTGGAATATCTAATGTTAGAAAGAAATGATGTTATGTCTGTGGCTGTAGATTGGAAGTAGACTTGGCAGGTGTAGAAACTATGCTGCAAAGGACATCAGATTTGGAGTTGAGGCTCGTGCTTCGATGCTTCAGGGTGTGGAAGATCTTGATGATGTGGTCAAAGTGACCATCGGCCCGAAGGTATCAACTATTTGTTTGTTTATGCTGATGTATCAAGGAGTTATCATCATGTTTTCAGTGGAAAAAAAATCAAGAATCTAAGCCTTCTGTTAATTTGTGTTTAAGATCATTGACTTAATTGACTGAAGAAATGTAGTTATGTACTCTTGAAGGCATTGTGGACAGAATGTTGTCCAATAAAATATATTTGAATGTTTGGCCTAATCCATAGTCTTGTTTTTTTATAGGCATTTTGTTCGGAATCAGTTAGGACGAACTGTTTCCAGAAAGCCACCACAAGAACTACTTTGGCTGGCATGAACCTCTACCATGCTTTATCATGGTTTGTGTATTCCCTGTGTCTTTGAAATATTTTTTAAACCTATTGGGTGGACTATAAATATTTTTATATTTTTCAGTGTGCAGGTAGCTACAAGGAGACATTTTTCAACTAATTCAGGTTCAAATTATGCGTCTACTTGTCATCGCTTTATTTTTTATATCTAGGTTTTTGTTATGCATACAGGGATACATTTATTATTTTCCTTGTTATTTAGTAAGCACAGAATTGGATTCTTTTGATGATATATGAAGAACATAATCTTGAATCTTATACATATCTATATATTACAATACATTTACTTGAAATTTCTTTCACCAATTCGTCTTTTTCTATTTTTATTAGCTTATAAAGTGCTGCAATATTTTTTGCAAATTCAGGATTGCCTTGTCATGACATCCTGGCTTAGCTGTTATTGGGTTGACATTGATTTGTGCAGCAGCATGTGTTTGATGGGCTATACCTTAGCTGATTACATGCTTCCTGCAATGGCACATTGCCATAAGGCCGATTGCTAGCTTGGGCAAACGTTGTGCTAAATGTTGATTACTGTATGTGTGACACATGCTTTGCTTTTTCTAGAATAGTGTTACATGCTTTACCTTAGGATTCTTGGAGCCTTGTATTTGAGGCCAACTGTTGTAGAGTATTCTTCACCAGCATTGTAATTTAGACTTATTGGCTCAGTCATTGTGTTGCCCTAACAAACACCATAAAATGCAAATAGAGTGTACTGGACTAAACGTAAGTAAAGTCCTTTTCTCGTAATTAATTGCAACTCCTTTTTTCCAATGCAAATATGAAAATGGTTGTTATGAATCATTTGATGTTGATCAGATCCAATACTCTAAGGCCTTGCATCTAATGGGAACAGCATGAACATTTCATTGGAGGATATCCATGGTGAGCAAGTATTGGTGTGCCATTACATATGCCATGGTGCCAAATTGTGCTACTAACATACATGTCATGTGTTTGAGTGGTTTACTATTTTCAATGATTTAAATAATAAACAGTCGTAGAGAACAGAATTTATTATTTATCATATAAATTTATGTGACATAGTGATGATGTCCAACCTTAAAACCGAAATGCTGTATATTAAATGTCGTTCTCTAGGAAACTGAGAAGAGAAGCAACATAGCACTTGCTGTGCACTTGAGCAACTGAAGTTTTTGATTTGCCATGTGCTTGATGAATGGCAGAACTTACAATTCACTTTGCTTGTTGCCCTTCGTCTATGGTAAAGAATTTTTAAGTAATTGAAAGTTGAAGGGACATGAAACAGAAACTCTCAAATTTTTCTTGGGTAGAAAGGTTGAGCGGCTTGGGCCTACCATAAAATGTTTGGACTGACTTGGTTGACCAACCCATTGTGTCATGGAGTGGGATTGGTCTTAGTGTGGACCATAGAAGAGTAGGCGGAAGCACCTCTTTGGGCTGCTTCATAATGCTATGTAATCATATTTTGCAGTGCAAGTGAGTTGGCATTACCACTATTCTATCACGTACCATTTTCAGATACATTGCACAGCACCCGACATTTAATACCCTTGTGGAGGCTACTGCTGCCTTAATTTAGAATGCTGCAAGCAATTTCCTGTATGTTATAGCTTTCCAAAGCATTATGTGCTAGCTGAAGAGAAGTTTGGTTGGGTAGATATTTGAAGTGGCTAGTTACATGCATAAATAATGGAGGAGTGATTATACTGGAAGACAAGATAAATTTTGGTTATTTGCTGCAATGTTAGAAATGCACAAATTTTACCCATTAAGGCTTCTTAGTGTGAGTTGAAAATTTGGCCTTTTTTTTATAGAAATTCCATAGCCACACCTCTATAATGAAAAAAGCTAATGGTTCTTTTTTATTTCTTTTTTCCAATGTTGATTGGTTTCAAGAGTGTGTTCTTTGTCTCAGAATGGTCTTTGCAATAAAATAGTCCTATAACACACCTTTTCCCTGTATGGCAACTATAAGTTATCAGGTCAATGGAATTCTTGACCAGTTACCTCTGTTACAATAGCTTCAGTGTTTCCTATCTGTTTGAAACTTTGCTAGTTCAATGTGACTTAATGAGACTGAGGAATAAAATAACCGTTTGTGCTCCGAATTGGTTCACTTATTTTTGTTAACTCATACACTTTTACGTAAATGAACCTTTCCCACACTCCATCAAGGTTCTTCTTCTAATATAATTTATACAGAAATTGTTAATCAGTGTTCAAAAATGTGTTCTTTGTGATAATTGGAAAATGACAAGTTTTTGCAGGAAAAACTTTTTATTTGAAAATGATTCTTTTAAGTTGAAACTAAATTTCTCTGTCAATGCCATACATAAACATAAGTAGAAAAATGAGACATAAATACTTATCCAACATGTGTATGCTTATGTGTTTTGTTTTTTTCTACATAAACATATTTAACATATAGTGGGTTTGCTTGCCGTGAAAGCAAGCCAAGTATGAGACTCTTAGAAATATGATATGATTATGAATTTTTCCTTCTTTTATATAAGAAGAAACTGGACAAAATCCTTCCTTACTTGGACTTCATGCATTCCATACATGTTTAAGAAAAATGCAAAAGCAAAATGAGTGAGCTTTCAATTAGCGTTGCATCAATATATGATGGTGCCTTTTATCTTTATGAATTCATTTCGTTGTACTTGTTATGTACTTTTTTCATTGCATATTTTATATTTTTATTGGTACATTATGTAAATGCCTGCTTCTAACAATGACATTGAGGGCATTAAAATGGACACTTATTATTTCATTATATGGTTAGAGTTGCCTCCTCATGAAACAATTGGAATGCCATCACTTTCTCCAACCATGACCGAGGTATATAACACACTAAATGCTAGTTCTTCTGATATTATAGATCATGTATTTACTTGTTCAATGCTTTCTCCCATTGTAGGGAAATATTGCAAGGTGGCTGAAGAAGGAAGGAGACAAAGTTTTGCCGGGAGAAGTGCTTTGTGAAGTGGAAACTGTAAGTGGATTTGAGATGCAAAGAAACCTACTTTGCCTTGGTGAAGTTTCATAGTATTAGTTCATATGTATTTCTGTAAAATTCAATCATTATTTGATTAGGATAAAGCTACGGTGGAGATGGAATGCATGGAAGAAGGATATATTGCTAAGATAATACATGGGGATGGGTCCAAAGATCTAAAAGTTGGCGAGGTACTTGTATATATAGTGCATAATTATCTTTATTGCCAATGCCAATCTCATAGTTTTTCCCTTTAATTTATGGGTTTTATAGCTTTCATTAAACAATTATGCTCTAATGTTGCATGTATCATTTAAAAGGGGTGAACCTAGTGCATGAGGCTTTTGCTAATGCTGTGAGTTGAAGAGGGTATACAATCAAATGTATACGACCTTACCCTACAAGTAGAGAGGTTGTTTTTGTGATTTGAACCCTGCTACCCAAGTCTCAAAGGAGTAACCGTTGTGCAATTATACTGTTGCACTAGGGCTTATGTTGATCATTTTTTATAACCCTGCTTTTAACATGCTTGTCTTTTCTCATCTTTTATTTTTGTTATTGTTGCTCTGATTGTTATCACTGTTCTTGTATGTTTCCATGAACTTTAATAGGTCTCATGTGTATTTTTGTTGCTTGACGGAAAGTCTTCATTATTCTCTTTGTAATACTGAAATTTTCATGAAATTTTTTGATATTGATAGAGCAAATAATTTGTTTATAAATTGTTATATGTACTGTGGGCCTATTCATTTATTTCTTCTGTGATTTCCAGAGATGCACAGTATGTCATCGCTGTAGGGAATTAACCACCTTAGGACTATTAAACAAAGAGCAGTAGCTTTTTCTCCCTGTCTGTACCTTTACCACCTCACTACCCTTGGGAATTCACCAAGCTGATCTTTTTAGTTAGATATCGGGATTATGTAACAATAGCTAGTTAATTCATTTCAACCATACCAGAACTAAATTTGAGATTTCATTTTTTAATTATTTGTTACTAATATTTTCTTAGACTTTGGACTTTAGAAGGTATTGACATAAGTGGAGCTCAAATGAGTTTGGATGATAGGTGGACTTTTGATTTAAAACTTTAAAATCTAGTTAAGTTTGACAAGGCATTGATCATCATATGGTGCAGGGTGGATGGTCAATTGCGAATCTGCTTTTATTTTGAGGTATCTCATCTATTTGGTTGATAGTGATGGAATTGGTAGATGGAGTTCATTGGTATAATATTTCTGTTTTGTGGTGAAGAGGTATTATTATGTGTTGGAAGTGGTACAAGTTGCCTTAAGTAAGATGGTATAAGTTGAGAGTTGGTTTGACCAATATAGGAATTTTTACAAGATATATGTGACAGGTAATGTTTTGTCTTGCATAGCCATCCATCACTAATCCATGGATGATTAGGTTGATAAATTTCCCTCTATTGATTGAGGCAGCATCTACTTCAACCAGTATTAAGTAGTTTTGTTTCTGGATTTTACAGGTCATTCAAAACATAGTTGTAAGGGATAGAAAGTAAAAAATGGAAGAGAAACCTGTGGTTTATTTTATGTGGATTGTCATCTGGGTGACATATGGATGTTGGATTTCTTCGCTCTAATAATGATTGTAGCATGGTGATTATTCTTATGATTAAAACATACTATTATGTTACATAAGTATTACATATAGTCTCAATGATGAGAACATACTGGCATATTAGTTTGATATGAACGAAAATATTAAAGGATGGTGATTATCTCAAAGGCTGCAGCAAAGTCTTATAAGTACTATGTGTTTTATTCTCTATGTTGCTTTAACTTGGGTATGGAGTGCTGGGTGTGATATGGATCTTAGCATCTGACCTGGTTATTTGTATGATTTTGGATTGGGGTGGATGTATACCATAAGGATCCAGATGATAGTTACTGCTGTGGGGTTATGGATCCAATAGAAATGTTTGAATATATACTTACAACCAATAATAATAGTTCGCATATGCATCTATATTATTTTTTAAAATAAGTACTATGTATTTTATTCTCTATGTTGCTTGAACTTGGGTATGGAGTGCCGGGTGTGATATGGATCTTAACGTCTAACCTGGTTATTTCTATAATTTTGGATTGGGGTGGATATATACTAAAAGGATCCAGATGATAGTTACCACTATGAGGTTTTGGATCCAAATTAAAATATTTGAATGTATACTTACAAAATAAAATAATAGTTCTAATGTACATCTATACTATTTTAAAAATAAATTTTATATGCTTTTAAAATACATTCAGTTATCTTAAAATTTCTGAAAACTAAAAATAGGTTTACTATTTTCAAATTCATTTAAAAAAACATTGTCATTCTTTCCTTTTATTTCTCTCTCTCTTTTTTTCCCTCTTCGCCTTTTCTCTTCAATGGAAAGCTGATGTAATAAATAATACATAGTACACATGTCTCCCATATCTATTTTGCAACATTTGACCTCTTGAATAAACTAAACAGGGCATTGTCAAATAGCTATAGGTTCAACATGGAATATGATTTAGAAATAGTCACCTTGATGATTTAATAATGATCGTGGTCTTCTGTGCCTCTGCTGTTGCTTAAATTCAATTTATTCTTTGTATGATTCTTTCTAAAACCATTTTGATATTATGATCAGACCTTCATGACATGATATCACTTCTATACATTATGACTTTGATAATACAATCTGTCAACAGGCGATTGCTATAATTGTGGAGGAAGAGGGTGATATTGAAAAATTTAAAGATTACAGTGTTTCAAAATCTGCTGTTCCAACTGAAGTTAAGACACCCTCTGAACCTTCCCAATCTAAAAAGGAGGAAGAAACCACTGCCAAGGCTGCTGAACCAAATGCTTCAAAGACTGAAGAAGTTTCTCATTCAGAAGACCGGATCTTCTCTAGTCCCCTTGCAAGAAAGTTGGCAGAAGATAACAATGTGAGACATTTGTTTTATTAAATTAGTTGTTGATGTTTGACCCTAACAAAACTTGATTGTCTTCTGGTTCTAAGCATCAATTTCTGGATTACCTTTTGTTGTTTGCTTTCTCAGTTTGTTTCCCTTTACACAGGTATCACTTTCAAGTTTGAAAGGTACTGGTCCTGATGGCCGGATTGTGAAGGCAGATGTTGTTGATTATTTGGGTATGCTTCTCATCATCCTCTATTGTATTTGTTATAAGGATTTCATAGATGCTTTGCTAGATGCTATTTTACTATTTTACTTGTACGTACCATGGAGGCATACAGAATGATGAATCATCATAGCGTGATAATTAGTTTGCTCGTAATTATGGATAAAGAACCTGCAATCTTTTTAGGAGTTGGTTTTAGTAGCATTTTATCAAGTATCTTTTAAAAGGAAAGTGAATGTATGATTTAATTCTCTAGCTGCTAATTGCACTACTAAAGCATGTTTGTTAATGCTTTACTTAGTGTTGGTCTGGAAAAACCCATCTAGTATTGCTAAAACATATATATTGATTAAATTCTATTGCATAACTTCCGTTTTCATAGTTATACATGTATGGTCAATCAAATATAGAGTTCGCTAGATGACATCGTCTTGGAACATAGATGTTCTACTCATTACTGGGGCATATGGTTAACCTCAGATGGAACCGAGAGCAAGTGATAACTTGTTACTGTCGCCTGTGAGATAGTTTGCTGTAGAAACCCACTGTAGTGGGGAACTAGCATTCCAACTTTTACAGTAGATAAATTACACATTTTTCTTTCATTTATATGAATGTTAGTATATTGAATTGAATGATTGAAGCCAAAGGTTGATTTCATTTCGCATGTTTTGCAAATGTATGCCTTGCAAAGATGAACCAACTGAACACTGATTGCAGTTTTTAACTATCCCACTATGATGCTATAGTTTGTGAAGCTGATCATTGGCAACAGATTGCAGTCTAAGTTATTTGAGATATTGTGATTTTTCTTTGCTCCATATTGAGTTAGTTTTGGCAAAGTTTGGAAATAATAGTTGAAATGTAATTTATAATACATGAGTAATACTTTAAGTGGGACTTATTACTGCATTTCTTTATGATAAAAGTATGTCTCTGTTGGAATTCATCATTGTAGAAGCATATTTGCTATTAATAACACGGTGTTCATGCTGAGTATGCTTACGAGGTGCAATTACTCATTTGAGATCTTTTGTATGTACAAACATATCGGACCATGAAATGCAATTTTGGGTACCAGACCCATTCTGGTCAGTGGCTGGATTGTCATTGGTCCAGTCCATGCCGGCATACAAATAAATGGGTATGCCAGCATAGTCTTTAGTTCAATCTTTATCTGCTGGATGGACTTCATGGAGATAAAGTTTGTGTCAAATCGTGTGTCTTAGATACTTCCCTTATGTGAGTTTTACATCAATGCATGCACCTATCGATTATAAATAAAATAGATGATGCTTTGTGCTTTTGCCACTATTCTCTTCACTGTAAGGATGTCCCAATGTCCTTTATCATAAGGTTTATATGAGCAGTTCATGGTATCCAGAAAAAAGGTCTTCATGTGTCCATCAGTTGTTTGTCAATCTTGAGATTTGAGCTGTTAACAGTCACCATTTGTATTACATAATGCTTCCCAATGTCATTCACCACTGCTAAATATATCATTCGCCTTGAATTTGATTTTATGTACTATCCATCTTATGGAAGATGATCCTCTTGTTACAAAAAGTCAGGATAGTGATAATGCTTATCTCGATTTGAGTCAGGCCGACAATCACATATGAGGGTCACACTTTATGTTCCCATGGTTTGCTAAATTACTTATCAAATTTCCAATTTCCTCTTCCTCATTGTGATACTACCTAGAAATCTCATATGAAGTAGGTGACTCTATCTTTGGATCATGTTCTTGAATGATGGATGCCATGGGTCGATAGTAAGATTCTCGAATTGCATGTATAGAAATGCCTTTGAAGTTGAATGACTTTGCTATCGCCATCCAATATCTTTCTTCCATGTAAGCATCCCTTGATCCTCATTTGCTTCTCACTTTAAGGGGAATGTTGAATGATCAAGACAAAAGATAAAAAATGACTATATCAGGAGTGGCCTTTTGTTCAAGGAGCTCAAAGAAAGCTCCATATGCCCACCCTGCTGCCATTTTTACGTATTTCATGAGACGTGCTAGGTATGTGCTACCCAAGTTACAGGCCAGTTCCAGTATTATTGCTTTCAAAACAAAGTATGAACTCTGGTCATCTTTCTTCCTGCATAACAGACTTCTGGATAACTGACTTGGGAAAGGAGTGGTCGGGAGTTCTCCTCTCCCTCAGAAACCGTCTTGGAAAGTCATCTCCTCATCAAGTTGCCTTTCCTTAAACAACTGTGGTGAACTTGGGAAGATGAGCTGCTCTTCTCAGCACCTCCTCTTCCCTCAGGTAACCAACCCTAGCTAACTTGGTCAAGGATGGCACTCTTGTTTAAAACCTGAGCACCACTGCCATTGGGTTGCCTAATTGAAGGATCAGCTGAACGGAGATGGTCAAACACCATTTTGACTACCACTACCATTTTTATGCTAATATTGTGAAGAACCATCAAATCCATGTCGATATATCATGGCCTCTTGCATATATTAGTGCTTGGGTGATATAAGAACTAGTTGTAATATCAGGGTCCTCATCAACATTGTTTCTATAATCCTCATAATTATCATGGATGGGAGGGTTAGATGCCTGTTACAAAGCTCCTCCCTTTGGTCTTTCTGTTTTAGCCATATGGTTTTGGGTACCTTGGTGGATTTGGTCAGTGGACATTTGATCACTTTGGGAAATTTATTAGCCAGATGGTACTTTAGTCAGGTTATTTTCCCACCTCGACTAACATACACAATAGATGCTTCATGCCTCGGTGTGCCAATCCACAAATTGAGGAGATTGTGTTGTACGTAAACTATTTAGAATTTCATCAGATAGAGCTGGAATAACATGTTTCTCACTATTTTTTCAAATGTTTAATACAATTGATGATTAGCTATCTAACTATAAATCCACCTTGAGTGCTTTTCTGACGATTGCTTCATCCACTACACTAACTCAAATTTTGGAAGAATCTTTTAGCAATATCATGCCATGAATCTGAAATAAGTTTTGATTTCTCTTCATGATGCCATTACCCTCTACTTGTTCACCATTGTGCATCTCACTCCCCTTGATCATTAGAGTAGTGTGGCGATGGGGAATTAACAGAGGGGGATGATCAACCAATATCCTAGATTCAGAACTTTTTCATACGTTAGGATTCTTTCCACATGATTGTATTCTACTCCATAATAAAATTAGGAAAACCATCCAAGCCTCTCTATTTTTGACTTGATATTGAAAATATGACCTGCTTCCAAACTAGATCTATGCAAATGTAGGTTGGATTCATGTCTAATCCATGCAATTCTATGTCTGATCCATGTGGATCTAGGTCTTTTTTTTTTGGATTTTTTTGCATTTATGCAATTGTAAAACAGATTGGTGCAAATCTACAATGGAGTAGTATGGACCATGGCTAAAACTACATAAATGTAGGCTGGATCTAGTTTAGATCTAAGCAAGTATAGGTTAAAATTATGTATTCTTGCGTAGATCCCATGTAGCCAAAGTCGAATGAATTTCATCAGATCTTCGTGAATTTTGGTTGGATTCAAGTGGGGGGCAAAATGTTTTGGTTTGTGTGGCGGTTCAGCAATGGACTGGTAAATAACGGCCCACACTGGCTAATAAGGATGAAACTTCTTTTTTTTTTTTGGCAAAGAGTGAGTAGTGAAGGTGGTATTCGAGCCCAGGACCTTGTGATAAATTGTTAAGATCTTTACTGGATAAACTAGTTGACACCTTCCAAAATGTGTAGTTGAGGTTTCAAACCCTCAACCTTTGGTAAGAGGGTCTGGTTCACCATCACCAGACCAATGTTTAAGGTGTAGTAGAAAGTCAACATTAGTTTAAGGTGTAGTAGGAAGTCAACATTAGTGTTATCCTCTACTTTCCTAGCAGCCTAGATCAATGGAGCCTTATTTATGGCCAAATTGGTAGTAGGAAGTCAACATTAGTGGATAACACATTGGTTAATTTTCAAAATTTGACAGATATTATAAGCTAAATAGCAAGCACATGCTGTGCAAGTGCAAAAGAGAAGCCTAACTCTCACACGTGCTACCATTCATCCATTTGACTTGAGCTAACTATCATGTAAATGTGGTCTTTTGGTGCACAGGTCCCACTTTTGCTTGAACTTTAATGAAGCCTTTCGAGTGGAAAAGAAATGTGCTTGATACAGAAGAGGGTGACTTTTCCCATTGCTTATTTGGGTTGTGTGGCACTATTTTGTGTTGCGATTTCTTATGCAGCAATTTTTTTATTTTGTAAGTTTTAAGAATCTCTAGCTATTTGAGATATTTTTTAGCTTATGCACCAGGTGTTTTACACTGAAAGGTGAGCTGAAATAACTCAGATTTTTGAGAAGAGACTAGACTTATATTAATGCAGTATTGAAGTCTTCAAGCATTAAGTACTTTGTGGGTACTAATATCATCTTGTAGCGCTTGCATTAAATTCAATCATGCCACATGCTACCATAACATATAACATTGTGTGGCATATGCAACATGTGCTACATTGCATATACCTTGCAGTGCTTGGTTGACAATAGTTTAACATGTAAGCACTTCTCTTGGTGAATCACATTATCCATTTAAAAATATTATTAGATTAATTCTTTTATTCAACTAGGAAATGCTAAGTTTACCACTGATACCCTATGGTAAGACCTTGTACCATAACCAAGTTATCTTGGTTGTGAATGCTGATGGTTTGTATATTGTAGCGATAAACTTTTCTTATTCTTTTATTGGTTTTCTGCTTCAACTGTTGCCCTTTTTTTATAGTCCACTGACTTGAGTTGCACCACTTATCATCGTATGAAAAAAATGGGCCAAGCAGTTGTTGAGGTTTTGCTCCTGCTGTCATCTGGTTAAGGAATCTCTTATATTAGTTTGAGAAATCCTTACCCACTAACACCATATTGACATCACTAACAATCAAGACGTGATTATATTGCAATCATAAGTTCAATTATGTTATCTTACTGTTTGGAGACCTTGATAGTCATGCACTTCTCTATATGCATAACACAATCATATTTATGATAAAACATTTCATGTTTCTTTGGTATCGTAAAAGTGACTGTGCATTTGATTGAATGTAGCATCTAGGGAAAAAGATGTCTCTGCTCAATCCAAGGCAAAGGGTCCAGCCGCTGTTCAAGGATTGGATTATGTGGACCTTCCAAATTCCCAGATAAGAAAAGTAACTAAATCCGTCCTTCAATCTTCTCACCTAGTTGAGTT
Source organism: Musa itinerans (assembly GCA_001649415.1). Classification (NCBI taxonomy): domain Eukaryota; kingdom Viridiplantae; phylum Streptophyta; class Magnoliopsida; order Zingiberales; family Musaceae; genus Musa; species Musa itinerans. The sequence goes on along the minus strand of LVTN01000449.1, from coordinate 64,866 downwards.
TCTAGTGTTGTTGTGTTCATATTTGATGGTCCAAATTTGCAGGTTACAGCTTCCCGCTTGCTGCTGTCTAAACAGACTATTCCCCACTACTATTTAACAGTAGACACCCGTGTTGACAAGCTTATGGAGTGAGTATCAATTTGCTGTAATTTAACGTTGATAGTGTAACATTGTTTGTTGAATGTTGGTTTCATTGAAAGTGGATGCAATTAGGATAATCCAGAGTATGAACTACTTTACACTTCCCTCAGGTTGCGGAGCAAACTTAATGCTATACAAGAGACTTCTGGTGGTAAAAGAATATCAATCAATGACCTTGTCATAAAGGTTTGTTCCCTTTAAATCCCATCTAGTGATATATTATTTGTGAATTTATACATTATACTCCTGATTGTAATTTTGTAATGGTCGGCTAGGACTTCATGCTCAGCAAGATGCAGCAAAATATGTTCTTTTGAGAATTCAGTTACCATGATGATTCCACATTGTTTGATGTTCTCTAAGTTAAAGCTAGCAACTGATTTTGCATCTGGAGCCTTGTCAGTTTTATGTTTTCAATCCCGTATACTGATGATCTGATAAAAGTTTCTGCCTTGTGTTGATTCCTCTGATGCAATCTTGGGAGTGTCTATCTGTAGGTTTTGCTCTTCAGTTGGAGACTCTATTAGATGTAATCTTATGATTTTCTGGTTTGCAGCATGCTTTAATACCAATTATTGATGAGCTTGCATTGCTAACTTTGTTAGTTGTCCGGTTAGTGGTGGTTGTCAAGACTATTAGGCAACTAAAAAGAGGTGTGAAACACCTAGGTTGTCTCTGCTTTTTCACATGGGTGTTCCATTGACATGGTAAGAAATATGCACAGAACGTATGAGGAGCATTGTTTTTAGGATTTTGATTGTAATTTTTAGGTTCAAGGCTAACCTAAGTGGTTCAAGGTGATGAGAGAAACTTCTTATTAAGCACCACATGGATCATTGGTTTCTTTTCTTTTTGTTGCTATAAGTTTCTTTTTCATGAACCTCTAATGACCATTTACCCTCTTTGACACGTGAGAGGGACCAACATCCAAATTAATCCTAATAGCTTGATATATTAATCAAGTAAGACTCCTTATTGTGGGTTATGTACATATAAATAACATCAGGTTACTTCAAGATCAGACATAAAACTCAACATCAAGAATAAAGAAAGGGAGTGAATTATGGTGTCCTATCTGAATTCATCTTTAATACCATAACTCAATTTTTTTGTTGTAGTAGTGGTTCTATCATGTATGATGCAAACCCAAAATCATTGGATAGTACCATGTTTATCATGATCAACTTGCTTACAATAAATGGAGCTCTGAGAAAATTGCAGAATACTACGACATAAATAGACCATTATCATTGATAATTGCCTTTTTATATAATTGAATATTTTCTATCTTTATCACAGGAGACAAATTAATTGGGGAATTTCTATCGTTGGGAATGCCTACCATATCCTTACGAACTTGTTTGACTTGTAGTGTCCTATGTTTTCCTGACCAAGGACTTTGGGTGTTGTTATTCTGATGTCGTTTGACATGACCAAATAACTATTTTGTGAACAAAGACATCTTTTTATGAAGGACTGCATGCCTAATCGATATATTGTTGAACTTACACGTCATTGTCCTTCTATTTTTCTATTTTAGTTCATCTCTCAGTTTGAGTGATGGTGCAAGGATTGATTATGGTTGAAATGGCTTTTTTCCTTTTCTTTGTTATTTTTTAGCATAAGAATGTTATTATCTTCTAGATCACAAACTAGGGTTTGTCGCTATATCACTCATTATGGGCGGTATGTACTGGTCCAACAAGGGATTGGTATGTGGACCACCCTGTATCGGGCTGTACTCGTTACATGACCCTATATCGAGCGATACGGGGTCTATATCAGTTGGTAATGGTCGAAATCTGATTGTTACCGACCTGTACTGGTCAGTAACGATCAGATTTTGATCATTATCGATCAAGGGCTTAGATTGCCCTATTTCAAACGATCAAATAGATCGTTTGAAATATATGAAAAAGTTTTGAAACCCTTTTCTTTGCCACAATCATCCTCCCAGTGTGCAAAGACAAAGGGGAAGGCAGTAGCATTAGCCATACCGTTGGAAAGAATCGGGTCAAGCAATGAGACACCCTCTCAATCGCTTCGACCAATGATGGCGACGACGTCGGGGAGTTGATGGTCCTGTGTACACAATTTGAGGGTGGTGCATGGGCCGAGGAGCAGTATTTTACATATGCCACCAAAGATTCCGATCATGGAGCTCGACGAGGTATCTGTCAAGTTTATACACGGAAGGGGAAGTGGAAGGGGAAAGGTAGTGGATGATTTTGAGCATATGCGATAGAGTCTATATGACGTAGACACAGAGCAAAGCTCATCATATTCACAATCGGCGTATTATGAAGAATCTTATGGCCAACAGCAGTATAATGATAGTTGGTCTTACTTCTCCGAGCAGTAGCACATTTATTGATCTTAAGATATGGAGCAACAGATCAATGACAAAAGTAGAAGTTCTGACATTCTCCATGCTTTGCACCAATACATGGCATAATCATCCTTACCTCAGGAGCCACCTCAGACACTTGTGGTTCACAACGGTCAATCTATGGCCATCACCAAATTGATACACTAGTGACATACGGTGTATCAATATACTATGTCGTAGGATTTATTTAAGGATTGGGTTCGACAAACTTGTTAAATTGATATATAGATACATAAGATCAAGGATCCCAATCCATTGCTTTTAGAGTCTCGATATTCTTTTTGGTGGTAGAACCAAGTATATCCATCGATTGATTATTTGATTTATTTGAATCTTAAAGTTTAAGTTGTTTAAAAAATAATCTAACAATTCAAACCATCTCTGTAGATAATTCAATATTAATAGAAGGATGATCCGGAATATACCACAAAGTTACTCCTCAAAGCTCAAAGAAGATATGCATCATTCTTCTTTCCTGATTTAGATAATTTTTGCTAAAATTATACAAAATTTATATTTATTTTCAACTTAAAAACCCTAATTTAACTTTTTTTTTGTTGTCTATTTTTAGATATTTTTGAGCTATTTTCGGTAATTTTACCATACCATCAGTACTCCTCGGCATTATACCGACATATGGTATGTTGGTATGCTTCAGTATGTATCGTACTGATAGCTAGTCGGTACACTAGTATGGACCGGTAAGGTGAACCTTGTCGCAAACATTGTTTTTCTTACTTAGTGTTTCTTGCTGGTGTAATACAAGTCCAAAGTTTAAAATTTTGGCTTGGTATCCATTTTGACACTTTACCAAATTTTAGTTAAGTAATTACGTAGTAGAAGTAGAATTAGAGAATATTTAAACAATATTGGAGAAATAGAGAAACGTAGAAAGGCTATGGGGGAACAATGGTAGCCTAACATACTTTAGGGTTTTTAAGCCTATAAAATGAATTGTAAGCCTCTTTTATCAAGGTTTGTAATCTTGTCTTATTTTTTCAGTAATGAAGATATCTTTTTAGCTTACTTGGTCTTCTTTTCCTAGAATTAGAGACTAGTGGTACCACAGTGAGGTTTGAATGATGTGCTAGGGAACTATGGTATATCCAATGTTGGATGAGTCTTTTCTTAGTGTTATGGAGGTGACTCACGTGCTTATGGCCATCTTCACACTAATGAACGAGCGATGGAAGGACATGGCTCGAGCCCTTGATTGAGCAAATTATGAATTTCAAGTTATGACAAGGGGAAAGTAGTACTGGAGGCTGATAGACCACAGATCAGTCAACTTGTGAGTGTGCCCATGTCCAACAATGATGTGTCTGGTGACACTGGTCCTTTCTCACAGGGCCAACCCATGGTGTGTGATGCAACATTGCACTGGCGTATAAAGAACTTTGTGCTTGTGTAGCCCTAGTCTCTTGTTTAAATATTCATTTAAACATGTGATTGTCTAACCAAATTCTGTAATGTTTTGAGTCTATGTTTACTGTTTCTCATATAATTTGTTATCCGATTGTATATGTTTAACTTTGTTTTATGACAGAAGTTGATGATTGTAGTTTCAATGTGAAAAGATATATTGTGAATATCAAATCTATTCCATTGTCTTCTTGCAAGAAATAAGTGTTGACGTTTTTGATCAGAAATTTTATTATCTGGCTTCATAGGATTGTTGACGTTTTTGTTTTCCTATTCTTTGTTGAGCTTGACATGTTTTGCATTATCAAGGAACGGAAATTTCTCGTCTTTAAAATCTGATTTGGTGCAACAGTTCTGAATATGTTCTGAGCATACATTTAAATCACAGGCAGCTGCTTTGGCTCTTCGCAAAGTTCCTCAGTGTAACAGTTCCTGGACGAATGACTTCATTCGACAGTAAAACTCCTGAATTTTATATTATTCTTTTCAAATAATTTTCTTTTTAATAAGGTATACATTCATCCCGACTTAATTCTGTTGATGCAGGTACAACAATGTTAATATCAATGTCGCTGTCCAGACAGATAATGGGTTGTTTGTTCCAGTTATTAGGGTAATTAGTGGCGCATGAATTCATGGCTTTAGTGCATGTATTATGTGTTCTATAACATGCATGTGATTTTTGCAGGATGCAGACAAGAAGGGACTGTCTATAATTGCAGAGGAAGTGAAGAATTTGGCTCAGAAGGCCAAAGAGAACAGCTTGAAACCAGAAAATTATGAGGTATCGAAATATAGTTGCAAGGATCTAACAGCAATAGCTTTATGCCTAATAACTCGGCGAAAATTATTTTGTAGGGAGGTACATTTACGGTGTCAAATCTTGGAGGCCCGTTTGGTGTCAAGCAGTTCTGTGCCATCATAAATCCTCCTCAATCAGCCATTTTGGCTGTTGGATCCGGTATATTTTAATTGTTCATAATGTTTATCTGCAATGTAATAATTCATACTGATGCTGGAATTTGTTTCCGAGTGGAGCAGCTGAGAGGAGGGTGCTTCCTGGTGGTGCTCCTGACCAATTTGAATTTGGTTCCTTCATGTCAGTCACATTGAGTTGTGATCACCGTGTGATTGATGGTATGTGCCACCTACTCATGCATTACGCTTTCGGTGTACAATTGGTGGAATTGACCCCTGACTTTTTTTCCACACTAATGTCAGGTGCGATTGGCGCCGAGTGGTTGAAAGCTTTTAAAGGCTACATTGAGAACCCACACTCCATGTTACTGTGAAGCGAACGTTGCATCTAACATTTTTGTAGGGTTTATCCAATAAAGATTGCACATGCTTTCCAGTTCTTTTGTTAATTATATCCCGATTTAAAGGGTGTTGTGGCCATTCTGGAGTGGTCAACTAATAATTTTCATGTGCTTAAGTGCTTATCACAACAACTACAATTCGGAATGTCCCAACAATTTGGGGTCGTTTGCATGGATGTTTTTCATGCGCTCTAAGCCTGTGAGCGACACGTGTCATTGTCCTTGTGGACAATTTGTTATTTTTTGTTTCTATTTCTTGTGGCTTAGATAGATAGTATGCTTTGTTGTATGCGCTTTATTTTGAACATACTTTCTTTACCCATATCTCAATGGGCTTCATCTTTGCTTATGAACGTTTTTAGGCAAAATTCGTGTGTTATCCTGTTAATGTGAATCTCGTCTGTATATGTGATTCTAGCAATAAGGACATTGTAATTCATGTACAATGATTTAATGTTTTTAAGGATACCTGGACCTTCTATATGCTTCTGAAATTGTAAAACCCTTGGCACTAAATGATCCAATTTCCAGTAAGTCGTAATGATGTGCCTAACAAAGAATCAGTTGTAATTTAGTTTGTTTCTCTAGTTATTTTTTGCAGTCTAATATTTTGATGTGAGCTTATTTATTAGGTTTTAAGCTTTCCTTTAAATCATTGGAAATTATCATAATATATTGACATTTTGGTCCCTCTGTTCACAATTCCTAGTCAGATTAACGTGTTGATTGAGGTTAGGAGTTCATTTAGTTTATTTACAGTATTTTAAAGTAAATTTTATAGTATTTTATTGTAATGATCAATACACTATGATCAATCAATTTTTATCCATATTTGAATGATTTATAAATTATTATAAATACTTATTTGAATCCTAATTAATATATCAAATGATTTCTATTGTGTGTTGATACAATTTGACTCTCTTACAATACTTTTACAATATTGTTACAGTGCTTTTGTTGATATATTAAAAATACTAATACTATTAATAAATAATTTAAATGATCTTCTATTATACATCTTTAGTTGTCATTGCCCATATATCATCGCACTATAAATTTTTTAGATTTAAGATTAGTTTGATTAAGGTTATGAATCTATTTGTATCATTTACATAGTCTTCAAATAGATTTTATAGTATTTTTATTGTATTTGTTAAAATATTATTACCAAAATATTATACTAGGTCAAAACATTTTAATTAGCAAAAAAAAATCATTCGGGTTGGTGTCGAGTATTTTTAGCATTGTTCTAAACAAAGACATCCTTTAGGAAAAAATAAAACAGGATCATCTTTTTAAAAAATAAAAAATTCCCGAAAAAGTCGTCCAAGATATTATATAAAATTTAATGTTAAATTTCTAAGGTCGACCAGAATCAATTGCCACTGATTTGGACAATCTCGACACCACCTGTCTTCCTATCTTTGCGTGTACAATGTATTGGGACGTGATTTTGACCTTCATATTTTTTGTTTGAAAAAATTAGAGGAAACAAAAAATAGCAACTAATAAGGATAAATTTATGAAAAAAATATATAACTTTCCGTTTTTCACGTAAAACGTTTTAAAGTTTTAAAAATTTTCATATAACATCTCTTATTTTAAAATAATCATTTTATCTTTATTGGTTATCGTCTTTAATATTTTAAAATAATCATTTTATCTTTATTGGTCATCGTCCTTGATGTGCCTTTAACCCCATCAACCTCGTGCATGGTTATCTTACATATGAATATCCCACTTGTAACCCTAGTTAATCATCCATCTCTCTTCCCTTAGGTGTACGTGCTTAAGCTAACAAGAAATGTCACGAGCTGAGAATACTGATCGCCTCACTCTCTTAGTTATCTTTCTCCACATGAGGATCGTAGTCGATCAAGAATCGACAAGAGAGCAAGAATTGATGAGTCGAGTAATCAAGCAGAGGCAAAGCTACACTTGAGGCTATGATTGTGATAATTTTTTTTTAAATTACGAGAGTAAAATAATTTTTTTAATACAGCTCCTGTATGAATTTTTTAAACATGAGATGTTATGAATAATTCAAAGTTAAGATTTTTTTTTTGTAAAAATTCGCCCAACTAATAATAACAGGAATGTTCAATTAAAGGACTTCCACAATATTAATAATAACTAAAAATACAAAGGCCTCTGTGATGCTCATACGCCCACCTGGCCGGCCACCGCCTCCAATTATAACTAACGCATCGCCTTCCACACCATTCCTACGCCCGGTGGATCTGAGAAGACTTCTTCGTGAGGAGAGAGGACAGAGAGAGATGGCGTCGGCTTGGAGAGGACGAGATGAGGCGGTGGATGACTTCGACGAGTATGATCCGACGCCTTATGGCGGGGGGTACGATCTCAGTCTCACCTTTGGCCGCCCCCTCCCGCCCTCCGAGGAGACCTGCTACCCCATCTCCTCCGCGGACTCTAACGTCGACTACGCAAGGCCTCAGTACTCCTCCGGCTCCGTCCCCTCCGCCTACGGGGCTTCCGACTACGGAGAGCCCTATGGCCGCCCGAAGCCCAAGCCGGAGCCGGCCTACGGCTTCCGGCCCCAGCAAGAGGTCGAGGGAGGTGGAGGCGTCGGTGATTTTGGTGGCTACGGTGGCGGTCGCCGCCCTCAGCCCAGGCCTGGGTTTCAGGATCACGGATCTGAGCCAGGGTATGGGTATGGTGGCAGCGAGGAGTACGGATCTGGGTATGGTCGTGGGTTACCCAAGCGCGATGACGATAGTTCCTACGGATACGGGTATGGGCAAGGGCAGCCCAAGCCCTCAAGAGAGGAGGAGGCTGGGCAAGGATATGGTTACGGGAGCAAGTACCAGGGCGGTGGTGAACATGGATCTGGTGGCGGTGGCTATGGCGGTGGCAATTACGGATCTGGTGGTGGTGGTGGTGGCTATGGCGGTGGCAATTACGGATCTAGCGGTGGTAGTGGCTATGGCGGTGGCAATTACGGATCTGGTGGTGGTGGCTATGGTAGTGGCGATTACGGATCTGGTGGTGGTCACAAGTACCAGTCCGATGAGTCCGGATATGGGTCGAATCCGAAGCCAACTTATCAGAGGCCTGTCTCTGGTGGAGATGAGGAGGGGACTGGGAGGTATAACAGGCCCGTCTATGGACGAGATGAGGAGGGCACCGAGAGGTATAATAAGCCCGTCTACGGCGGTGACGAGGAGGAGAGTGGGAGGTATAATAGGCCAAGCAGGCACGATCCTGACCAAGGTGAAGGATATGGCCGCCCTAGCTATGTGAATCCTGCATATGGTGCTGACCAAGGCGAAGCGTATGTCCGCCCTAGCCATGTAAGTCCTCTGTTTCATATCACCTCTGTCCTCACTTGTTCCGTTTACTGTGACTGAGATGATCATTTGTTATTGTATGATAGTGATTGATCATGTATTCTTCTTCATGCATAACCTCTTGATGGACAGTGTTTCTCTGTCTTGACTTGCCTTTATACCTGCCTTCCATTAACTCTAGATTTACAGTATCATCCTGTGCAAATTTTGCGTACCAATTTCTGCTAGTGGATCCTGTCAGAAATTGGCCATGGTAAGGCAGAATCAGCTGATTCAGTCAAAGTTAGCCGCTCTTCATACACAATCGTATGATCTTGTTCATTTTGGCTTATTTATATTGATGCCTAACAATCGAAAACCAGATCATCATGTATCCATAGAAATTGTTTTGGTACAACATATGATGTTACTTTGGGAGGGTTCTTCTTTTACCTTAGCGTGTTAGTTACATGTCAAAAGTTGAGCAAGCTACTCCACTTTGATGGTAGCATTGCCTTATTTGTTTTTATACTGGAAACCTTTATCTTCAGAAATAAGCTTAAATATACAAAAAATGAACTTGGAAGGGCCTTCTCTCTTTAATTCTCCCTTTTCCTCTTATATGTGTACCTTTTGACTTCCTTAATTACTGTTCATATATTGCTTGCTGTGGTATCTCTCTAGCAATATGCTATCTTTATTTCTCAGTCCAATCTGTCTCATATATTGCAAAAGCACTGGAAAAAGGGTAGATCTTCAAGCCGTCGATGAGTAATGTAATTGAGGCATCTTTATTTCATGGTCATAGTCATGGTTTGAAATTTTTTTCTCCACATTCATTTTCTCCTTCACTCATATGGTTGTCATAGTGCCTCCTCTCTCCCTCTTTTGTTCTTTCAAGGTTGTCAAATTAACTAGAAGTGGCCAAAATTGGCCTACACCGACCAAGTTTAATGTATTCTGGCTGAGTCTGATTAATCTCTGTTGATTTGGCTGAGAAGCTGATAGAAATTGGATCAGTTTTAGATTATAGGCCTCAACACAATAATCAAGATGCTTCCTACCTAACGATTAACCATTCCCACCTCATTTATCTGTCCTAGATCCTCGAATATTGTGATAATCGTTTTTTTGTTTATTTCATTTCATTTTTTTTGGGTACTTCCCCTGTCTTCTTGTGGTGAAACTTGAATATATCTTTTATGCTGCTTCCTTTCACAATGTTCCTACATATTATGTCTTCTACTTCTACTTTCTTTTAAGTAATTAAGCTACTTGTGGCATAACTTTTGCCTTCGGTGGCTGGTTCACAACTACAACAATGTTCAAAAGTAAAGTGCATGTGATTTAAATAAATGCTTTGCTGGAACTATATCTTCTTTTTAATGACATATAAGGCACAAATATGGATCTGAGCTGAATACTTTCTGTTAACGAAGATCGGTTAAGAGTATTTTATTCATTGTAAAACATATGAACATGAAAATAATTAGGATGGGTTTATCTTGGAAGAAGGGAAAGTAAAAGGTTACTACAACATAGCAATAGAGCAAAACAACATCAGGTGTAATGCAACAAAAACAACAAAACCAAAAGAAAAAGAGCAAAGTAAAGAATAATGCAATTTGAAATAATACAGCATATAAAACATAATGGTGTAGCACAATAGAAAATGAACAGAATAATAAAAAAGTAATACATATATAATAAAGAATCAACCACATTAAGTTGGTTTCTTGCAGGTATGTGGATGGTAGTGGAAGGAGAATTGTCCATTTGTTTCTCCTATTTGCAATAATGGAAAGGTCTAATCAAGTAGACAATTAAGCAAATCATCTGACACACAAAGGATGTACCTTGTTAAAATCAGCAACAGTGGAACTAGAGGGATACAATATGTGCACGTAGCAAATATGTCGGTATAGATAATGGGATGGAGAGGGGAAGGAAGAGAAGCACCACCAGTCATGATTCAGGTCAGTAGCTGCATATTTGGTGGCAAAATATTGATAAAGGAGATGAGGATGAGAGAGAGAGAGAGAGGTTATGTTTTGGGATTGCAACTTTCATTTTGGTTGCCGTTCTGTTGGATAATATACATTTCCTTAGATTGGATTCCGGTGATGAACAAATTACAGTATTTGAATTTATCATTAGTTCTGTAAGTTGGGTTGAATTGTATCTTGGCCATCTATGAGATCCACATATTAATTAACCCATAATAAGGCTGCAACTTTTGTGAAATTTTATCTGTTGTTTGCTCATATCGGAGGTATATAATAAACCATTGATGTGCTAGCCCAGATGGTGTGCATAAGATTTAGTAACATCCAATAATCTACTGTTATATATTGTTTGTATTTCTTGATTGTTAATCACATTACTCGAAGAGGGACATCGCCTCTTCTTTGCATACACTATACGAATGCATACCTTTTGCTTGCTTTATAGAGATAATAAAAAAATGAATTATGCAAAAAAAAAGAGATTAAGAATTACTTTAAGTGACGATCCTGTTCATTAATCTTGATCTTAAGTTTTGAGATCTATGCATAATTTAACCTCAAATATATTTGAAGCTTCAATGTCATGAATCGAAGTCAAAAACTCTTTTGTAGTTTGGACATCTTCAAACTTAAATATATCATGTTCAGCTCAGTTCGGCTTGGACTCGGTGGTTTGTGTGTGCTTTTCCCTTTTTCTTTTTTTTCCTTCTAATTGGAGTAACTGGCAGGGAAATGACTCTGATGAGGAAAAGAAGCACCGCCATCATAAGCACCGCCATCACCACCACGAGTATGCTGATGATTGACCGAACGACTACCATGTTTACAGTGTTTGGTTTGATGCCCTAACACTGCAGCTAGCAAGTTAAATAAAGTTAGGGCAATGGCGTGTACCGCACTTTGGCTCATTTCTGCTTGTGTTTTCTTGGGGAAACAATGTTTGCAAAATAAGGTGTTTGGATAATTGCAATTATTGCTACAAGCGCTATTATGGCTACTGGTGTGTTTTTTGTTTGGTTTGGCATTGCGTAGAAGCCAGCATCTTTAGTTTCTCATGAGCCAACATATTTCATGGTTTGGCTTTCATGTTTCAGCCTCATATCTCATGAACGCAACACATACCTTCATCTACCCCATATAGCGTAGATATTATATTCATTAGTACGTAGCATCTACCCAGAATGGCACAAACCCAAGAAAACTGCACCATCTCTCTGCGACCGTCTCTTCCTAAGCTGTTGGCATTACTAGTTTGTTGTTGCTGCTAGCCTTTCTCAATTGTGGATTGGTGGCGTTCTACCTACAGGAGAATAATCCGTTCCTGCTGCGTCTACAATGTCGAGGTAGGTCTGCGGTTGCTCGAAAGGGGACGGCACGGTCGAGCGGAGGTCTTCTCGGCTGCCATCACCCTCTCCCTTGGTCCTCTCGCTCTGTGAGTCACCATGAGAATTATCTCTACCATCAGCTGCTACTTGAATACCAACCTTTGAGTTGGTCGTTGCACTAATCATGAGTTTTCTACTCCTTCCTGCGTCGATAAGATTCGAAAGGAGACACTTAATGTCCTCTGTCGATTAATGTAGTAGTTATGCTGAAGCCAAGAAGCTACGACTTCAAAAAGACAAAGAAGGTGTCGTACATACCCGAGCAATGCCTATGAGATCCGCCACTTCCTCCTTCCGTCGGTCTTTCCTTCTCCTGCTATCGGCATACAATAAGACAGCATTATCGAAAGGCAAGAAACTAAGCGATGCCATACTCGATATGTACTAGTACTACTGGAATGCTACTGACATGGACTTCCTTGTCTAGAGAAGCCAGCGACTTGTCTTCCAACAATGCACCTCGAGAGCCGTTGGCTACGAGCATCACGAGCAAAAGAAGAGGCATCATTAGCATGGGAGGCCTCATGTATGCGTTGCAGTACTACTGCTTGAAGATTTGACTTTCTTCTTTCGTGCAAGATGAGGAGGAAGGAGCGAAGATGCTAGAGATGGAGGAGTCTCGAGAACTCAGTGACAACCCCAATAAATATGCCACTGGGCTCCCCTGTTGCGTCCCAGAGATGATGCCAAAACACATGCATATGCCAGCCTAATCGCGTACTTACTGTCCAAATTTTGAGTCTCTAATGAACAAAGAGAGACACGGAACTTTTCTCATCGAGACATGTCCTCCTGCTCTTCGAGAACGGAAAGGAGTACGTGAAGGGATTGGCCTGCACGAATTGGCCGACATGCCAAGCTTTTGAGGATGAAAAGACGGCATGCTTGCCGTCAAAGAACTGTTTCGAGTTGTCTCTCTGTCAGCCTCTCCCTATCGTCTCGCCTATGCAAGTTCCCAAAAGTCTTCAAGTGCTGCTCCCCCCTTCACTCGACCGAGTTCCAATGGTTTGAGCTTCTAAACTTTGTACGTGCAGTAATAGGAGCTGCTGCATGCAACTCCTACTTTGTACGTCGGTCTTTGGGCCAATGGTTTGAGCTTCTAAACTTTGTACGTGTAGTAATAGGAGTTGCTGCATGCAACTCACTTGTACGTCGGTCTTTGGATTGTGTTTGCTAATTATCAATGGAGTATTAGAAAGATGTCATCCACAAAGAAGGGAGCCATACGAACCCCTAAATCTATGTGAACTGCCAAGGGAGTCGGTTTTGTTTGGAAACCAAGGTTAGAAGTCCTTTGCTTCATTGTCCAAGAAATATTGCATTCATCTTAGCTAATAGGCTATATTGTAATACTTTTATCTTAGTCTCATGGGAAAATATTTTATTTATTTATTTTAAATGTAGACATTATGATTGATCATTATTTTTTTTTGACTTGATATCATATGCTACATAATAAGACTCAGACTTTATCGAGTCCTTAAAACTCTTTATTGATATAAATATCGAAGAGGTGATATGTTCCCGACATAATTTTATAGATATGAGCAAATAAATTCAAAGTTCTATTTAATTCTCCTAATGACAAATAGAATATCGATTCAAGTTATCTCGTATATCAAAATACGTTATAATTCGACTAGCAAAGTGTTGAAGGAGCTCATACCTTTATTCTACTTTAATTATATATCTATATAACATAATGAACTTTTTCTATTAGAAGTAGCTGCAGGTGACACCCTTTCAGGCCAAAACATGAAGTGGATTCACTCTCTCAATCCTCTAAAAGCCATTGGCTACAAGTGCTTAAGAAAAGAGGGGCTTACTACTTCATTACTCCAAAGTAAGAAAGGATATAAGGAGAGGATGTGTAAATAAGGAATCATTGTGAACAGCTAGATTGATCACATTTATGTTATCAACACTATTCCTTCTATGGCCCATTTTTATCTATCTTCTTTTTGTTTCTCTTTCTTTGTCCCCTCTATTATCTCTTAATGGTTTCTCTTCTTCAATCAAAGAAGACACTTGATCTAAAACAAACAAACAAAAAAAATTCTTATCATTTATTTTATTATCTCAGAAAAATTCATTCTCAAAAGGTTTAGTATATATATATATATATATATAAATATATATAAAGAGGATATGCGTATTTTATTTTTTTTAATGTCATATATCCATCGTTGAGTTAAAAAAATACATATACAAAATCTTTTTGAGAATGAATTTTTTTGAAATAATAAAATAAATGATAATATTTAGATCAAGTGTCTTCTTTATTTATCAAAGAAGGGAAACCTTTATGATCGGTTTATTATTCATCACAAAAAATCAAGCTTTATCTAATATATAATTAAACTCAGACACCCCCGATTAATGAGTTTTCGTATAAACTTGAACTAAGCATAGATGATACAAGTTTAAGAGATTTTTTATCTTTTTTAAAACAAAAGGTAAATGGTAAAGGTAGAATTTAAACCCAAGACCTCGCGATAATCTATCAAAAAGATTTTATCAACTAAACGAGTCGCAACCTTCAATTTTTTAAGAAAAAATATAATTAGATCCTTACAAATATTATTAAATCTACCTCATCTAGAAAATGGTTCAAATACATGAAATAAGTTTGAAACTAACAATTTAAACCATGCATCAGATCAGGAGACCGATGTAATAATTGACCAAAAGAAATTAACATTGACGGCCTCAAGTTCATAATTCTTGATGGGATGCATCGGAAGCATTCCCCACCACCTACCTTTTGGTAATAATTTCAAACGAAATAACTCTTCTTCCCATCGGTGTCAAAGGTTATGGACATTTAACACTTTGGCGAGACAACTTGCAACTATTTTTCCGTCAAATCAAATAGTTTTCCTTTTGTTTTTTCTTAAAATAGTTAGAGCCCAATGATAAGATTGTTCGCTTGTGTCTTAAAAAAATCATATTTCAAATTATGAAAATAACCTTTATAAATATTTAATGATGATTCATTCCATTGTTTAAAGCCTCATTTTCCTTCTTTCTTTCTTTTCCTTTCAATCTATTATATTTTGACTGTTTCTAAAACTTTCATCAACCATCTACTTTAAGTCTCTTAATCACCAGCCTGGCCTTATTGATTATATATATATATA
>LVTN01000449.1:5015-49609 GCA_001649415.1 Musa itinerans | reverse complement strand
TATATATATATATAATAAGAATTGGAGAATGGTGATATTAAGAATAGCTCTTCAGATTGATCCTTCAGTTGCAGCTGTTATGCTGCCTGGTAGAAAGAAACAGTGAGTGTCTCACTCATCTGCTTCTACAAAACTAAGAACAACATAGAAAGGAAAGGAAAAAGGATACAAGCTTTATATGCAGCATGAAGAGAGGTCAAATTCCGGAAGATTCAGCTTAATTTGTTACAAGTTTCCCAAGCAAAGTGAAAGCAATGCAGAGTGCGGAAGTGGGTCCTCTTTACCATTTCACAGCAGCATCACAAACCTCGACGAGGACACGAAGACATCAGCCACAACTACTTTGTCGTGACACCTATATATATATATATATATATATTCTTCCGTTACGGACAATTATTCTTGTACATCACACACATGCACGCAGTAATAAGTTATCTCCACCAACTCCCACCCTTCCTTTGTTGCAAGGTAGGGAGCCATGGAGGAGAAGAAGCAGGAGGGAAGGGGAAGGGGAAGGGGAAGGGGGAGGCAACCCTCCTCCCTAGTTGATCCTCGATAAGGACGAGGAGAAGGATGTGATCATGGCGTCCATGGTGGATGGCACTGTCGGAAGAGCTTCACCACCAAGACTTGTACCTGCGACTTGGTCCCATATCAGAGGGCTCGAGTACTGCCGTGAGTCCACCCATTCGCTTAGCTCCTGCTTCTCGAATGGATGCCTGCTCGCCTCTTCGTCCTCCCCCACGCAACACGGCACCATGCCGCCCATGCCGTCCACCAACGGCGGCAGGTAGTTGGACTCCATGCACGCGGTGAAGGCGAGGAAGGGAGGCATCGCTTGGTCTTGCTGATGGGTAGGGTTCCAGAGGTCGGAAGTTAGGGTCGTCACCTCCTGCACAAACTCCTCCTTGGAGCTGCCGGTGGCTGACCCGCTGTCGCCGGCGCTTACGTCGAACATGAAGAGGGGGCAAGGTGGAGGAGGGAAGATGGGATCGGCCGGAGATGGCTTCGGTAGGTTGTGGTGGAGAATGGCGTCGAATTGGTCGGCGGTGCTGAAGACGGGTTGAACGTGGTCGAAGCCTGATGGGGTTGCAGTTTGAGCTGCTTTGCTCGGCTTGTGGATCTTCTTTTTGATCCACGAGTTCCAATAATTCTTGATCTCGTTGTCCGTGCGACCGGGCAAGTGGCTTGCTATATGAGCCCATCTACAAAAGCCAGCTTATCGTTAGAGGCAATGCAACGAAGCTTTCTCCGGCTATGAATCAATGTAGATAGACTGAAATAGATTTCAGCTGGCCTGGTAATACAAAAGAAGTACACGGAGCGAAACACATATCAAATTGATGTGGATGTGATCAAACCTGTTCCCAACAATCTCGTGAAGGTTGATGATTAGCTTCTCCTCCTCCGGCGTAAACCTTCCTCGTCGTATGTCGGGCCTCAAGTAATTGATCCATCGTAACCGGCAACTCTTCCCACACCTTTGGAGTCCTGCGTGACAGAAGAGAAGGGAATATAGGAAGGAAATGAGAGCACTGTCTTACCATTACCATGGTAGAGAGAGACAGAGAGAGAGAGATGAACCTGCTTTCTCGGGCACTTCGCTCCAGCAGCCATAGCCATAGGTGGTGATATATCTGATGAGCTTTTCATCTTCCTCGGGCGACCACAAGCCTCTCTTAACTTTCTGTTGGTTGCAGCAGGAGTGATGCCCCATTCCACTAGCCTCACTACTCTTCACTTAGTTATCTCGATCTGTTCTTAGAGCTCACCTCTGTCTCCACTTGGTGCAGTAGGTTGGTTGGAGAGCTCTCCCTTTTTATGTAAGGTAGAAAGAGGTAGCTCCTCTCTCTCTCTCTCTCTCTCTCTCTCTCTCTCTCTCTCTCTCTCTCTCNNCTCTTTTTATGTAAGGGAGAAAGAGATAGCTCCTCTCTCTCTCTCTCTCTCTCTCTCTCTCTCTCTCTCTCTCTCTCTATCTTCCCGCTTTCAAGCTGTCACTATACCGACAAGTGCACCCGATGGGACCGCCTGCCTCGGGCTCCTTGCTTTCCATCTAACCTAAAAACGACTCTCCATCGGACTCTCTCTCTCTCTCTCATTCGCTGAGCTCCTCTCTCAGCTACGTAGAGTGGTGCTACTACATCTTTGACATGCTGGAGTATATGACATGCTTTAGTAATACATCATCCTTTGGAAGCAATACATAATAAGTGGAGATAAAGAGTTTTACCAGAATAATTTTGTCTTGTTAGCTTGTTAACTCTACTACTTGGGATGCACTCAATCTAATGGCAATCCAAACACAATCTTAGAGGTCTCGTGGCCTTATCCCAAACCAGTAACAGCTAGCTATAAATCGAGGACTTCATTTCGGACATTGTTTCCACATTTGCACTGAAGCAAAGTTGCTCGCAGATCCGCCCATCTCTTGTGGGGTCTGCATTGCTTAAATCTGCAGTAGGCGGCCATCCACATATCAGAAACAAAGAAGAAGAAGCAGCAGCAGCAGAAGAAGAATGAGATTCCGACTGCATACTTCTTCTCCGATCTGACTCCATATTAGCTGAACTCATAAACATATGTATGACACAATCTTAGAACAACATTTATGTGTACAATAATCTGCATGTCATGTTGAGATAATAATTCGGCCATTTCAATATTTATGTCTACAAAGCGACATCTCTATCTACCATATAGATAATACTATTAAATGCCATTGCACTGCGTAAAGAACTCCATGATGTTGCTTGTGGTGCAATTTAATGACTCAAGTCGACAAACGTTTGTTCATTGTCATACTGTACGCATCAACAAATTCCAAGCATCCCTTTTCGATAGTTAGATTGCTTTGCCATGTGATTTTGTAGTTGTCTAATGAGTTATCATTTTGTAGTTCTCTGTGCTCTGAAGACCTCAGTTTCTGATCATGGATGTAACCACTAGTCCATCCCAATCAACCAAACTGGAAACAATTTCATCTTTCTTTCTTTATTTATTTATTTCTCTTACATACAAATTGATATATACAGTGGTTTTAAAGTATGTATGTATAATACACACACACACACACACACGTAAATACGAACTCTGAGGGATACATGCATGCCTAAGACAAATCAACATCATTTTCGATGGTATATAATACTTTCGATGAGCATATACTAAATATCTATGATATAGAGGTGTGCAGAAATTATGATCATCTCTGTCACAATCATAGAAAGGCTAATAAGAGAATAAAGATCACTAAGACACACCACCAATCCCCAGTCCTTAAGAGAAATCTCCTCTTTGCGACTTAAGGCACATATTGCCTTGCATCTTGAGAGAGTAAAAGAGGAACAAAAGGGAAGGCCTTTGACGTGAGCTTTCATGCTTCATAATAGCAATAAGGAATCCTCCGAAACAGTCCATATTGCATAAGGTTGCTGCGAGAAGGGGATTGATGGATAGACCTATCGATTCTTCCATAACTTGGACATGTTTCCTGTGATGCCAATGTAATCATTACATACATGTACGTCATGGTTAGAGCTATACATATATATATATATATATATATATATATATATATTCCTTTGATGGATGTTGATACATACATTTACGAGGGCTTTTTAATTCTCCCTTCGAGTATTGTGGATAAGATTGTGGAAGGACACGAATGAGGTGATGGCTGTTGTACCAAGTGTTACGTTCGATGCTTTCGCAATCTAAAATGTGCCGTAACTCGTGACGGGGACCAAATGCGCAGAGAAAGGATCTGTGCGAATCGAGAAATGGTCGGCAGAAATGTTGAATCCCATTCTATTGTGCTACGTATCACCCCAATCCTTGATCCCAATTCAATCGATATGAAGTGAATTATTCGTGATGGAATAAAGATATATGCCCAATTGATCTGAATTATTTTATTTTATGCGAATTATAATCATATATTAGCTTACCTCATGTGGAATTGGAGTTTTGAGGGATCCACAGAGGCCTCAATTTCTTAGAAGGGAAAGGAAGGACATGTAAATTACTTATTGATCCAAGCAATTCCGGCTGCGTATTGCTTGGGGTGTGGGCGTCAGGGCGAGGCTCCCCTGTCCATTTCACGACAGCGACCACGCTTTCACCCTCTCAGAAACCTCTGGATATGGGACCCACAGTTGGGCCCGGTACGGAGTCCAGTTAACAGCTTGCTTTTAGCAAAGTGAAGAGGGTCGAGGATACTCGATCGCACAGGACCATCACGGAACGCCACCGACAGGCGGAAGACGTGCATGAATTCTCTTTCTTCGGCTCTCCCCCGTGCGATCATGTGGTTATATTAAATGAGCGCAGATGTCCAGTAATGGCGTTGCTTAGAGTTGTTGCATGAGGAGGTGCAGGGAAGGGGAGGAGGGGGGGAGAGGGTGTGGTGTGGGACAGGCGTGATGGGATTGATTGAGGCCAATTACTCACCATCTTTGACGTGAGAGGCTTTTTGCTTGGATGGATAGCAAGCACAGCACAAAAAGGGATCAAAAGTGTGTGTGGGGAGGGGGATGAGAGGATTTGGAAAAGGGGATAATGATTAGCACGTAACTTTGGGGAGGAGCAAATGGTTGGTTAAGCCAACATAGTCTTGGATAGATGAGACGTCCCCAGCAAAACCCTCCCTTTCCACCTGGTCTTCCTTGGTCCATCTCCCCCTCCCGGCACCCCACTTCAGTCTCCTTCCTTGCATTAGAATGCTCTCTCTCTCTCTCTCTCTCTCTCTCGTGCACAGTGAATCGACGCCTTCATTCACAAGGACCACTGGAAGAAAGGTGCTTGACTTTAAGCATACTAAAGGCAGCAACAGGCCCCCGGTGTTGCGCATCTGCGAGGCTAACTTCATGTTGCTAATAAGAAAAGGGAAGAACTCATAATGAATGAAACTTTCTTTGACTTAGGGTGTGGCAGATAAGCAAAGATACATCAAGATGTGTTGTGGTTCTCAGCGAAGCACATTTCAAGCTCGATGGAGGATTACTATCTGCAGATCGCAGCTACTTGGATGTCTGCATGTGTAGTTGTTATTTGTAGCCGGAACTAAGATGAAGAAGGAGACAAGAGTGGTGTGGATATGCGGAGTGTAGAGAAGAAAGAGGAGAGAGGAGTAATGTGTGAAGAGGTAATTAATGCGTGATAGGATATCTAAATCCAATTATGGTTTGCAGCTCAATTATTTTGCTACTGTGACATACGATTTTTCATGTCAAAAAGCCAATGCAAGACATAGCATCTTTTCATAGTGACATGATCTATGCCAGACTTGGATTAATTTCATGGTTGAAGAACAAGATCTCTATGGATAATAAGCTCATCATACCAATTCCCTAACTTCTCTCTTCTTAATCTTTCATCTACCCATGCCCATTTTTCACTGTAAGTGATGAATGGATGATATCATGTTGGTGGGGTATTCAGGATATTTATGGCTTATAATGTATATGTTAGTCATTTACTAGATATATGTTTGTTTGTATGATATGGTTATTGTTTATTTTCTACCAATTGTATGATAGTTATATTTTCATGAATTATATTATGTTAATTTTTTTTATCTTTAAATTTGAATTATGTATGTTCTTGTCTAATTAATTATGAAGATAAAAGAATCTCTCAACATATAATATGTTCAAAAATTTACTCATCCTGTCCTAATATTACATTGATTTAAAATATATTTTTTATTTGTAAGTTACTTTTTTCCTCGATCCTAGTCTTATCGAACCAATTCGATCGATCTCGTTGATCTGAATGGCATTGTTTTATAGCAAATCCGTGGATATTATTTTAGGTGGGTTATTTAGTTACTAAGAATCGTATAGAAATTGTAAAGATCTCTTTTAATGAGATCATGTAAAATTTCAATTCTAAAAATAAATATATATGTGGAAAATACTATTGAAACTTAAATATCTTAACCATTAATTAGGGTTTATTTATTATGGGAGACTAATTTAACCATTACAATAGCTTTTAACTCTCAGTCAATTTTAATACCTTTATGGGCTCGTTGTCGTCAATCTCGTTTCATAGGCAATTCCTCTATTTTGATTGGAACAGTCCTTAAAATGACACAACTATGAATTAATAACAACTAGTCGAGAAGATATGATGAAGATTTCACTTTTAGGAATAATTTTACATTTATAAGAAGAATATTTACCTGATTTGAATTAGTTGATTTAAATTGGGATCAATTGGGGAAAAACCTTAAAAAGAGGAAATTGGAAAGACTAGATTGTTTGCATACAAGTGCTATAAACCCTAATTGTCATATAATTTGTATATAAGATGTTAAAAACAGATGTTCTATAAGCCATACAAGAAGATCTAAAGTCCATTAGCCAATCGAGATGGAGATTTGGCCCAATATGATTATGATACTTCTCTAAACGACATTCAAATTAAGCGTTGGGTTATGCAAAAACATAAAAGTATCTGAAAATATTTTCTCTTTGTGATATTTACTATTCAGTGATACTAAATCCTTAGCAATAGTTCATTCATGCTGCATGGAAAAATCTCATAGATAGGGGGGCGAAAGAGACTCTATAAAAAATACTTATCCTTAACTATCAACTATTGTAGTCAAGATTATGAATATAAACCATTATGGTATAAAAATACTTACTTTGTCAAATCAGTAGAAGTTTTTAAATCGAATCGGTAGAAGTTTTTAAATCAAATCGAATCGATTCGATTTATAATTCTTTATAATTATAAAAATTATGGTATAATTATAAAAATTATGGTATAATTATAACCATTATGGTATAATTATAAATTTTTTTTATAATTCGACAATCGGTAGAAGTTTTTAAATCGAACCTAAAAATCAAACTAAGCCTGAATCAACCGAATTCGCCCCAAATTTATTTATTTTAACTAGTTTATTTTAACAAAACCATTAATTAGGGTTTATTTATTATGGGAGACTAATTTAACCATTACAATAGCTTTTAACTCTCAGTCAATTTTAATACCTTTATGGGCTCGTTGTCGTCAATCTCGTTTCATAGGCAATTCCTCTATTTTGATTGGAACAGTCCTTAAAATGACACAACTATGAATTAATAACAACTAGTCGAGAAGATATGATGAAGATTTCACTTTTAGGAATAATTTTACATTTATAAGAAGAATATTTACCTGATTTGAATTAGTTGATTTAAATTGGGATCAATTGGGGAAAAACCTTAAAAAGAGGAAATTGGAAAGACTAGATTGTTTGCATACAAGTGCTATAAACCCTAATTGTCATATAATTTGTATATAAGATGTTAAAAACAGATGTTCTATAAGCCATACAAGAAGATCTAAAGTCCATTAGCCAATTGAGATGGAGATTTGGCCCAACATGGTTATGATACTTCTCTAGACGACATTCAAATTAAGCGTTGGGTTATGCAAAAACATAAATGTATATGAAAATATAATACTTTTATGGACTAAAAACTTAGTTTGGTTTTTTTTTATAATATTAGTTTATTAATGGAACATTAATAAAAGGTCATGCACTAGGGGTTACCTTTAAGCTCAACATTTCTTCCATATGAAAGTTTATAATAGAATGGAAATTGAAGGCAAAAGACAAACTAGACATTCTATTTAAGTGGAAGGAGACCAATATTGAAGTCTAAATCATGCCAATTACTTTACATTATCAAAGATAATATTTCTCTTAACAATCTATATAATACCTAAAACTTTGGCCTTAGGATTCAAAATCCCATCCAAATAAATTTTAACATGATGTACATAATTCATTTACGAAAGATTAAAAGTTTGATAACTCATGTGATAAGTTATTTTTTCTAACCCAAATCCAACATCGGAATAGAGGAAATAATATACAATGGCAACCAAAATTTGACTAAATACCAATAAATATAATTAACAAATATAATTATTATTTAAATGATGCCGTAAAATTATGGGTATAAATTGAAAACTCAATTTCTTTAAGATTCCCGCACATCATCACGAGGTGTGATGATTCATGTTTTTTTTTGTTATTGACATGGGTATTTTCGTCTAATGAGAATTATATATTACGAAGAAACAAGAATGCGGGATTCGTTGTGGCTTTGTGCGGAGGCCAGTCGAGCTCCCGATTCCATCCTCCAGATCCGACCTCTCCGGTCTCCCATCTCCAAAATCCCTAACTCCGATCCCCCTTCCCGATTGTTTCGCCGGCCAAATCGTTCAGATCTCTCGCATCATCTTGAGAGCTGCCGCCCGGAATTGATTTAATCTGGTTTTCCTTGGATTTCTTGAGGGATTCGAGGTTTGGATGCGCCCGGCAGATTGGCGCTTGAATGGGTTCCTATGGTCTCATTGGTGAGACCTCAAGGCCGCGCCGAGCGAGAAGGCTCGGCCGCGCGTGGAAGCGGAGGTGTTCCCTGTGGTTGTTCTCGTTCTCCTTGCTCTCTCTGGTTTATCTCGCTTTCTTTGGGGCCAGGTTGCCATTTGATAGTGAGTTGCTGTTTAATTGCCTTTATCTCATACCTTGTTGTCATTTACTTTCCTAGTGAGTTAGTCTTTGATTACATGTACCTGCGACTTGGTTGCTGTTACTTGCCTCTTAGAAGTGTTTTAGATAAGTGTTTTATGCGACTGATTTTATGCGCTTCGGTTTTAAAGTTCAAAATCTTGTGAGTTGAGCTTTAGACATATCAGACGGTAAAGAACACAAAAAAGTATTAAGCTTATGTAATTTAATTAGTCTGTAAAACGGTGGTGTGCAGATGACCTTAAGGAAGAAGGTGACCATCTTCCTTTACCTCTCCATGATCAATGTTTGTGGTTTAATAGAATATTTTTGAATAAGTCTAATACTTAGATTCCTGTATACTGATCGGTGAGAAGTTGGACTCTCCTAATTAAGCTCTCTAATGTTGCCGGTTAAATACATTTGGCAATTTTTGTGATGGTCTGCAAAGCAAGAATAGTGAATGTAAACTTACGTTGGAATGGCTTGGTTTTATTTGTCAATTGTGTGAATTGCATAACTTTCACATCCTTATATTTTCTTATGATGATTTTAAATTTGAAGTTTATTCAACTGATATTAAACATGAGCTTGCTGAACCAATAAATGTACTACAATTTAAATAATTCATATTTTATGTAAACAGTATTTGAACTGATTAAAATATTTTGGTCGGACTAAATGATAATAGTAACGACAAAGGACAAAGACCATGCTATGAACTTATGGGAAGGAGTGATTTTGCTTACAGGGAGTTTTCTTTACTGGATGGTATCGTATCTTGGGATGTTTTATCTCATGAATTGTAATGTAGTTTCTCTTTGCAGGATCTCATTTATCGGTTGTCAGCCTTCTCTGCTAAATGTTTGTGTGTAAGAATTCTAACATATTCTTTATAGGTCTTCACCATGGACATGTGAATGAAAGAATTTTTGCCAATGAAGTTGAGAAGAGCAAGATGAGACATGCAAACGACTACATATCTGAGGATATAAATACTCTTCTTGAAGGGCAAGGTTCTCATACTTCTTTGGGAAAAGAAATCTCTGTCAACAAATCAAATTTTCGGAACTTGGGCTTTGCTTCAGATATCAAAAACAATCTCTCACATGCTAGGGCTGACAGCCAGCTTGAGGGCTCAAAACATTCAAGAGCCAAATCTCGAAAGCGCCGTAAGGACTTTAGCTTCTTGGTTCTTTAAATTGTAAATAAAAAAATTTAATACTTCTACTATAAAGTACTGGTTCATCCATTTCTTTTTCCCCATTATGTGTTGCATAGAGTTCCTTAAGCAGTCTTTGCAATATGTGAAGGATTCTGGTAAACTTTTAGACAGCTTCTGGTTTTCTCTATTTATTCCTTATTTTAAATATTTGTTTATTCTGAACCATACATGGGTTCTTCCTCATTCATGTCCAAGTGACAGAGCAATCAACTGTTTTGAATCTAAAAAGGGAAATTCAACAACAAATCTTCTTAACGAGACAAGTGTAATTACTTCTTTCTGTTTTCTCTCTTTATCTGATTGATGCTCTTTTCTCCTGAATGATTGCAACTTTTGGTTCTTGAAATTACAAAAGTAGCAAACTCCAACAGTTACAAAAACCAGCTGTTGAAATTACCAGAATATTCTTCTTGAAATCATAATATAATGCATTGCTGCTGTCTTTCTTTATTGGGTTTTGTTTGAACCCATTAAGGGGATCCATTGTGGTCTACTTCTTCACGGAAGAGGTTGGTGGTTGGATCAAGTATAACCAAACACTTTCTCTTGCCTTCTTAAAATATAGGGGCCAGGTGAACTCTCTAACATGGAATCTTGATCTAGTCCACATCCTGATAGGAGTTGGTTAGGTAGTCTTTTTCCTCTTTGATCAAGTGATTCCTGATATAGGAGTTTGGTGTTGGGCACTGCCATTCTAGAAGTTGCACCTTTATTAGGACTCCAGGTCATAGTTGGCGTAGATTGGTTGATCTGCCTAACTGGCAAGGCTAGCCACAAATTGCTTGAAGCAAAAGGCAAGACTGTGGCAAATGTCGGATGCAAAAATACAATGGAGCCTGGTTGGATTGTGGATCATTGGCGTTGGTATGTTGGGGTGTCATGCAAGACACCAAGGTGCAAAAGCAGCATTCTTTAATAGTCATTGATTGTTTAATTCCGCAAAGCATGATTCTCAAGTGACTATTTAGCTGCGCATCAAGCTTTGTGAAAAGTTTCTAAGCATCCCATTGTTAATGAGCTTTTGCTACTTTCATCCAGTCTATTGAATAATGTAGGATTGATGCAACGACTATTAAAGCAGAGTAAAACATCGCTCTGTGGATAATTAAAGGAACTTGCAATTCCCCCATGGTAGGATCCTAAAACAGAAGCACTCTTCGGCTATGTTTATGTATAAGAATAAAACTTTATCTCATCTGATTAGCTATAGTTTTTAAGAACTCTAGAAATAAGAAATATAGCTTTTAGGACTCCTAACATATTTCTTAGGTCAAGACATATGTTACTATTTTTGTTTAATGTTTCATCGCTTAGTTCTGACTTCTTCTCCACATCCCTTGTTATATTTGTACCTATATGTTCTTCTAATTAAAATGATATTGTAGGAGCACCTTACCACAAGTACTTGAACTAAAGTTATTTTGAGGTAGTGGTGACAAAATAAAACTATTATCATTTTAGTAACATTATGTAGACGTTGTTTGGTGTGCCCTCAAGTCAAGCTTTTGGTAGGCATATCTTATTGGATATAATCATTGCTTTATTTGGTCATACCAAGCATGATGCTCATGTATGACCATTCATCAATCATTTGATCATATTCGTGTTCCATATGGAATTTCTTGAATCATGAATTTTGTATTTGATCGTGTCTTGGTCTTCACTCTGATGTCTTTTTAATTCATCATTTGCTAAAAGAATTCTGGCCTTATCTTCTCTTAATAATCCATTTGGCATCGTAAGTCAATCTTTTCATTATCTCTCTATGCATGATTTTGGAATACATTAATAAATTTTATCTTGAATAAATTAACATTGCCTTTTATGTTGCCAAAATTTCAGATATTCCTTGTGAAGTTGGGTTTGCAGACTCAGTTGACAATCTCGTCGAGCCAGAAAATTACCTAAATTTTACTAAATTTTCTCTAGAATACATCACTAAGGAGGAAATTTCTAATAAGACTGTTGTAATTGAGCCTCGATTTGGTGGGCATCAGACACTTGAACAAAGGGAGAAATCATTTTATGCTAGAAATCAAACGATTTATTGTGGTTTTGTTCAAGCGCCAGAGGGATACCGTAGTACTGGATTTGACTTGTCTGAGAAGGACGGGGAGTATATGGCTAGTTGCATAGTTGTGGTGTCATCTTGTATTTTTGGAAATTCTGATTTTTTGCGGAGGCCAACAAGCAGCAAGGTACAAACTTCTGTCATCGTAATGGATCATAGCATTAATGGTTATATCCATGAGCTTATTAACAATTCTCAGATCATCTGACATTGTCATACTACAACTTGTTTGGTCATGAGGTTGAGCATTCTATATCTGCACTTAGGCCATCTTAACTAACCGTAGAATATCTGTCTCAGTAGATTTCTTTTCATTACTTTATAAGTGTATTTATATTCTTGTTAATACTAACCCTATATATTCTTTTAAGATGATCCTTATATTTGTTTCAGCGGATTTTTTGTTAGTTAACATGCTACAAGGCTACAAGCATGTTTCTCTTATCAAAACTTCCTAAGTTATCTGTTTCAGCTGCATTTTGTATAAATATAACTCCATATGTCAAGTTTTAGCCATGTCCAACCACCATGTGCATTGTGTGAATTCATTACTTTCGACTCATGTATTTGTAGAATTTTCCATTTTCTTATAAAATAATTTTTTTACATTGAGAAAAGAAAGTTGTAAAGGCACATGGTGAAGGTTAAGCAGGAATCAACAAATTTAGCTGAGAAAATTTCTTGAAGATATATGGTAATTCAGTTACAAATTCATGAGAAAAGGAATTGTCGACTTGGTAGCACATTATAGGTTGTGTATTTTGTTAATAAGAAACTTCAACTATTTTAAATGGGCTATAAGGACCAAGCTTGTAACTTTTATTACTGTTAAGCACTGAACATATATCATTCAGCTTGAAATAATGGTGCATAATTTGGATTCTAATAATTGTGTGCCTCGTCAAGTAATTTGATTATTGATGTACATCTTTGCTTTCATTTATGAATCAAAATCTCCAGTAGATTTTGGTCATTTCAGTGCTATAAAGTATAAACTGCGTTGCTAAGAAGGTACAATTTGATACCATCATGAATATACTTGAGCATCTGGGAGGAAAATTACCTTTTCGAAAGATCCAAGCATTTGATTGCCCCACAATGAAATTAAGGAGAGTTGCCTCTTTGGAAATACTAAAACACTGATGAACCACATACAACTTAATGCTCCTTGTGCAAAAGTCAGCAAAAAGGAACTTCCTGAGCTTTTCCTTTTTCCACCATGTATTATTTTTTTCTTTCCATCTAACTTGAAGTTATGAAGCATCATATAGAGTCAAAATGTCCTCTATATTGCAAGATCAAGCCATAAGATCCTAACTATTTTGGGGTTAGTTAGTCTTTTTCTACCGTCGATGTCTGATAAAGGCAATATCACTAGTCAGACTAAGAGCCCCAAGTATCCTTTTATTTTATCTAGTAAAAGTTTTCTTAAGTTTTCCAACATCTCTCCTTACACCACAATCCTAATTGACTCATCTTGTCCTAACCACTGTATATTTTTTTCTCATTCAGAATATGTAACTATCCCTTTTTGCTCACAATGTAAACATTTATTTTTCCTTGTTTCTAGTATAACTGTAGATCCATCTGAACAACATTAGCTTATAATGATTTTGTACATTTGTTGTTTTATAAATATCAACAATTTTAATCTAAAGTATAATTGTGTTGTTTTATTATGTTATTATTTTTAAAATTTGAGGGCACACAATTATCAAAATACATTCTTGACTCTTTCTCTTCATGTCTTTTACCATCCTAACTCACCAATCATTCTGTTCATCAATATATTTATTAATGTTGAATAACATTCAAAATATCAAAATTTATGAAAGTTTTTTATCTGTTTACACTATATTATTCTCTTGTACTGCTAACACTACACTTCATATATTCAGTCTTACAGCCTGAAACCCTTAACTTCTAATGTTCATCTCCAAATGAAAATTTAGAAATAATATAACTCTTTGTTTTGCATGTAAGGCCTTTCCCTTGGTGATATTATGGCTGAGAGTTTTGTTCCTAGTCAATTTTTTTATGTGCATGTTTTTGATATTTTTTGTCCATGTCACAATGAACTTAGACACTTGTACTGGTGATATTCTTTTCATACAATGTCGCAAGTGTGAGGAAATTTCTTATTTTCATTTAAGCCTCTAATAACATGGGAGTGCTGGACCATTATTGCATATTCTTGTGTTTATGGTTCCCGACATAACCTTACCAATTATTTTCTACTTTGCATATATTCATACCAACGACAATACCAACTTGTTCATGTTTCAGAATGCCGTGAGATTTCTCCATTTACATCATCTTTAGGTTGTAATTGTCACAGATCGGCACATATTCTAAGAAGAATGTCTGCTTCATGATGTTCCTGGATGAGCTAACGTTGAAAAAACTTTCTTCAGAAGGACATGTTCCTGATGACATGGGAAACATTGGTCTATGGCGAATAATTGTCGTCAAGAACTTACCATATGCAGATATGCGAAAAACTGGAAAGGTGCCAAAATTTTTGTCCCATCGTCTGTTTCCATCAGCTAGGTAATGTGTATTAGCAATACTCATTCTGCACTAACCTAATATAAACTAAAGCTTTTTTGTTACCCAAGCCAAGCACAGATGGATGTGTGACTTCCCTTAATGGTTTTTTATTTAACATCATGTTTTGACATATCAGGTATCAGATCCGTGCTTGTCCAGTCTTTAGTTAACATCATGTTTTAACATTTTGGGCATCGGATCCATGCTGATCCTTGATCAGACCTGCATGGATCCGGTATGTTCTGGCATACTGGTACATAGTACATCAACCATGTCGAGGACTTATTTTAAGAGTTGAGTATACACAGTGTTGGGAGGCATATGCTGCGGTCTGTGCCATTGACTTGATAGGTCATCACACCTGTTCATACCATTCACTTTGTATTGGTCCGAGCGAAATGCAGAACCAACCACTTCTGATGCTATCTTAATTTCATGTTCTAGTCATCGATGTACTAATCTGGGTCCATGGTCGTTTCAGGTACTCTATTTGGATTGATAGCAAAATGCGTCTTCATGCTGATCCGATGTTGATTTTGGAATACTTTTTATGGAGGACAAGATCAGAATATGCTATCTCAAACCATTATGATCGCCATTGTGTCTGGGAGGAAGTACTCCAGAACAAGCGCTTGAATAAGTACAATCATACTGTTATTGACGAGCAGTTTATGTTCTATCAGTCTGATGGTTTGTCGAAGTTTAATGAGTCCGAGCACAGCTCTATTCTACCAAGTTGTCTGTGTCATTTACAATTCTATTTGAAGTTTGCATTTTGGCTCATTGTTTTGTCAAATATTGATGTTGTGATTTGCTTTTGCAGTTGTTCCAGAAGGTTCTTTTATCGTACGAGCTCATACGCCTATGTCAAATTTATTTTCTTGCCTCTGGTTTAATGAAGTCAACCGGTTCACCTCACGTGATCAGTTGAGTTTTGCATACACTTTTCTAAAGCTGAAGAGAACAAATCCAGGAAGGCCATTTTTTCTAAATATGTTTAAGGTAACATAACTTCTCATATGAAATTCCACCATACTGAAGTTTGAGAATTCAAATATGAATTCCCACTTTTGCTTGGTGAACCTAAGTATTCTGCATTGTGTATGCTTTAAGTAATGAACTTGGAGAGGTCACTGCTTAACTATTATACCCAGGAGATTTGCACTTACAGTTTATTATATTATTTTAATTATCCGACTGGAGTATTTATTTGAACTGTGAAGCTCCTACTTTATAGTACCCAAAAACCATCTATGTTGACTATGATCTGACCAAGCCTATTCTATGGTGGCACAAGTGTCAACACTGGCAAGTTTTGTGTATTCGCCAATGAACTCTGAAGGGTCAAGATGTATCTTCTTTTATTCCTCACAAGACACCTTGAAGTTGTTTCATTCTTGTCTCAAGCACACATGTCAACTTCATTCTTATCTCAAACACACATGTTAAAGCATCAAAAAAGCACCTCGTTTTGGCTTTAGCTTACCTTTCTAGACATGTATTTGGCAATAACTGCATGAATTAAAGCTGGTGTAGCTAGTAAGTTACAAGAACAGGATCATTGATTCATGCTGAAGATATTTTTGTCATGGTAGTTCAGACAAGAGCTTCTCCTGATTAATATATATAGCTAACAAAGTCTTCTTTCTTTCTGATCGTTACTACATTTGTTAACAAGTTAAAATATTAGATCTATAGTTTGTTTTTTTCAAGTGTTTTCTGGTTTTTCACATTCTTTTCTCTCGTTAAAAGCAAATTTAATGGACTGTCTCCAATGTTTGTTTGAGATAGTCGTAAGAATATATATCTGTTTAGTACAGCACTATGATAGATCACAATTTAATCTTTTCTGATTGTTTTAGTCTATATCGATGAGGAAGATAATCTATGACAAAATATTTTCCCTGATAGAGAAGACAAAGTTGTCAAAGTAGCCTTGGACTATCCTGGAAGACTGTAGTAAGGGATGAAAGTAAAGAATCAATTGTAGTCCTTTAGTGTCATTACAGATCATTTAATACAGCTGGGCATAACTTTTCTCTAAAAAAAAGTACAATAAACACAAACAAATGCCATGTTTGATCATTTGGAACTCACCATCTTTCCTCTGCCACAGGATTGTGAGCGGAGAGCAATTGGCAAATTGTTCCATCATAAGTTGGTAGATCATTCTTCACCGGTACTTTGAGAAGACAATTTTAGATTCTTCAGTTTCATACTAAGCTTGGAAGGTAGGAACAGACAGCTTGACCGGAGACTCCTTGAATCAATGCTCAGCTACAGAGGGAGGAAGAACCAGATTTAATTCCTAAAAGAACAGAGGCTCTTCATGCGGATTTTGTTGCAGAGCAAGGATCTTTTCTTTTTTGTTTTTCATAATTCAACCTTTCTTGCTGTTTGTTGTATTCTCATTTTTTTTTCATATATTTTTTTCTCATTCTTGGTTCGCTTTTTGTATTGGCGTTAGTCACCATAAACAAAGCAGAAGCATCAGTGTAATTACATAGATTGAGTAATTACATAGATTGAGATGAAACTGGGAATTATAAATAATTTCAACGCCATCGATTTTTAGTAGATACACATCAATAAAAGTAACAACATTCAGCAGGCATTCCCATAAGTTTCGACGAGGTGTTAATAAAAAACCATAAATCTTGTTATAGATGTTGAAAGGAAATTTTATATCATTCTTTTGCTGTATGGTTGTAGGTATGTATGATGTAAATATCACTATTCATCTTTCTTTATTTCTGGACAAACATTATATGTATTTCTTCAAGCTAAATACAATGAGTTATAATTTAGTTTAAACTAGATATTATATGTATTTCTACCGGATGGATCCTTCATCATACAGTATGGAGGTCGGATTGAATCAACTAAATACAAAGAGTTCAACAACGTTGAACTTTTATCTTTTGCGATAAATTAATTGAAGTGATCTTGCATCCGACAACCTCTTCTTTATAGCTTTTCCTTTGCAGCTTGCATGAGATAGAGAATACTGTTCGAATGAAAGCCGCGGAAAGAAGATCATGGAGAACAATAAAGCGACTAACTAACTGGGAGCTTGCTTGGGACGATGGAGATTCTTGATTTGTCTCTTGTGCTTATGGTAAGGTAGATTACAAGAGTGTGTCGGTGGTATTGGTCCACAGCCTTTGGAATCCTCCCAATTTGGAGATGGTGATGCCCTTTATTCTTGCGTGAAACTCTCTCGAGATGAAACAGAATAAAGTGCTTGATTAAAGGTGTGCGTTACAGTGGCGGGGTACGACCCCGTGGTCGCGTGCGTTCGATGGTTAAGGCAAATGCCAAGAGTAATATAGAGCTCCAGTAAAAGGAGAGGCGAGCGAACTCCGAGACTCCCACCCGACATACTACACACAAAGAAGAAGGAAAGGAGGAGTAAGATCTGAACCATACATGGCGGTGTCGTCCGATTTGAAGTACATACTAATGGAAATACTACCGACGCCTGAATTGATGGCGCAAGGACGGGTGCTCCGCATCCAAAATCACATGGAGATGGTTCATGATTGCATCTCGGCCCTCAATGCGGTGATCATAGGTGCCCAGATTCGTGCGTTGAAGGAGCCGGAGGTGGAGGATTGGGTGAACGACGTCGGGATAGCCGTCGCGGACGTTGAAGACCTGCTCCGCAGCATCCTGGGCTGGCAACCGAGGGGAGCGGCGGCATCCAATCTCTTGCCGTGCTCCTTCCCCAACGTCGACGGAGTGGCATCTCGCCATGCTATTCTACTAGAGCTGGAGGAGAAGGCACGCAGGTTGAATTACCTCTTGAGGAGAGGGTCTTCGCTATGTCTTCGAAAGGAGATGATGGATTCTACATATCCACGACGAGAAGACGAAGAAGAAAAAAAAGAGTATTTCACCATCTTGAAAGAAGAGGTGGTGGGAAGAGACAAAGAAGTAGAAGAAATCATACGTGAAATCCATCGGAAGCAGCAACAACGATCCCACAACGTGCATGATGATGATGATGATGATGATGATGATGATGATGATGATGATGATGATGGGCTTTGGTACTTCCTCCTATCCGGCCCATTTTTGGTGGGGAAGACATCCATCGCTCGCATGGTTTACCACCACCCATGGGTCTGCGAGCACTTTGATCGTCGTGTCTGGATTGATGGGTCCAAATTATCTTCTTTCGACGCTATGTGGGTCATCAAAGAATTTATGAGATTGATTGCTGGGGAGCCATGCGAGGACGTCTGGCTGTTTTATGATCGATTCGGTGGAAGCCACAGATACTTAATCATCCTAGATGACTTCTTTATTGGGTCGGATGAGCAGGACAAGTTCTTTCAATTGGAGCACTTTTTCCTTCTCATGGGTAAACCCGGCAGCTTAGTGATGCTCATCGGTGATTACGATTTTGCTGATTTTTTTGTTTTAGATCGGTGGTACAGTTTCTTAAGATACGAAATTGGTACTCTATCGAAAGACAATTGGATAAAACTATTCATGAGACACGCATTGAGCCATCATGATCAGGCCGGGGTGGACGAGCAAAGGATGCTAGATTCATTCGTCCATAGACTTTATCATAATTTGAGTTGGTATCCTGTGTATGCCAAGGTGTTGGGCTCGATATTTAGATACACTGAGATGAGTCGATGGCAAGAAGAAATAGATGCTCTGTGTAGGACGGAGCAAATAGAATACAATCAGCATTTGAATTTGTTGTTCCTATATTATCTTTCTCCAATATTTGCACGACAATACCTGTATCAGGTTGTTGATTCCACAGGATGACATCTCTGGCCACGCCGACTTGTTGCACGTGCTCGCTGCTGAAGGCATTTCATGCAAAGAGAGGAGAAAGACTATAATATCGATAGAAAGGATAAATAGGGCCTTAGAGCAATGCTACTACCGGATGAGGGTTGGTCAAGATTCCACAATCCCACAACAATGCCTTCATTTACACTTACTCGTAGATTCCCTTGCATCCGTATTTCCCACGACCTTATCTGCAAAAGTAAACAAGTTGAGAACCCTATCTTTGCATAGGGAGAAGGAGATGGTTCTTAAACAATAGCCATGCCAAATCACTGATATCCCGACAACCATGTTTGCAAACCTTATACATCTACGCATCTTACATTTAGGTGCTACAAGGATCCAACGACTTCCTCACACGGTTGATAAGTTGTTAAACTTGAGATACCTTAACCTTTCTCATAGTGAGATCCAAGCACTTCCTGTATCCTTGTGTAACCTTCATAATTTACGAGTTTTAAATCTACCAGGACAGATCCACAATCTTAGGAGTCTACAAATCATGAAGCTAGCTTTTTGTGCAAGGCTTCATAGGCTACCCAAATCCATCACTAGTCTTGTAAATCTACAAGAGTTGGACCTTGAAGGTTGTCATGGCCTCGTGGAGTTACCTGAGGATTTTGGTAATCTGAGAAAATTGACAAACCTGAATATGATCAGGTGTGGCTCTTTAACGCAAATGCCCAGTGGATTAGAGCGAATGCATAACCTCCGAACATTGTTTGGATATTCGATCAGTACAGTCGGTAGTATTGGAGATGTCATCTCAGAGTTGCAACCTCTAATAGTCCTCGAGGAACTTGATATCTGGAACCTTCAAGTTGTCTCAAACCCAACGAATGCCTTGACCCCTCCAATGTTACTGCAGGACAAACTTCCAAAGCTCAAACGTTTGGCACTGCATTGGAATTGGTATAATATGGATGATGTCGAGATAGCTTCTGATGTCATATCACTACAAGTACTTGAGGGCCTCCAACCTAATATATATTTGAGCAAACTAGAGATAACTTCGTATGTTGGTAAAGAATTCCCGAGATGGATAAAAGAGGCCATTCTCTTTTCCTATAATTTGGAGGAGATCAGATTGGTCAACCTCCGGAGATGTGAAAGGCTACCACCACTTGGGCAACTACCTTTTATTAGAATTCTTGAGATAAGCGGCATGGATTTAATCACTGTTGTGAATGAAACATTCTATATTCCTGATACTTCGACAAGTATAAGTTTAGATAAACTTATTTTCTCTGAAATGCCTCGGCTAGAAAAATGGGCAGAACCAAGAGAAGGAAATGCTGAATGGGTCATTACAGAATTGACACTGATCCAGTGCCCAAAATTGAGGACATGGGAGACGGACCTGTGGGTGAGAAAGTTGAACATTTGGTTGAACAATGAGATGCTATGGCATTGTGGATCCGTGGGTTGGCAGATACTCATCAGGCATATTCGCGAGTTGACGATTGTTGGATGCCAAGAGCTGATGTGTTTGCCACCAGTTTTACTGTCGAATCGATGGATCAGAGTCAGACAGTTGACCATTATTCGCTGCAATAAATTGATCTCTATACCAGATTGGCTGGTGGAAATCAGATCTCTACAATCTTTGTTTATATCTGGTTGCACTGAGCTGACATACATACCACCGCAACTCAAAACACGGTCACGTCTTCGACTACAACATAGGGTTGTCCCAAGCTACGGTTCTAATGATTTCCACTTGAAGTCACCACCATCTGAATCTTCAGCATTATTTCCTCTCTTGCTCTAATCTGTGCAGCTACAACATGGTATGTGATGAGGATAATAATTAAGAAAAGACCCCCGTGATATCAGCGGGCGTACCATACCTGTGACGAGCTGGCAATTAGTACTAAATACATCATCAACCAATCTGTTTCTGAACAGCTATGACTAATGGGCTTAAAAGAAGTTTTCGTATGCCATGTTTTATCATTTGGAACTCACCATCTTTCCTCTCACACAGGATTGTGAGCGGAGAGCAATAGGCAGATTGTTCCATCATAAGTTGGTAGATCATCCTTCACCGGTACTTTGAGAAAATAATTTTAGATTCTTCAGTCTCTAGACTAAGCTTGGAAGGTAGGAACAGACAGCTTGACCGGAGACTCCTCGAATCAAAGCTCAGCTACAGAGGGAGGAAGAACCAGATATGGCTTTAATTCCTAGAAGAAGAGAGGCTCTTCATGCGGATTATGTTGCAGAGCAAGGATGTTTTCTTTTTTGTTTTTCATAATTCAACCTTTGTTGCTGTTTGTTGTATTCTCATTATTTTATGATTGTTGAAGTTTTGTGCAAATATAATCAACATATATATTTCTTTCTTTCTTTGTTCGCTTTTGTATTGGCGTAAGTCACCGTAAACAAAGCTGAAGCATCAGTGTATGTAAAAATAGTGATGGTGAGCCCATCACGATTGAGATGAGCCTGGGAATCAATCAAAATATTTTCTTTACCTTTATGTCAGAATCATGGTGAGCCCATGGTGGATATGACAGGCGACGTAGGTTCAACCTAGCATTCGAGCCGCAACAGGTTTCACGATGGAAACCTAACAAGATTGTGCAGCATGTTTTTCACCTCTCATGATACTAATTTCAACGTCACAAATCTTCATTGGATACAAATCAATACAAGTAACAACACTCGACAGGCATTTCATTCCTCTATGTTTTGACGAGGTGTTTCACCCCCTTTGGAACTTACCAACATTATATGATTTAAAAACTTCAAAAAACAAAAAAAAACCCCACAAAGTCTTGCTTTAGATGTTGTTGAAAGGAAACTTTGTATCCGTCTTTTCCTACATGATTGTATATATGTATGATGTAAATCTCACTATTCATCTTTCTTTATTGCTCGGTAAATATTATATGTATATCTGCAAACTAAATACAATGAGTTATAATTTAGTTTAAACTATATATTATATGTATTTCTACCGGATGGATCCTTCATCAGACATATCCAGGTAGGATTGAATCAACTAAACACAAGGAGTTCAAGAACAATCAACTTTATATTTTGCGATCAATTAATTGAAGTGATCTAGCATCCGACAACCTCTTCTTTATATCTTTTCCTTTACAGCTTGCATGAGATAGAGAATACTGTTTGCATGAAAACCATATGGAAAACAATAAAGCGACTATAGATTTCGAAAGAGAGTATTTATATAGGTTTTGAGAGAGATTTTTCTCAACCATTAATTCAAATCAAATAATCAAACCAGTTATTTATCTTCTATCAGTATTAGTGACACAAACCTTTGGAATCCTCCCAATTCGGAGATGGTGATGCCCTTTATTCTTGCGTGAAACTTTCTCGAGATGAAACAGAATAAAGTGCTTGATTAGAGGTGTACGTTACAATGGCGGGGTACGTCCTCGTGGTCGCGTGCGTTCGATGGTTAAGGCAGATGCCAAGAGTAATACAGAGCTCCACTAAAAGGAGAGGCGAGGGAACTCCGAGACTCCCACCCGACATACTACACACAAAGAAGAAGAAAAGGAGGAGTGAGATCTGAACCATACATGGCGGTGTCGTCCGATTTGAAGTTCGTACTATTAAAAATAGTACCCATTAGAATTGTAAAGGTCACACATAGTATAATTAAATATATTAAATTATTATTTTGATTAGTTAAAATTAAAATGATCTAATTAAAAAAAATTATTTGGCTAAGGGATATATTAATTATTATAAAACTTAATTATGGATACCATCAGTCATATTTCTAACTTAATGACAAGAAAAGTTAGGAATATGAAACTCTTGAGGTATAATTATAGATTCATCAATTATGAATATAATCATAATTATAGATTCATCAGTTATGACTATAAATAAGGTTATGGTCCTCGATTGCAGCAGTATCGAATAAAGTTTCTCTTCACCCGTCAAGGAGGAATCTAAAGTTCTTAAGGATACTCTGCAATTGGAAGACCAAATCACCGATTAATTCAGAAAATACTCTAATGGATTCATCAGGTACGCTTCCGTATTAATATGTTTCTTAATTATTATAGGATTTCATGCATATTATAGTGGATTTAATAAGTTTTATGGAAACATTCTAAAACCATTGTTTTGGATCTATTAAGTATGTTTTGAACAAAAAATTCGGTTTTGATTCTATAAAACAATTGTTTGATCCATATATGATATGTTAAAAGAACCAACATTTGGTATCAGAGCTTTCCTACAATGATTGATGAACATCTAAACTTGTTTTTCATGTATTTTAATGATGTTTTCATCAGTATTTTGGAGTGATTTGGTTTTATAATCATCGGGGAAGATGATGGTTTTATGTAACCATACTACAGCATGCTTCACATTCAGTTCAGTGCCTTTTTCTGATGTTATATCACTTTAATTTTGGAATGTCTTTTCCTCTTCGTGTCTTTTCATTTTTAAAGTATGCAAATTCATTACTACACTACAAGGCATAAATTTTTCAATTTTTTTTTGAAATTTTATGAATTTAATTAATTAGATATTATTGAAATATTATGTTGGTTTAATTATATTGTTGCAATATTATGTTGGTTTAATAATATTGTTACAATATTATGTTGGTTTAAACATAATATTGGTTCTATAAAGTTAGTTTGTTAATATAAATTGAATAATTTATATGCTTTAAATATTTTAGTCAACAAATTAAGGTCAAGCCAATTTGACTAATATAGTTCAAATTCAATTAGTGATTGTTTAATATTAGATTGAGTAATTTAATGTATCAAGTCGCCAAAGTAACCTCTCATATATAACAGTTCTCATGAAAATATTAGGAAGGTTAATAACTGGTAGGATTTTATACCTGTAATGGTAAATACGTGACAATTATAAAGTTATATATATAAATAATAAATCAATCCAAAGAAGGGTTTATCATTTGACATACTTTATTATTAGTGTTTGATTATTACAACGAGACTACCACTAGCAATTAATATTGAAGTCCAAAAATAAGATATTAATGTTGCACTTGGTATCTTGAGATGAGTTAAATCATTATTTAAATTTACTTAAGTTTATGACAATAAATATGAGCATAATTTCTGGTTGTCTGTTGTTCTCTTATTTAGGTTCTATTGTAAAAATATCTGATAACCTCAATTCAGTACCGGTTCTAAACCTAATCAACTTTAAGGGCAAGAAAATAAAATATAAATATGGAAATAATGAGGCTGATAAGGGTCCAGTCAAGAAGAAACAAAATAAGGATGATACTTGTTTCTTCTACAAGAAATCTGGGTATTTAAAGAAGGACCGTACTAAATATCATGCTTGGTATGCTAAACAGGGAACATTCCTTACTTTGGTTTGTTCAGAAGTCAATTTAACTTCAGTACCTAGAAACACTTGGTGGTTAGACTCCAGTGCAACAACTAACATTAGTGTATCAATGCAAGGTTGCTTAAGCTACCGAAGGCCTAATAATGCTGAGAGAAGCATTTATGTGGGGGACGGAAAATCGATAGATGTGGAAGCTATAGACATATTTAGATTGTTATTGTGTATCGGATATTATTTGGATTTGAAAGACACTTTTATTGTACCGTCATTTAGACGGAACTTAATTTATGTTTCTTATTTGAACAAATATGGTTATTCTTGTTCATTTGGAAATAATCAGTTTACTTTGTCTTTAAATTCAAATATGATTGGAACTGGTTCACTTATGACTTATGACAATCTATATTTACTTTATACTATAGCATCCTATCATGAATATTTGAATGCGAAATTACGAGGTACTAAATGTAAAATTAAAAAATCTGGTGTATTATGACATAAACGTTTGGGTCACATCTCTAGAAATAGAGTTAAAAGACTTGTGTCATAAGGGATTCTTGATTCTATTGACTTATCAGGTTTAGTTGTTTGTGTTGAATGCATTAAAGGTAAATAAACCAAACCTAAGAGACCAGGTGCATATAGAGCTACGGACGTCTTATAATTGATATATACATATATTTGTGGACCATTTCCTACACCTTCATGGAATGGTCAACAATACTTCATATCATTCATAGACGATTACTCTAGATATGGATACCTATGTATCTAATACATGAAAAATCTCAGTCTTTAGGATGTGTTCAAAGCATTTAAAGCTGAAATTGAAAATAGGATAAAAAGCGTCAGATCTGACCATGGAGGGAAATATTACGATAGAAATGATGACTCAGGTGAATAACGTTCAGGACCATTTGCTTTATACATATGAGGAGTATGAAATTGTCCCTCAATATATAATGCCTGAGTCACATAGTATGAATGGTATAGCTGAAAGACGAAACCGTACGCTTAAGGACATGATAAGAAGTATGATTTCTCAGGAGAGGTCACTACTTAACTTTTGCTGTATCCAGGTGATTTGCACTTACAGTTTATTATATTATTTTAATTATCCGAGTGGAGTATTTATTTGAACTGTGAAGCTCCTACTTTACCCCGATGTATGATTTATAGTACCCAAAAACCATCTTTGTTGACTATGATCTGACCAAGCCTATTCTATGGCGGCACAAGTGTCAACACTGGCAAGTTGTGTATTCACCATTGAACTTTCAAAGGTCAAGATGTATCTTCTTTTATTACTCACAAGACACCTTGAAGTTGTTTCATTCTTGTCTCCCGCACACATGTTAAAGCATCAAAGAAGCACCTCGTTTTGGCTTTAGCTTACCTTTCTAGACATGTATTTGGCAATAACTGCATGAATTAAAGCTGGTGTAGCTAGTAAGTTACAAGAACAGGATCATTGATTCATGCTGAAGATATTTTTGTCATGGTAGTTCAGACAAGAGCTTCTCCTGATTAATATATATAGCTAACAAAGTCTGCTTTCTTTCTGATCGTTACTACATTTGTAACAGATTAAAATATTGGTTCTATAGT
Organism: Musa itinerans; assembly: GCA_001649415.1. NCBI lineage: Eukaryota > Viridiplantae > Streptophyta > Magnoliopsida > Zingiberales > Musaceae > Musa > Musa itinerans. Next base: position 23,500 of record LVTN01000449.1, on the reverse strand, counting down.
TTGTTTATTTCAAGTGCCTTCTGGTTTTTCACATTCTTTTCTCTCATTAAAAGCAAATTTAATGGACTGTCTCCAATGCTTGTTTGCGATAGTCGTAAGAATATATATCTGTTTAGTACAGCACTATGATCATTTGGAACTCACCATCTTTCCTCTGCCACAGGATTGTGAGCGGAGAGCAATAGGTAAATTGTTCCATCATAAGTTGATAGATCATCCTTCACCGGTACTTTGAGAAGATAATTTTAGATTCTTCAGTCTCATACTAAGCTTGGAAGGTAAGAACAGACAGCATGACCGGAGACTCCTCAAATCAATGCTCAGCTACAGAGGGAGGAAGAACCAGATATGGCTTTAATTCCTAGAAGAACAGAGGCTCTTCATGCGGATTTTGTTGCAGAGCAAGGATCTTTTCTTTTTTGTTTTTCATAATTCAACCTTTCTTGCTGTTTGTTGTATTCTCAATTTTTTTTTCATATATTTTTTTCTCATTCTTGGTTCGCTTTTTGTATTGGCGTTAGTCACCATAAACAAAGCAGAAGCATTAGTGTAATTACATAGATTGAGATGAAACTGGGAATCGACCAAAATATTTTCTTTACCTTTAGGTCAGAACCGTGGTGAGACCATGGTGGACATGACAGGCAATGTAGGTTCGACCTGGCATTTGTGACTCAGTAGGTTTACCTTAACATGATTGTGCAGCATATTTTTCATCTCTCATAAATTTTTAGTAGATACAAATCAATAAAAGTAACAACATTCAGCAGGCATTCCCATAAGTTTCGAGGAGGTGTTAATAAAAAACCACAAATCTTGTTATAGATGTTGAAAGGAAATTTTATCTCATTCTTTTGCTACATGGTTATAGGTATGTATGATGTAAATATCACTATTCATCTTTCTTTATTTCTGGACAAACATTATATGTATTTCTTCAAACTAAATTCAATGAGTTCAAATTTAGTTTAAACTAGATATTATATGTATTTCTACCGGATGGATCCTTCATCATACAGTATCAAGGTCGGATTGAATCAACTAAATACAAGGAGTTCAACAACAATCAACTTTTATCTTTTGCGATAAATTAATTGAAGTGATCTTGCATCCGACAACCTCTTCTTTATAGCTTTTCCTTTACAGCTTGCATGAGATAGAGAATGCTGTTCGCATGAAAGCCGCGGAAAGAAGACCATGGAGAACAATAAAGCGACTAACTGGGAGCTTGCTTGGGACGATGGAGATTCTTGATTTGTCTCTTGTGCTTATGGTAAGGTAGATTACAAGAGTGTGTTGGTGGTATTAGTGGCACAACCTTTATTCTTGCGTGCAACTTTCTCGGGATGAAACCGAATAAAGTGCTTGATTAAAGGTGTGCGTTACAATGGCGGGGTACGTCCTCGTGGTCGTGTGCGTTCGATAGTTACGGCAGATGCTAAGAGTACTATAGAGCTCCACTAAAAGGAGAGGCGAGCGAACTCCGAGACTCCCACCCGACATACTACACACAAAGAAGAAGAAAAGGAGGAGTGAGATCTGAACCATACATGGCGGTGTCGTCCGATTTGAAGTTCGTACTATTGGAAATACTATCGACGCCTGAACTGATGGCGCAAGGACGGGAGCTCCGTATCCAAAATCACCTGGAGATGGTTCACGATTGCATCTGGGCCCTCAATGCGGTGATCTTAGATGCCCAGATGCGAGCGTTGAAGGAGCCGGAGATGGAGGAGTGGGTGAACGACGTCGGGATAGCCGTCGCGGACGTTGAAGACCTGCTCCACAGCATCCTGGGCTGGCAACCGAGGGGAGCGGCGGCATCCAATCTCTTGCCGTGCTCCTTCCCCAACGTCGACGGAGTAGCATCTCGCCATGCTATTCTACTAGAGATGGAGGAGAAGGCACGCAGGTTGAATTACCTCGTGAGGAGAGGGTCTTCGCTATACCTTCGAAAGGAGATGATGGATTCTACATATCCACGACGAGAAGAAGAAGAAGAAGAAAAAGAAGAGTACTTCACAATCTTGAGAGAAGAGATGGTGGGAAGAGACAACGAAGTAGAAAAAATCATAGATAAAATCGGTCGGAAGCGGCGACGACCGAAGCGGCGACGACGATCCAACTATGTGCATGATGATAATGGGCTTTGGTACTTCCTCCTATCCGGCCCATTTTTGGTGGGGAAGACATCCATCGCTCGCATGGTTTACCACCACCCATGGGTCTGCGAGCACTTTGATCATCGTGTCTGGATTGATGAGTCCAAAGTATCTTCTTTCGACGCCATGTGGGTCATCAAAGAATTTATGAGATTGATTGCTGGGGAGCCATGCGAGGATGTCTGGCTGTTTTATGATCGATTCGGTGGAAGCCACAGATACTTAATCATCCTAGATGACTTCTTTATTGGGTTGGATGAGCAGGACAAGTTCTTTCAATTGGAGTACTTTTTCCTTCTCATGGGTGAACCGGGCAGCTTAGTGATGCTCATCGGTGATTACAATCTCGATGATATATATTTTTTACGTCCACGACCCGGTTTCTTAAGACACTATGTTAACACTATATCGAAAGATAATTGGGTAAAACTATTCATGAGACACGCACTGAGCCATCCTGATCAGACCGGGGTGGAGGAGAAAAGGATGCTAGTTTCATTAGCCCATAGACTTCATCATTATTTCAATTTGTATCCTCTGTCTGCCAAGATGTTGGGATCCATATTTAGATACACTGAGACAAGTCGATGGCAAGAAGAAAAAGATGCTCTATATAGGACGGAGCAAAGAGAACACAATCAGCATTTGAATTTGATGTTCCTACATTATCTTTCTCCAATATTTGCACGACAATGCCTGTATCAGTTGTTGATTCCACAGGATTACATCTCCGGCCATGCTGACTTGTTGCACGTGCTCGCTGCTGAAGGCATTCCACGCAAAGAGAAGACAAAGCCTACAACATCCACAAAATTGATGAAAAGTGCCTCGGAGCGACTTAACTTCGGGACGATGGTTAGTCGAGATTCCACAATCCCACAATAGTATTTTAGTTTGATGCTCCTATCTTTCTCCAATATTTACACGATCGAACTTGTATTAATTGTTGATTCCACAGTTTGTCATTCCCCCCCTTCGCAACTTTTTTCGCAAAGAGATGACAAAGAGTACAATAAAATTGATAAGCAATGCCTTGGAGCGATGCTACTTCCGGATGAGGGTTGGTCGAGATTCTACAATCCCACAACAATGCCTTCATCTACACTTACTAGTGGATTCCTGTGCATCTGCATTTCCCATGACCTTATCAGCCAAAGTAAATAATAAGTTGAGAACACTATCTTTACATAGGGACGAGGAGATGGTTCTCAAACAACAGTCATGCCAGATCACAGGTGTTCCGGCAACCATGTTTGTAAACCTCATACATCTACGCATCTTACATTTAAGTGCTACAAGGATCCAACAACTTCCTCACACGATTGGCAAGTTACTCAACTTGAGATACCTCAACCTTTCTATGAGTGAAATTCAGGTACTTCCTTCATCCTTATGTAACCTTCGAAATTTACGAGTTCTAAATCTAGCTTGGTGTGAGAAGCTTTGGAGATTATCTGGACGAATCCACAATCTTAAGAGTCTACAGATCATAAAGTTAGCTTTTTGTGCAAGGCTTCGAAGGCTACCTAAATCCGTCACCGGCCTTGTAAATCTACAAGAATTAGACCTTGAAGGTTGTCATGGCCTCATCGAATTACCTAAGGATTTTCATAATCTGAGAAAATTGACAAACCTGAATATGATCAAGTGCCACTCTTTGATACGAACAGGCAATGAATTAGAGCAAATGCATAACCTCCAAATGCTATTTGGATATTCGATCAGTACAATTGGTAGTATTGAAGATGTCATCTCAAAGTTGCAACCTCTAAGAGGCCTCGAAGAACTTGATATGTGGAACCTGCAAGTAGTTTCAAACCTAGAGGATGCTTCCACTCCTCCAATGCTGTTGCAAGATATGCTACCAAAGCTCAAACGTTTGGCACTGCATTGGAAATGGTATAATATGAATGATGTCGAGAAAGCTTCTGATGTCATATCGTTGCAGGTACTTGAGGGCCTCCAACCTATTATATATTTGACAAAACTAGAAATCATTTCATATGTTGGTAAGGACTTCCCCATATGGATGAATGATATGACTTTCTATCACTATAATTTGACGGAGATCAGATTGGTCAATCTCCGGAGATGTGAAAGGCTGCCACTACTCGGGGAGCTAGTTAATCTCAAGATTGTTGAGATAAGCGGCATGGATTTAATCACTGTTGTAACATTTCATACTCGTTATACTAGGAGAATAAGAAGGTTAGATAAACTAATTTTCTCTGAAATGCCTCAGCTAGAAAAATGGGAAGAACCAACAGAAAAAGGGGAAGAATCAACATTGCTAAAAAATTGGCCAGAACTAAGATTCCTAGCAGAAGGGCGAGAACGAAGAGAAGGAAATGTTGAATGGGACATTGAAGAATTGACACTGATGCAATGCCCAAAATTGAAGACATGGGAGTTGTACCCGAGGGTGAGAAAGTTGAACATTTGGTTGAACAACGAGATGCTATGGCGTTGTCAATCCGTGGGTTGGCAGAGACTCATCAGCCGTATCGACGAGTTGACGATTGTTGGATGCCAAGATCTGATGTGTCTGCCACCAGTTTTACGGTCGAATCGAGAGGTCAGACAGTTGACCATTATTAGATGCAATAAATTGATCTCTTTACCAAATTGGCTGGTAGCAATCGGATCTCTAAAATCTTTGTTTATATCTGGTTGCACTGAGCTGTCATACATACCACCGCAACTCAAAACTCGGTCAGATCTTCTACTACAACATAGTGGTTGTCCCAAGCTACGGTTCTAATGATTTCTACTTGAAGTCACCCCCATCTGAGTCTTCAGCATTATTCCCCCTCTTGCTCTAAGCTCTGCATCTACAACCTGGTATCCATACAAATATTTTAGCTCTTTGCTATGCCCTCTTTATACTTGTTTATCTGATCTCTGTTTGTTGCAATATAAATGAAGTACTCCGTATGCATGTGTGCATGCATGATGTTGTCCCATCGATGGTGTCACGCTATGCATCGAGAGAGAAACAAATGAACAATCGTTTGATGTTCTGCGATAATAAAATCCTATGCAATTGATTCTATATGGAAATGTGTATATGAAATTGTACCTATTTGATGTAGTTGATTAAACAACAACGTTGATGCCTATTGTTGTTGTTGTTGTTGTTTTTAAATCATCTAATACTATAACTGGTCTATCTATTACTGTTGTGTTGCATCTTTGAACTCATGCATGTGGATAACGTGAAATGGATGAAGGTTTGATTCATTCAACGTTTTCTTTATGTGGTTTTATCAAGTATATAAGTATAATGTGTTGGAAATTTTCATGAGTTAAATAAATAGAGTAGTCTAAATAAATAGATTAGCCTCTCCTCATATGACTAAAAGAATCACGTTAACCTATAATCCAAAAACTTATGTTTTTAAGTTGAATTAATGTTTGATATGATATATGTTAATTTTAAACAGTTTGATTTAGATTCGTTATTGTAAGATTTTTGATATGGTACAAGAGATAACGTTAATGGGAAAAAAAATTGAATGAGTAAAATAAATGATCTAAATGATAAAGAAATAAGATGGATTGAGCCAATTAAGCTATGGTTTGATTGAATCAAGATGAACTATCACGAAATAGATGCAAATGAGTGAACCACTATGTAGCATTGAAAAATATTCAACTTTTGGCAGAGTACTTTTAAGGGTAACGGGAAAACAACCCAAACTTAATATGAAAAGTTATTTAAAATATTCAAACATATAAATAAGGGAAGATGTTGAAAATATTTAATATATAAATTAAAAATTAAAAATATTCACGTGAGTAAGATGAAAAAAGATAAATAAATAGAATAGTCTAATATGGCTAAAAATTAAAAAGTTCAAGTTATGTTTGATCCAGCTTAAATTTTTGGAAAAATTGATGTCTAACTTAATATATATTAATTATAATTAATTTGACTCAACTCATCGTCATTTATTTTTGACATAATATATATAAAAAATGATACAATGAGAGTCTTTGTCATCTATTGGATGTGCCCCTTCCAGAGTTAAACATGCCTCTACCTATCTTGACGATAGGAATCGATGGATGCAAGCATTAAAAAAATAGATGTTTTTGTGAATGTAATAAGTTTTCGTCACATTCTTACAAACTTAGTAAGCATGCAGAAATCAAGTCGGGTTTCGATGATTCGTTAGCGCGTAGTCTTGTTTGGATGCTCTCTAATTTCTTATTTCCTTAGATAAAAGATTTATTGAAGAAATTTTTTTTCTTAAAATACTTGTGGGTTTTAAAGTTCAAAATCTTGTGAGTTGAGCTTTAGGCATATCAAATGGTAAAGAACACAAAAGGTATTAAGATTTTATAATTTAATTCATAGATGGTGAGCAGAAGAGCTTAGGGAAGAAGGTACCCATCTTCCCTTACCTCCCCATGATCAATGTTAGTGGTTTAATAGAAGATTTTTCGAATAAGTCTAATACTTGAATTCCTGTTTACTGATTGGTGAGAAGTTGGACTCTCTGAATTAAGCTCTCTAATGTTGCCGGTTAAATACATTTGGCAATTTTTGTGATGGTCTGCAAAGCAAGAATAGTGAATGTAAACTTAAGTTGGAATGGCTAGGTTTTGTGAATTGCATGACTTTCACATCCTTATATATGTTTTTTTTTATGATGAACTTTAAATTTGAGGGTTATTCAACTGATATTGGTTCTTGAATTCGGATGCAAAAATACTATGGATCATTGGCGTCGGCGTGTTGGGGCGTCATGCAAAAAATACTATTACAGAATGACTATTATATTCTGTAATAGTCACGAAGCATGGTTCTCCATTGACCATTTTAGCTGCGCATCAAGCTTTGTGGAAAGTTTCTAAGCATCCCATTGTTAACGAGCTTTTGGTACTTTCATCCAGTGTGTCGAATAATGTAGGATTGATGCAACAGCTATTAAAACAGAAACTTTCAATTCCCCCATGGTAGGATCCTACAACAGAAGCACTCTTCGGCTATGTTTATGTATAAGAATAAAACTTGTTCTCATCTGATTAGCTATAGCTTTTTAGGACTCGAGAAATAAGAAATATGGGTTTTGGGACTCTAACAAATTTCTTAGGACGAGAAATATGGGTTTAATGTTTCATCACTTAGTTCTGACTTTTTCTTCCCATCCTTTGTTATATTTGTACCAATATGTTTTTCTAACTAAAATGAGATTGTAGGAGTCCTTTACCATAAGTACTTGAACTAATATTATTGTGACTTCTTCTCCGCATCCTTTGTCATATTTGTACCAATATGTTCTTCAATGATATTGTAGAAGCGCTTTACCATAAGTACTTGAACTATCATTATTATGTCTTCTTCTCCATATCACTTGTTATATTTGTACCAATATATTCTTCTAATTAAAATGATATTGTAGGAGCATTTTACCATAAGTACTTGAACTAACATTATTATGGGGTAGTGATAACAAGATAAAACTATTATCATTATAGTAACATTATATAGACCTTGTTTGGTGTGTGCCCATAAGTCAAGCTTTTGGTAGGCTTATCTTATTGGATATAAGCATTGCTTTATTTGGTTATACCAAGCATGATACTCATGTATAACCATTCATCAATCATTTGATCATATTCCTGTTCCATTTGGAATTTCTTTACTTGAATCGTGAATTTTATACTTGATCGAATAATGAATGATCTTCACTCTAATGTCTTATTAATGCATCATTTGCTGAAAGAATCATGGCTTTTTTCTTCTATTAACAGTCCATTTAGCTTCCTAAGCCAATCTTTTCATTCTCTCTCTACATGACTTTAGAAGATATTAATAAATTTTATTTTGAATAAATTAATATTTCTTTTTTTATGTTCTCAAAATTTCAGGTGTTCCCAGTGAAGTTGGGTTTGCAAAGTCAATGGACAATCTTGTCGAGTCAGAAAATTATATAAATATTATGAATTTTTTTCTAAAATACATCACAAAAAAGAAAACTTCTAATGAGAATATTATAATTGAACCTCGATTTAGTGGGCATCAGACACTTGAACAAATGGAAAATTCATTTTATGCTGGAAATCAAATAATTCATTGTGGTTTTGTCCAAGCGCGAGAGGAGTATTGGATTTGACTTGTGTGAGAAGGACGAAGAGTACATGGCTAGTTGCATAATTGTGGTGTCGTCTTGTGTTTTTGGAAATTCTGATTTTTTGTGGAGGTCAACAAGCAGCAAAGGTACAAACTTCTTTCATCGTAACGGATCATAGCATTAATGGTTATATTCATGAGCAGATTAACAAGTCTCAGGTCATTTGATATCATCATACTCTAGCTTGTTTGTTCCTGAGGTTTAGCATTCTATATCTGCACTTAGGCCATCTTAACTAACCTTAGAATATCTGTTTCAGTAGATTTCTTTTCATTACTCTACAAGTGTATTTATATTCTTGTTAAGACTATCCCTATATATTCTTTTCAGATGATCCTTATAATTATTTCGGCGTATTTTTATTAGTTAACATGCTACAAGGCCACAAGCATGTTTCTCTTATCAAGACTACCTAAGTTATCTGCTTCAGCTGCATTTTGTATAGACATAACTCCATATCTCAAGTTTCAGAGTTGGTCTTAGACATAACTCCATATCTCAAGTTGCATTTTTTCTCTTTCACGGTTCGCTTTTGTATTCGCGTTAGTCACCGTAAACAAAGCAGAAGCACTAGTGTATAAATAGTGATGGTGAATTGGTTGGTATTCCTGTGGTCGAAATTTTGATGTATACTGAGTAATTACATAGATTGAGATGAAATTGGGAATCAACCAAAATATTTTCTTTACCTTTAGGTCAGAATCGTGGTGATACCATGCTGGCCATGACAGGCAATGTAGGTTCGACCTGGCATTTGTGCAGCATATTTTTCATTTCTCGTGATGCTAATTTCAACGCATACGAATATTATCTAATTTAATATTTTTTAATAAAAAAGTATAAATCTTGCTTTAGATGTCGTTGAAGGAAAATTTTGTACCCTTCTTTTGCTACATAGTTGTATATATGTATGATGTAAATCTCACTATTCATCTTTCTTTATCTCTCCATAAATATTATATGTATTTCTGCAAACTTAATACAATGAGTTTAAATTTGGTTTAAACTAGATATTATATGCAAATATACAAGGAGTTGAATTGAATCAACTAAATACAAGGAGTTCAACTACGCTCAACTTTTATCTTTTGCGATAAATTAATTGAAGTGATCTTGCATCCGACAACCTCTTCTTTATAGCTTTTCCTTTAAAGCTTGCATGAGATAGAGAATGCTGTTCGCATGAAAACCGTGGAAAGAAGACCATATGGAAAACAATAAAGCGACGATAAGGTAGATTCCAAGAGTGTGTTGGTGGTATTTATTGAATTGAAAAATAGATTTCGAAAGAGAGTATTTATATAGGTTTTGAGAGAGATTTTTCTCAACCAATAATTCAAATCATATAATCAAACCAGTTATTTATCTTCTATCAGTATTAGTGACACAAACCTTTGGAATCCTCCCAACTTGGACGTGGTGATGCTCTTTATTCTTGCGTGCTACTTTCTCGAGATGAAACAGGATAAAGTGCTTGATTAAAGGTGTACGTTACAATGGCAGGGTACGTCGTCGTGGTCGCGTGCGCTCGATGGTTACGGCAGATGCCAAGAGTACTATGGAGCTCCACTAAAAGGAGAAGCGAGCGAACCCCAAGACTCCCATCCGACATACTACACACAAAGAAGAAGGAAAGGAGGAGTAAGATCTGAACTATACATGGCGGTGTCGTCCGATTTGAAGTTCGTACTATTGGAAATACTACCGATGCCTGAACTGATGGCGCAAGGACGGGAGCTCCGTATCCAAAATCACCTGGAGATGGTTCACGATTGCATCTGGGCCCTCAATGCGGCGATCATGGATGCCCAGATGCGAGCGTTGAAGGAGCCGGAGGCAACCGAGGGGAGCGGCGGCATCCGACCTCTTGCCGTGCTCCTTCCCCAACGTCGATGGAGTAGCATCTCGCCATGCTATTCTACTAGAGCTGGAGGAGAAGGCACGCAGGTTGAATTACCTCGTGAGGAGAGGGTCTTCGCTATGCCTTCGAAAGGAGATGATGGATTCTACATATCCACGACGAGAAGAAGAAGAAGAAAAAAAAGAGTACTTCACCATCTTGAGAGAAGAGGTGGTGGGAAGAGACCGAGAAATAGAAAAAATCATACATGAAATCCATCGGAAGCAGCAACAACGATCCAACAAAGTGCATGATGATGATGGGCTTCGGTTCATCGTCCTATTCGGTGGGTCTATGGTGGGGAAGACGTCCATCGCTCGCATGGTTTACCACCACCCATGGGTATGCCAGCACTTTAGTCATCGAGTCTGGATTGACGGGTCCAAATTATCTGCTTTCAACACCATATGGGTCATCAAAGAATTTATGAGATTGATAGCCGGGGAGACATGCGAGGACGTCTGGTTGTCTTATGATCGATTCTGCGAAAGTCACAGATACTTCCTCATCCTAGATGACTTCCTTATTGGGTCGGATGACCAGGACAAGTTGGATCAATTGGAGCACTTTCTCCTTCTCGTGGGTGAACCGGGCAGCATTGTGATGCTCACCGGTGATTACGAGGTCAATATATTTTCAGAAAGGTGGCACAGTTGCTTAAGACACAATGTTGGTACTATATTGAAGGACGATTGGGTAAATCTATTCATGAGACACGCACTGAGCCATCCTGATCAGGCCGAGGTGGAGGAAGAAAGGATACTAGTTTCGTTCGCCCATAGAATTTATAAATATTATTTCGGATCGTTTCCCGTATATGCCAAGGTGTTGGGCTCGATATTCAAATATACTGAGATGAGTCGATGGCAAGAAGAAATAGATGCTCTGTGTAGGACGGAGCAAAGAGAACACAATCAGCATTTCAATTTGATGTTCCTACATTATCTTTCTCCAATATTTGCACGATCATGCCTGTATCAGTTGTTGATTCCACAAGATTACATCTCCGGCTATGCTGACTTGTTGCACGTGCTCGTTGCCGAAGGCATTCCACGCAAAGCGAAGAAAGAGATTTTTATGCGACCTCTCTTATACTCATTATTCAAAATAGTTCATAGACCATTAGTAATATCAATAAATAGTGTCTTGGAGCGATGCTACTTCCGGATGAGGGTTGGTCATGATTCCACAATCCCACGACAATGCCTCCATCTACACTTGCTCGTGGATTCCCGTACATCCGTATTTCCCACGACCTTATCAGCAAAGGTAAACAACAAGCTGAGAACCCTATCTTTGCGTAGGGAGGAGGAGATGGTTCTGAAACAACAACTATGCCAGATCACTGATATCCCGACAGACATGTTTGCAAACCTTATACATCTACGCATCTTACATTTAGGTGCTACAAGGATCCAACAACTTCCTCACACAGTTGGCAAGTTATTAAACTTGAGATACCTCAACATTTCTCAGAGCGAGATCCAAGTACTTCCTGCATCCTTGTGCAACCTTCGAAATTTGCGGGTTCTAAATCTAGCTTGGTGTGAGAAGCTCCGAAAACTACCAGAACAGATCCACAATCTTAGAAGTCTACAGATCTTGAAGCTAGCTTTTTGTGCAAGGCTTCAGAGCCTACCTAAATCCATCATAGGCCTTGTTAATCTACAAGAGTTTGATCTCGGAGATTGTCATAGTCTCATCGAGTTACCTGAGGATTTTGGTAACCTGAGAAAGTTGACAAAAGTGAATATGATCAGGTGTGGCTCTTTGACACGAATGCCCAGTGGATTAGAGCATATGCATAACCTCCAAACATTATCTGGATATTCGATCAGTACTATCAGTAGTATTGGAGATGTCATCTCAGAGTTGCAACCTCTAAAAGTCCTCGAAGAATTTGATCTGTGGAACCTTCAAGTCGTCTCAAAGCCAGAGGATGCCTCCACTCCTCCAATGCTACTACAGGACGTACTACCCAAGCTTAAATGTTTGGCACTACACTGGAAATGGTATAATATTGATGATGCCGAGATAGCTTCTGATGTTATATCGCTGCAGGTACTTGAGGGCCTCCAGCCTAATATATATTTGAGCAAACTAGAGATCACTTCGTATGCTGGTAAGGAATTCCCGAGATGGATTAAAGATATGATTCTCTATCTTTATAATTTGAAGAAAATTAGATTGGTCAACCTCCGGAGATGCAAAAGGCTACCACCACTTGGGCAACTACTTTATATTAGGATTATTGAGATAAGCAGCATGGATTCAATTACTGTTGTGGATGAAACATTCTATACTAGAGATAGTTCGACATTTATAAGTTTAGATAAACTTATTTTCTCTCAAATGCCTCGGCTGGAAAAATGGGCAGCAGATACACAAAACAAATATGATGTAGGGCGCATTACAGAATTGACACTGATCCAGTGTCCAAAATTGAGGACATGGGAGTCGAACCCGAAGGTGACAAAGTTGAACATTTGGTTGAACAATGGGATGTTATGGCATTGTCAATCCGTGGGTTGGCAGAGACTCATCAGTGGTATTCTCGAGTTGACGATTGTTGGATGCCAAGAGCTGAGGCATTTGCCACAAGTTCTACAGTCGAATGGAAGGGTCAGACAGTTGACCATTATTAGCTGCAATAAATTGATCTCTATACCAGATTGGCTGGTAGAAATCGGATCTCTAAAATCTTTGTTTGTATCTGGTTGCACTGAGCTGTCATACATACCACCGCAACTCAAAACATGGCCACATCTTCGACTACAACATAGTGGTTGTCCCAAGCTACGGTTTAATGATTTCTACTTGAAGTCACCCCCATCTGAGTCTTCAGCATTATTCCCCCTCTCGCTCTAATCTCTGCAGCTACAACCTGGTATGCATACTAATATTTTAGCTCTTTGCTATGCCCTCTTCAAACTTCTTTTATCCGATCTCTGTTTGTTGAAATATTAATTAAGTACTCTATATGCATGCATGCATGCATGCATGATGTTGTCCCATTGATGATGTCACGCTATACATCAAAAGAGAAACAAATGAACGATTGTTTTGGATCATTTTGATGATATTCTGCTATAATATACTCCTATGAAATTGATTCTATATGGGAATGTATACATGAAATTGTACCTATTTGATGCAATTGATTTAGTTGATTAAACAACATTGTTGATGTCTATCGTTGCTGTTTATAAATATTCTATTATTATAATTGGTCTATTTATTACAGTGGTTGTTAACTACAAGCTTGAAAACACTACTACTTATTGTAGGTGGTCGAATGTATATTGAAAATGTCTAATATTCCACTTGTTAACCATAGGATGAAACCATTTATTATTGTGGTTATAGTTTGCTATGCAAAACAGTATATTCCTATGGTTAGTACTCATAGTGTAAAATTATCTATTACGGCGGCTATCACGTTACTACTGTATTTGCTTTCTGCAAGGCCTAAAATATCTATCACTTCGATTGGTGACCACAATAATATATCAATTTTTATTTGCGACTGGTATAACAAGTCATTAATTGTGCTGGTTTATAACCGTAATTATAAATATTATGCGATTAGAATGGCAAAGATGTATAGCTACAACCCGAAGGTAAAGATATATTTTGTAATAGTGATTGATTGTGACATCATGACGAAGCTACACAAAATAATTATATTTTTCTTATGCCACTATGGTGTTGTTGAGAGACAACTGAGTGATGCATAGTATTAATCATTTTAATATGTTAGAATCACTCGATGAGCACATGAATTATCAGTTTGAGATCTACATCCGAGTTGAATGTAGAATATTTCAAGTCTATTAGCTTCTCATATTATATATATTAGAACATTCAGTGGTATCCTTCATCACGTCGATGCAACCTCGGGGGATGAAATCCTTTGGGCCGTTGAGGTGTCAGTATGACTCGGTTCGATCCCGGATGCACAAGATTGCCTACGCGGATGCTCGAGTGGTGTAAGCGAGCATAGAGTCAGGTTGAGTTTGAGCGTGATCTCCCGAGTGCGGTCTTCTCTCTTGACGAGCGGCCTGCTTCTTCATCACCAGGCTGTTGCACACAGGCCATGGTCGGAAGGGGGATTTCCCAATTCGACCCATTCGAAATTTAAGTTAGTGTTGAGTGGAGTAAGAGAGAGTTGAATGTTTGAGGTCCTTTCCTTTGATGTTGGTTAGCGGGTTGACTTTTATACATGCTAAGAGAGGTTAGACGTGCACGGTCTGTTAATAGTTGTTGACTTCTCGGACGGTTGGCTTGTTACATGGTAAACATAGCTTATTGATCTAGATGCCCCAATCAACATGGATGTTAAGATATCTTAAAAACATAATTAGAAAGATAAAATTATGAATTTAAAAAACTATTAGTTTTCCAACCAATTAGATTCGATTCGAACCGATTAACCGAATATCAAAGAAAAGTATTTCTCAAAGTAAAACCATTTATAACCTTTAAAATCAAATTATTAATGAACCAATTCAATTTAAGTTCGATTCGATACCATAGATTGAGATGAGACTGGGAATTAACCAAAATATTTTCTTTACCTTTATGTCAGAATCGTGGTGAGCCCATGGTGGATATGACAAATGATATAGGTTCAACCTGGCATTCGAGCCTCAGTAGGTTTCACGATGGAAACCTAACAAGATTGTGCAGCATGTTTTTCACCTCTCATTATGCTAATTTCAACGTCACAAATCTTCTTCATTGGATACACATCAATAGAAGTAACAACACTCGACAGGTATTGCATTCCTCTATGTTTTGACGAGGTGTTTCACCCCCTTTGGAACTTACCGATATTATATAATTTAAAAACTTCAAAAAAAAAAAAAACCCCACAAAGTCTTGCTTTAGATGTTGTTCAAAGGAAAATTTGTATTCGTCTTTTCCTATATGATTGTATTGTTAGGAATGGGTTCAGCACTAAGAGGATCTTTTCCTATATGATTGTATTGTTAGGAATGAGTTCAGCTCTAAGAGGAGAGTGAATTAATGCAGTGGTAAAAATTACATCGGTTCCGAAAAATTCTTCATACGATAAAAGCCGAACTCGGAAATACTTAACTTGAAACACGTGTTCGTAAATGTATTGAAGGCAGTAAGCTATTAAAGAGGTTTGCAGTAAAGATAAATTGCTCAAAGTAAAATGCAAACCAGATTTTAGAGTGGTTCGGTTGTCGTGACCTACGTCCACTTCGCCGATTCCTCTTCCGTCGAGGCCACCGGCATCCACTATCAATCTTCTTTTAATAGGCGAAGATCAACCTCCTTCTTACACCCCTCTTCTCCTTTTGCCGGGTTTAGGAGACAACCCTTACAAGCACTCGCTCCTCCTAAATAGAATTCTAAACTTAGACTTAGAGGAGGGGATTTTTCAAGTGATTGCAACAACGTTTCTTCACTTTGAAACTCTGTGTTTGTGCTTTTTAACCAGGGATGAGAGGGGTATTTATAGGCTTCAAGTTGATTCAAACTTGGAGCTTAAAACCATCTCATCCTGGGTTTCCCGGGCACAGGCGGTACCACCGCTAGTGTCAGTCTGACACTAACTTGCACTAGGCGGTACCATCGGTTGGGGGGCTGTGCTAGGCAGTACCATCGCCCAGACTAGTAGTACCACCGCCCAGTACCCTACCAGTGGCGGCACAACCGCCTAGACTAACGATACCACTACCTGACATAGTCTCGAAGACTGTGCCACAATGGTGCTGCCTCTTAGGTCACTATTTGGGCCTCTCATTGGGCCCAACACAGTCCTTACATGGGCCTAGCTTGCCCCTAATTGAGTTGGCCCAAATCCAAACCCAATTACATGCTAACTACGATTCCTAAGACATATTATAAGCTAAACAAGTTCATAAGTCTAGTTTCTTCCGGCGAGCTTCCAGCGATCTTCCGGCGAACTTCCGACGATCTCTTGGCAATGTTACGGCGAACTCACGGCAAGCTCCTGGACTTCATGATGAATACTAAGTATTAATCATGTTGTCCGGCATGTCATTGGTCCCTCGACGCTTCGTCCGATTCTTCGGCGCATCGTCCTCTCTTGCGGCTTATTGCCCAATTGGCCAGTTAACTCCGCAACTCCGATATCCTTGGCACAATATCTGCTCTTCTTGGCCTGATGCCCGGATCCATGACCGAAGCCTTCTATCAATACGTCGACCGATCCTCAGGCCCGATGTCCAATCTTCTGACAAGTTTTCCTTTGGCCCAACATGATTCTTCCTGCTTTAATTGTCTCATCTTGTTCGAAGCATCCTGCGTCACTCAAAACACAGATCAAATCATAAATAATTATCAATTGGTTTCATCATCAAAATCCGAGATTTAACAATCTCCCCCTTTTTGATGATGACAACCAATTGATGATGGAGTTAACCTTAACTCCCGGAGTTTAAACAAACTCCCCCTATCAATATGCCATATTGATAGAACCTTGAATTCAAGCTGAATTCAAGTCATTGCAAATTTCATCATGAATATTTGCAACACGTCATCATGCATAACATGATCATACTTCTCATCCTTTGTCATCAACAAAAGTGAGAAGTTTCAACTATCAAATGTTTGAGATATAAGTTCAAATCATTGCATGGAAAATATAATATCAAGTTTTATCATCATGCAATTTGTAAGCTAAAAAATTTAGCAAGTGTTACATCATGCAAGCTATCAAGTTTTACACATAAAAAAGTTAGCAAAATTTTACATCTTTTGAGATGTGCAAGATGAACTATTTTGCCTCTTTTTGAAATGTGTAATTTAGCAAGCATTGCTTCTCTTGAGATTTGCAAGATAACACTTCTTGCTTCCTTTTTTAGATTCACAAGCTAGCAAGTTTGCCTCTTTTTAAATTATGCAAGCTAGCAAATTCGCTTTCTAGCAAGTTTTGCTCCTCCTTTGTCATTGTCAAAAAGAAGGGAAGAATACAATGTTGTAATTATTTTTCCTTTACATCAATTTTCAAATCATGACAAAGTTGAAGTATCAATCTTATTTGTGCATCATTATATTTTCAAATTAAAACATGCACAATTTCAAAACCTTATATTTCATTTTTCATACATGATATATAAAAAAAATAAATCAATCATCATTATGATCATATCATACATGATACTCATAAGCTAGCAAATTTTATATCATTTTAGAGCATTAAAACAATATCATGAGTATTTCATGCATAATTTCATTTCATCACATTCATTTCATCTCATCAAGAAGAATTAATTGGGTGATGAATACAAGGGGTTATACAAAAATAAATCAAGTCATGAGAGATAAGATTATGTAAATACCAAAAGACATGATTCATATATTAAATCTCCTCTTAAATAAAATACAAAAAAAAATTATAGGAGTACAAAGAAGAGATCTGGATTAAAAAAAATCTCATGTAATTCCAAGAAATCAAGATCATGATTTTGATAAAACTCATTCAAATTTAAATCGTCAAAATCATCATTTTCAAGAGATTCAAAAATAACAAACATACATTCATTGATATCCCCTTTTTTTGAAAGATCAATAAAGTAGAGATTGAGAAATTCTTTAAGAAAAATGTTTTCCTTCCCCCTTTTTTTTATTTGGTTTATTTCCCACAAGCATGCCCAAGTTTTTATGCCAAGTTAAAGCATGCATCAACGTTTAGGATCGAAAAATAAATTTCGTCATAAAAACAATCCATCTTGCTTATAACTGAAAAAGTCACTTTTATTACCGTAAAAATCGATAATCCATAAATCCCAAGAATCATTATGCATAATTTCGAAATAGAAACTCATTAAGCATGATCATTATGTATTAAATTATCAAGCATGATTTCATTAATAATGAAGCATTTATAATCACAAGGAATACAAAAATCATCAAGATACACATTATTACTTCTTAAACACATATAGCATGGTTTTCTAAGGTATTTTTAATCAAAATCATTTTATTTGTTTATCACAAAACATACAATTTTCATGATCACTAGAAAGGTAAGCATGATCCCATTTTTTGCATTTTCATTACATTATTAAACATGCAATTAAAAAAAATTCAAAACTAAATTAAAAATAATTTAAGAAAGTATTATGTAATTTCAAAATAAACTAAAGGCATTTTGATTACCTCGTTGTCGAAAGTCATTAAGGCGTAGTTTGCCACCTCGCCTTTGTTGATTTTCTCCTCGTCTTCGGAGGAGCTCGATTCATCAAGTGCTTCCTTCTTCTTGCGTTCATAGCAAGTAGTTGCGTT
>LVTN01000448.1:175189-194593 GCA_001649415.1 Musa itinerans | reverse complement strand
ATTTTTTATTAATATATTTTTATTTGAAAAACATGTTGGGAAGTTTCATTTGAAGATCTATTTACTTTTTTATTCATAAACTAAAATGGAGCCCATTAATTCATCAACCACAATGTATGTGTATCTTTAGCTTCTTCTATGATAATAGAAATCATATCAAATTTTAGAGATAAACTCTATAAAAAAATTTTACTATTATTTAATCTTTTAGTTTTTCATCATAAAATCTCATTTGATTTACAATAAAAATGACTTGTGAGAAATATTTCATTATAAGAGTTCAAAATATTTCAAAATATTTCATTATAAGAGTTCCGAATTCTCGTCAAAGAATTTAAAATTTTGAAGTTTTTATCTTGTTTGTACCTCAAGTATACTTTTTAATATTTTTCTATCTTTTATTGATGTTGATACTGACATGATTCAAGAAAATATAGACACATATATTGCTTATTGTAGCATGTAGAGAGTTGTTGCATTTCTATATGTTTCATTCATTTGATCATTTTGATCTTCTATAATATTGGAATCTCATAGATCATACTTAATAAAATTATTTTCTACCAAATTGTACAATCCTTGTAAAATAAATAGAGTTCTCATTTAATGGTCCAAAAATGATAATTTTTACCATTCAATATAGGAATAAGTTAGATTAGAAATACTTACTCCAATGCTTGCTATCTTCTTCCTTTTTTTTTTTTTTTGAGGGATCTACTAATCTTCCTTTCTTTTTTTTTAGTCAATGGACTCCTATTGGTCTTCTTCGAACTAGGCTTTGATACCATACTTGTTGACTTTTTGTATAACTCCATGGAGAAAGGGAAGAGAGACTTGCGGATGGTGGCCACTAGTGCGTCGATAAGGCGAGCTTTGAAGTATTTTTGGATGACCATGGTGCCTATTATGCCCGTCGGAAACCCATACTAGTTGTTGTAGCAGTGGATTGGGTTGACATTGCCGGACTCTAAGCTTGGTAGTGTCGACACGAGTTGTGGGAAGTGTTGATAGGTCTGGTGATGGATTACAGTCCGGTCCATCCAATGCATCTTTCCGGTAAGGACGCAAGTCAGTGAAGTAGACATAAGTATCCCATCTCTTGTTAGGACGATGCAATTATTGTCCATAAAATTTTTTTCTTTTCTCTTTGGCCAGAGACCGACAAGGAGTTTTATACTATTGCGCGAGGGTTGATGGCGCATCGATTTGACGTGATCGTCGACCCTCGAGGGATGGGACGGGCCTTCAGGCCGGTCGTCGTTCTGGGACTTACAGAGCGATATCAGACGGCACCGTCCCGAGCTCCTGGGATGGGACGTGTGGCACGGTTCTGACTTGACGTGTGGCATCAGCTATGACGTGTCCATACCTCTAAAATATGTCGTATCACTATTTATTTGTAAGAGATGTTATTGATGATAACTATTTTTGGAGAAGGTAATAATATGTTGTAAGATGTATTTTAATTTAATTTAAGTTTTTTTTGGAACCCAAAAAAAAAAATTATATGTTGGTCTTATCCATATTTTACACGTGCATGGGAATGAAGCTCTCCATCCATTATTATCATTAACACGGGAACGTGTCTTGCTACGGCTCATCGTACTTCACAAACAATATCTTATTTTGCTTTTCCAATTGTGCGTACTGTAATTGATAAAAAATCATGATAACGTAGGCCCTAAATCTTAGCGAAACATATATAAAAATTAAACTATGTAGGCCCAACTCATGAGATATATTTGATATTAGGTAATTTGAATGATTGCTTGGAGCCAAAAAAAAAATGACGGGTTGGTTTTATCCATTTTCCATGTGCATGGGAACGAAGCTCTCCATCCATTATTGTGATTAACATAGCAACTTGTCCTGTTGCAGCCTCTCCTACTTCACAAACAATATCTTCTTTCGCCTTTCCAAGTTCACCATCCAATAACTGATAGAAAATCATGATGATATTGTCCCTAAATCTTTGCCAAACATATATGAGAATCAAACTATATAGGCCCAACTCATGATATATATTTTTGATATTAGGTAATTTGAATGAGGGTTTGGAGAAAAAAAAAATGATGGATTGGTCTTATCCATTAAACATGTGAGGAGAAATCCAAATATAATAAAGAAAATATTATATATTTTTATTATCCTCACAGTTGTTATTAATTTTTAATTTTTAATCATAAATAAACTATTTTTTATTATAAAATTTAATATAACATCTAGATTAAGTATAGATTATCCTATGTAATTAGCTTCATTTAGTATCCCGATCTCTATACTTTCAAAAGTTATATTGAGATTTATATATTTAAAAAAGTAAAACATTTAACCTTATTGCTTTAACAAAATCTCTTTTTCTCTCTTGATTTTCTACCTTATGCTATTCTCTTTCCTTTCTTTGATGGATTATAGTCCGGTCCATCCAATGCATCTTTCCAATAAGGATGCAAGTCAATGAAGTAGACATAAGTAGAAATGATGAATGGATCGAAAAAAGTGATGAAACTCGTAACTATCCGATCTCTTGTTAGGACGATGCAATTATTGTCCATAAAATTTTGTTTAGTATGGATATAAGTATTTGGTCTATTATGTAATTGTCATTTCTGGACTGTCCAATGCATCTTTCTGATAAAGAAAATATGATAGAAAAACGAGGTTTATGATCCTTTTTACTAGAATAGATTTAAAAATTAAAAGTAAAATTTTAAAAATTAATAATAAAAATCTACTTATTAGAAATATTTTTTACACCTATGATATCTTCACGAATCATAAGATTAATTTATTAAAATTCGAGATTGTTTTCTCTACGAACACCCTTGGAAGTATTAAAAGGGAGCTATAATCATTTTTAGTTTATGGAGGGGAGTTTCCAGGTATTTTGGAATATTTATTACCCTCAATCATTTTTAGAACACGAGAGCTTTCATCCATATGGTGCTAAAAGGCGCGACGTAAAATGCAATCACATCCATGTCCACAACGTAAAAGCAAAAGTTGGTAATATTTTAAAACTTTTTTTTATTATTGACCCATAATCCTTTAAAACATTAATAAAATAATATTTTATTATTTATATTTCCTCTAATTTTGATATTATTTTTTTCTATACCCACATTCCCGGTGCATCATTTCATCGTCGTCACTCCCTAATATTTCCTACTGTCGATCACTTCCCACAACTCGTACTTGTCATCGATCGCCATCTCCCATCTCTGGTTCCCCATCAATAATTGCTCTCCTAACTGGTGCAATCTATCGTCGATCAATGTCCACAGCTCATGCTTATTATCGTGCGTCGTCTCTCATCTTGTGTTCCCCATCAATTATTGCATTCCCAGCTCACTATCCTTCAAGGACAAAAGATGAAAGATATTTATGTCTATTTCTAAAAAAAAATTTAAACGAGGTTTTAAATAATAATCTCATAGTGAAAAATAGAAATAGTCATCATACCAATTCAATCCAAAAACTTAAATTGTTAGATTATAGGCTTCAATCAAACATATATCATGTGACTCTCTTGATATTTACCAATGTGAGATTATTATTTTTTTTAATCTCTACTTACACATGAATATCTTGGAACATTCTCTTCCTATTCATATGTGGCTCAATTGTCTCCCCCTTTACTAGTAAGAAAATGTGACGTAGTTAATTTTATCTACAACCATAGCACGATCAATGGTGTGACTAACTTTATCCATACCGCAAGTTTGACTATTTGGTTTAGCTAACTTTGTTAGTAACTCAAAACTCTTTATCTTTTTTTTAATCATTTAAGCCTTTTTCTAATCTCTCTCTCTCTCCTTTTTTTTTTTTTTTTTACTATTCACCTTTTTATCATCCTTTTTTCCTTCAACTTTGCCATCATGTTAAAAATATATTAACAATGAATATAAGCTAAAATTAGTCAGGATTAATATATATTAGGTCAGACACCAATTCAATCCGAAAGGCTTAAGCTACAAGACTATTCTTTTTTGTCATCTTTTTCAATGTCTCCTCACACATTAATAAATATAAATATACTATAACATGACCATTAGGTAGTTGTAATTTGTAGACAGTGGCATGCATCTTGCTTTCAAGAAAATAAATTGATGTGTATGCTTGCCCTGACCATACCTAAGTGCATGAATTCCTCATTAACAGCAAACCAGCTCTTGGAAATAGATTATCTTCTTGCAGTTAATACTTGGTAAATCAAAATCTTCCTCCAAGGCTGCAAACATTTCAGTTCGCATACCTTTCTTCACTTGGGAAGTCAGGAAAAACCTCTTCAATCTCCTGACTATGGTGTCTTTTTTAAGCGTGTCTTGTGGATGCCAGAAACATGGCTCTTCTTCGATGACCACGCATTTGCAACTTTGTCGGCAAAATTTCCTACAAGCATTGTATCTGCACTTGATGAGGTGGAGGTGAAACCTGGTCGACAGTTTGAGCTGGAGCATCTGATGGGTTGCAAGTGGCTGCCGTGCTGAAGAGATCTTCGTCCTCATGAGCCGGTTCGAGAAGTTGAAGTTGTCCTCCTCCTCTAACGTTCGAGTTAAACTTTTGCCAAGGTGAAGAAAATAATATAATAATTAAAGTGAAGAGGGAGATGATGATGATGAGATGGTCATTGGTCTCATAGTAGCTTATTGTTAGAGAAATTTTTCTGTATTAGGATTGTTTAGGATAATACTGTTGGTTAGAATGTGGTGATGATGAGATGGTCGAGTTTCTATAGAATAGTTTGAGGTTGATCATACAATGATTTGCAGGCCAGACTTTTGAAGTAGAATTGGCAATCGATCATAAACTTTTTGAAACATTTATTATTGCGCTTTCACAGTAAACCTTTTGTGTTTCTGAAACCTTTCAGATCAGGTAAACATAGATTTTGCAATGACTTGGGTGGCTTTAGAAATTAGAAATGAGTAAAATACTTAACAAGACAAATTTATAGCCTGTATATCTCTAGGAGAGCAAGGCATTGCAATGGTAAGGATTTGATTCCTAATGTCCAAATAAAGTTTTCACGGAGGACCGACAGCAGGACAATTGCTTCTTAGTCATGTTTATATTCTTTGGGTTCCATTCTGACATTGACTTTGACACCTATTTAAGATATATCTGCTTTTAAGTGGTCCTAGATTTTTAATGTTTTTATTACGGACACCAGCCTATATGTGATTAGTGAACTTGTTATTATCGATGCTTTTAGTTAGCACATTGCTTTCCTGTCAAGCCATTTCTTCAAAGCAATTTGGTTGGTGTCTCTTTTCAAATATTACATATACTACAGGAATCTGAAAAGCCTTGTGGATTAGTTTTCAGGAGTTGTTATCTGAAAGATGAAATCTTTCGGTATGAGTTGTCATGAATGAGATTTAGCAGTAGTTGAGATTTCCACTGTCAAATTTAGTTTGGTCATTTGGTCCAGGATTCAAGTCACATCAGTCCTGTTTCTTTTGCTTTGTCACTTATGGAGTGCTTAAAGATGCTATATACTTCAATGTTTTCACAGTGAAAGATGATGATCTATATACATCAGTTATTGTTAAGATCAAGACATCATTGATCTTACCAATAACTGGGTGTTGTTATTGTTAAGACCAAATGTGGTTCGGTCATCGGTCGAGCATGCATTACGGATGCTGCTTTGCAATTAGTCGGAGTCTAAATCACTTTCAGCCAGCCATTTGTGTGCTAGCAGCACTGACATCTGATACTGTTTTCCGTCTCTCTCGCCATTAATCATCCAATAATTGTGTAGTCTCCAAGTATACTAATGGAATGACATATCAAATTACAGGAACAT
Source organism: Musa itinerans (assembly GCA_001649415.1). NCBI lineage: Eukaryota > Viridiplantae > Streptophyta > Magnoliopsida > Zingiberales > Musaceae > Musa > Musa itinerans. The sequence goes on along the minus strand of LVTN01000448.1, from coordinate 188,781 downwards.
GCATAACATCTTGGATCACATGTAGAAGTAGCATTGTCTCTCCAATGTGTTCAAAATTCTCTTCAGATCTGCTATAATTGTCTCTCCATGTTTGGTTGGTGAAAGCAGAGCGGCCTACTGCGGCGTCAGAACGTACATCTTGCAAGCATGAGAATCCACCGTAGCAGTCAGCTCCCCTTGAACGGATGCAGTATCCGAATGCTGAAACATGGATTCGAAGTCGAAGACAGTAAGAACATGAATCTATCGTAGAGAAGGAAATGGATTCGTCTCGGACGCTTACTGCCCAAAGATCACGAGCATTGACGACGGTCGACGACGAGAGGCCTATATCGGACCATTCGGCGGTGATCGTCGCCGGTGAACTTCCGCGGTTCCAGAGGACCACGGCCACCGTCCCTCCACTGAGCGGGCCTGCCCAAACCTACACGAGACGACAGCAATTGCAAGGTTGTTGAGACAGAATGATGAAGACGGTTGACACATCCTATCAATTCTCAACTATGATAGATGTGACAGTCTAAGCTTCAAAGAGAAGATGTTTAAGATATTGAAGGGACCAGACCTCTGTACCGCCTCCCCACACTACCTTCTTCCCTTGAACTCCAAGTGAATCTGTCGACAGAAACCACATCTTGTTTACGTTCTCCTTATGTTATCTGTGAAACGTGAAGATAACTTGAAATTGATACCTTGATTAACAGCAATGACCTCGGAGTTGCTCAGTATCTCTAATGCATCTTCGCTAATAGATCTTACATCGCATCCGATCAACAAAGGAGCCTAAAGAGTTGCAGCGGCATTAGTATTTCTCTGGTAGTGCAATCAAGATGTGGTTACAGTTGAATACCTTTACCAACGCCCATATACTAAAATGCGATCGGTACTCCTCTGTCGTCATCCCACCATTCCCTACTTCGAGCATGTCGGGATCTACATGATTTAGAATCATGTTATGGTAATCGATACTGTCAACAAGGTGGAAGGAGAAGTCTAATGGAACAGTGTCGTCGAGTACCATTCCAGCCTCCAGGCTTTGCATAAGATGCCCATTTGTCATTCTCATCGGCACGGGATGTCATGCTAACACCATGTGAAACATCAGTTTCTAAGTGAGGTTTGGAGGAATCTAATGTATCTCATGAAACAATTCATGTAGGTGTTCATTTCAACCTGTCCCAACTGTCGAAGATGTCTCCTGTTGTTCTCCAACTGTGGCCTATACTGGCCGCCCAGGTTGCTGGGTCATCTACTCCCCTGTGATACAGTTTTTTTCCAGAGCAAGTCAGATTTCTCCATGGATATGATGATGACTCTAACACAAGCTTAATGTCGGATTCTCTTTCTGCAAACTCACCATTCACAGAGAGAGAAGAAGATGCCCCTTCCTGAATTCTGAAGAGCACTGCTCATCTTAGAGTACCTATGTCGGCAACAAAAAGCAGCTCAGACATCAGTTCTTAAGCCATGGCTGGAGTCCGCTCGATTGGCATTTAAACATCTGTGCTTCTTGACATTGACCACATAGCTAACCTTTCTCTTGGGCTGGTACCAGGGTTGTTGCAGTTGTCATACTTCAAGTAATCAACACCCTGAAGTAGAAGCCACAATAGAAGAATGAAGACAGACCAAACAACTGAGGCATGACAGAGTAGTATCTTAACATTCAAACAGATCTTGCATACCCAAGAGGCAAATGTTTGAGCATCTTGATCTTCATATCCCAGTGACCCAGGCATTGTCCTGCTGCATGTCTGTGTCCTGAAATGTTTTGTTTAAGGTCACAATTAGTTTGCCAGCACTACGTATCCTAGAAGACCACAAGTGCTCAAAGGAACTGGTGGATTCACGAGACCTGAGTGGCTAATCAGCTAAATTCTATGTAGAATTTTGGGGCAGCTACACTAGAATCGAGTTTTATGATGTCTCGAGTGGCTACTTTTTTAATTCAATGTTAGTTTTAACTTGCAGATTGCCAAACCCAACACTGGTAATCACAGAAAGTGGAGTCATGAAATGAACAACATGAAAATTAGTACCCTGCATCACTGTAGATTCCAAGCTTAAGTCCTTTTCCATGCACGTAATCTGCAAGAGAGTTTATCCCAGAGGGGAATGTTGACTGCTTCGCAACTAAATTGCCCTGAAATCATCATGGAATAGAAAAAAGAATTGACAGTTCTGTAATATCTCATCACGGATCAGTTTATACTACTCGGATCTCCTAAGCCATATGAGACAATAGATCAGTTCATCTATTATATGACGAATACATAACAAAAATAATAAGAATTTATATGAACCAAAAAACTTTCCTTACACATTGCCTGGTAAAACTGTTGTTTTTTCCTATATATATATATTGTTTTCCATACATACTTCTAAACTTCTTATCAGACACTCAAATCTATGTAAATAAAAAATGTAAAATACTTAAAAATCATAATCTTGGGCCAAAGAAATTTTATTTGAATGAAGATAAGTCAAACAAACACAGGCGAGCGATGAAAACAAGCAAAAACAGCTGTGAGTTGGTAAGAACTTTGGAGTGTCAGGAAGAAGAAGCACAAGATGACAATGTTTCGATGCACCTGCATGCGTTGAAGCAGAACAGACATGAAATAGCTGCGTCATACAAATCTCCAAGTTTTCTACTCTAGTACTGACATGGGCAAAGAACCAGTTCATAGCCACGTATAACTTTTGTCATGCCTAGAATTCATGGTCTGATGGAGTTGGGTGCAAACCGCCGCTTGCATCGACGGTGACCAACAAAATCCGTGGCGCAGGAGAAAGGAGAAGATAACGTTTGACATAATTCTCACCTGAGAGTCCCGGTAGTTTTCTCCCCAGCAGTCATCTGTCAGCAGTGAATCCAAAAATTACAGCAACAAACCACAGTAATTAGTGGTATTTTCATGGATCTACTGAATCAGTCACTAAGAACAAGAAGGTTATAGATAGAGAAGAACACCTATGTTGACGTATTGATAACCCAGTTCGGCAAGTCCGGTGGACACCAGCGCATCCGCTGCATAAGATGTCACACATAGTCAACAAAGCTTCCGTGTAAGTCAAAATAATTTGGCCTTCTTGTAAGGTTTCCTTTGAATGTCAGATAGACTGCAACACAAGTTGGTCATCTTCCGTTCATGGCGATCTCTCGGTATTCCTTTGTATTGATTGATTCGTGGCCGACGTGAGTCACGTGTTGACTCAAGAAATCGAAGACTTCGCTTTCATGCAAATCCTTTACGGACGGCAAACTGGACTTATTGCGTAGCTTTACATCACATCGTGGTTAGGTGGAGTGGGTATAGCAGCGGCATGAACAAAGCCTAGATCTCCCAGAGCAGAGATAGAGAGAGAGATGAGTCCTACCTGTTTCTCCGATGAGCTGCTCGTTGATGTCGCAGTGGAAATGGTTCCAGCTGTTCCACCTGATCCATTTGGTGAGATTAATATCATCAATTAGATACGTCCACCAACATAATTGGATGCTTGAAGCATAGAGCAGGAGCAAAGATGGAGTCCTTACAGTCTGAGGAATAGATAACAAGGCTAACATACAGAGAACAATGAATGAAAACTAATACTCATCGACAAGAAAGAGGAAGAAAACACGATCGGAAGCGGAGGAGGAAATATGTACCCCATGGGAGGAGTCGTGCCGAGGCCGTTGTCCAACACGCTTCTCCTCGTCTCCACCGCCGATTCCCAACCTTTGGTGACTCTGCCTCCGGTTGCTGCCGTCGGTAGCAAGAGGAGGAGGAGTAGGAGAGACGTCATTGTTGCTTCACCTCCAACTCGAGCCATCCTCATCTCCCAACCGAAGCCACACACCCTGTTATATATAGTGTTGATCCAAAAGCGGTAGGTATTTTGTACGCAGAGGGAGGGAGGGAGGGAGGGGGGGAAAGGAGAAGAGTGGAACCCACTTACCCTCGCGCCAGTCCCCCGCGGACTCCCAATCTTTAGATAAACTCCCCGCCGTGTAACGCCGTTGCTTGCTTGCACGCTGCCGCCGGCGCCGCGGCACTCCTCGGACCAAACATCAAACACCTTCATGCGGCACGGGTGCATGGGAAACGTGGGTGTACGCACTTCGCCCGTGATCTGTTCCCTGTTTCGTCCCAGCATGACCCCACACGTGGGGCCCTCGACGGGTGTGGCGACGCCCGACAACGTGGGCTCTTCGAGGCGAGTGACGCTATCCCGTCACGGTTCCAATTAGCTCCCGGAATTGTGTGTAACGTACGTTACGGTTTCGTTTGAAGTATTCATATGAAAGTGGCGTTAAATATGACTATATATAATTGATGTGTAGTAGGTGTAGATAATTATCCGATCACTCTGACCTAATTCAAGCTTTGTTATGGTCGAAGACGACTTGGTCGAAGACGACTCCGATACTCGTTTGGTGATCCATCTATTCAAAGATTTCTCCTATCAAAAATATATATCACTATCACTTTTTATCATTCTTTCTCCTATCAATAATACTGTGTGTCGAACCATCTAAAGTTTTTTATCATTATTTATTTAATTGACATATAATATACTTTGCTACACCATCATTATTATCATTTTCTCATTACCATGATAATTATCACTATCACTTTTATTAATAACTGTCATCATCATCGATGCTACTATTTTAACCACTGCTATTATAATGATAGATATTTATTATTATTATCATTTATTGTAACACCACTAGTCACCTTGTTTACACTATTATGCACTATTATGATCATTATTATTATCATGATCATCTTTGTCTCTATGTCAACACCAACATAATACGGTAGAAAAATGAAGGAAGAACCATTATTATTATCATTATCATATATATATATATCACCTTCGAAAACGTAGATATATATGATGATGGAAATGGAGGATTTCTTTTATTAGAATAAGCATATGTAAAAGTACATTTATATCCATATAAAAGATGATTTTTTCCATACACAATAATTTATAATTATGTCTATTTTAAACAAATATGATTACCGAATGTTATCTATTTAGTCTTAAACAAATGTAATTACGAAATTGAGGACCCATTAGGAAGTGATTTCTCCACCATCCCATTTGTTTTGATGTGATATCGGAGCATGTTCTAACAACTTGGATGTGAACAAGCTAACTGTGGAGTTAGATGAGGACATACCATGTTATGATCTTGCTTTTGGTTTGAGGACATGATTACAAGTTGTGACCATTCGCTTTCCAAGATTTCATTGTGCAATTCCTTCGTTGAAGCTACAATAATATTCCTGCCGTTTAAGAAGTTGGTTGGGTTGATCATAAATATAATGGATCGTTGCATTCAATTGCATTTAGTATTAGTTCGATTACAGAGAAGTTGGCTTCACGAATCCCTAATACGATGGAACTCTAGAAGTGAAGCTAAGGCTACCAAATTACTATAAATTAGAAAATCCACACGATGTAATTATTAACTCGATTGTAAAAACTTACACAAATATATGATTGATTATGTCATTCCCTAACTAAATCAAATGAATATATAATAATGATATAGGAATAAATAAGTGAGGACATCTCAACATTATATTATTCACAACTAAGCAGTTGATAACCCAATTTCATATTGTCAACACCTCAGTATCGTATGACTGATGTTTTAACATCACATTACTTATACTTTATTGCTATGTCATCGATACCTTATAATCGATGTTTCAACATATGATCGAATAGGATGAACGTTATTATATCTTAGGTTTAGCACATTATATCTCCATAATCGACATTCAATACGAAAATAATGCTATTCGAAATATATTATTATTGAGTGTTCATAATAGTTTTTGTAAGTGCTCGACACAATTGGTTTCTAATTACGATGGTATAGACTGAAAATCACCTTGGCATCAAACTTCGATAATAAAAAATTAACTTAATAAATTTGATATTATTATTTTATAATTTAGTATTTTTGATCACATGACTCCATATTTTCAAGTTATATTTTTGGTTTGGTAACTGCGTGACTCCATTTGGAACTTTTGGTGATCTTTGACTTAGCCGTTAGTTGATAGCAGGTCAATGCCCACTTCCTTCTTGGAGGAACACATCAAAAGAACCCACCTTTCGTAAATTCTGATCTCTGCTATGGTTTGTGGTATCCCCTTTTGGTTGTCACACCGTCTGATTGATGCTCCGAAGTGAGTAGATATTCTTTGCCTCGAAGATTTGCGGTTCCATTTATTGACCAATTGATCAACTTCTTCTGAAATGGCTGTCGCCGTGGTGAGTTCTTTGCCTTGTTTGTCGGGAGTAATGCGCCAGACGAATTGTTCCGCAGATGGATTCGATCGTTTGGCTTCCACAAGATGCGGTAGAAGCACGAAGATAGCTTGCGGTGAGAGGCAACAGAAGTTGCCCGCGAACCGTTTGTTTCGTGGTCCGTGTGACTCAGGTGACATGAGAGTCTTTGTTTTATCGGACTTGCACACGGACTATAAAGAGAACATGGAGTGGGTGAGGCGCCTTTCAACTGTTTGGTACAAGAAGGATGTTCTTATTGTCGCTGGAGACGTGGCGGAGACATATAAGAACTTCATGTTCACCATGGCTGAGTTGAAGCAGAGGTTTGACAGTGTTTTCTATGTGCCAGGAAACCATGATCTCTGGTGTCGAAGAGAAGGTGGAAAATTTGTAAGGTTTTCTTGATTTTATGTTTGATAATGTTGATAAAGCTTTCGACTTGCTCAAGTTATTTCTCCACTTAGGGACAATTGCATTACTGCATCAAGAGTTGACAAAAACATTCTGTTGCCTTTTTCTGAACTGATACCATGGATCTTTAATCAATCTGAGACATGGCTACTCGGGAGGTGTACAAGTTTGTGATTTACGTGGTTGCCAGATCAACTGACTGATACGGCTAGAATTCTCATTTCAGATGGACTCTGTGGAGAAGCTGAACGCTTTGCTTGATGCATGCAGCAAACTAGGAATAGAAACCTCTCCAAGAATTGTGGGGGATGTGGGTATCATTCCTTTGTTTTCATGGTATCACAAGGTAGTTGATCGTTCTCATTGATGAAACAATGTTTTCTCGTGGCTTTTTTACAGTCAGTTGTGTCAAACTTATGCATTTGAATTTTCTTATACTGTAGTATATTCTGTTGCAGAGTTTTGACACGGAGAAAGATATAAGTGGCATTCGAATTCCATCACTTGAGATGGTAAGATCATAAATGACTGGCTTGATAATCCTTAACCAAATTGCTTTTGGTGACCAACTATCCTCTTTGTCACTTGAGATGGTTTGTCAATGTTGTTGCAGTTTCTTAAACAATTAGTTATCTTGTCTATATCATGATCCTTTGTTTCCTATATATACGACCAGGCATGCAAGGATTTTCACTCATGCAAGTGGCCTTTACAACTAGCAAATGGTGATGTTGCCCTTGCTCACTTCTTTGATATTATGAATGAGAAGAACCATAATTTGTTCGAAGAGATACGAAAGACTAGTTGTCATTTGATAACATTCTCTCATTTTGTTCCAAGGTAATTTGCACTTTAAATGTGTAGGTCCTTTATTTTTCCAAACACCAGTATGAAGGTCACTAAAATGATAATGCATGATTATAGTTGCCAGGAATGGGCACTTAGGGTTTGTTTGCTTGCCACATTTACGAGTTCCGGTAACGAAAACCCTGCAGTTCAACCATATGTGAGGAGTGCAAGTTACAAGATCTGTGTTGCAACTGCATGTAATTTGCAATAGTACAAGTAACCAAATTCTCTCATTTTGATGTAATGCCCGCATTTGGATTGCATCATTTCCAAATGTGAGCGACCAAATGACCCCTTAGACATCTAGCATTCATTTTGAGCATGGTATTCTTTCTTGGATGGCTTCTTAGAGTTATCTGATTTATGTGTTTATGATATGATTGTTCAGATATACTTATCATCAATATGCATTCATTATGTTATTTTGATTTATCTTACCTAGGGAAAAATGTGAAAAAGTTAGCAGACCATTTTTTTCATATGTCTGCTTGCAAATATACATATTTACACTAAAAAATGGACTGCAATAGTGTTATTTGGCTCTGTTGTTATTTTATTTTTGCTAAATCAGTCCTGATTATTCACATTGTTTTCTCATCCTTGATCTGCTTTGTGATTCAAAGTTTAATCCATAAGAAACCTTGTGTGACCGGTTGCCAATCTGACTTACACCCTCACGAGAGGGTTTTTGGCAGGAGAGTGTGTTATAGGAAGTCTAGACAGTGAATTGAAGAGGTGCATTATGTGCCTGGTTGCATAGTTTAGGCTGACAAATTGCAGAAACAACACAGGTAGCTTCCTACTTTATGTAATAAGGGCATATAGGAAGACAAAAATAGGCACATTTCGACATAGAATACATGTCTTCCTTACAACTTTTAGCCATTTGATCCAATTGAATCAGGATGCCAAAGGTTTAACCTCACGTAAAAATAAAGAAGGTAATAAGCCACCAACTATCCCTGAATGTGAACTTAAAAATTAAGATCTTAAGAATGCACCTTAACTCTCTTTGATGCATATATTGTTGTAACTCGAAACAATTCTTGCAACAGGCAAGATTTATGCCCGGAGAAGAGGATGCTTTTCTACCCAAACCTTCCAAAGATAATAGGCTCTGATTTTTTGGAGGTCAGAATAAGGTCTATACATGGAGAGAATATAGGCAGATCAGCGTGCCATATTTTTGGCCATACACACTTCTGCTGGGATGCCATACTTGATGGTGTCAGGTATCTATAACTCCATACAGGCATGGTTCTCTCATGCTCCAGACAGACAAGTACTTAAAAAGAATCAACTTACCTTTACATTGCAGGTATGTTCAAGCACCTTTAGCTTATCCCAGGGAAAGGAAGAGGAGGATGAATGGTGGTGAAGACTGGTTGCCATTTTGCATCTACGATAAGGGATTCACTGATAGATTATCACCTTCATACTGGTCTGATTACTACTCCAAAATCAAAAGAGATCCAGAAAATACTGATCTTGCACCATGGGTCGCCAGATTCTACGCAAGGTAGCCCAGGTCACTTTGTCTTCGATTATTTATTATTGACCCTCTTATTATGATCTCTGGAGTATAATATGTTCCGGTGATGAAGAGATACACACTTGGTCGTCTCTGTTGAGAGGAAACATCCCCTCATGGGGCTAACTGTGGGTGGAGTTCCTTTCACAACCTCTGTATCAGCTTGACACAGAATATTAAGAAATTTTAAGGAACTATTTGAATTGCTCCTATTTGGAAATAAAGAAAGAAGGAATCTTAGAATAAAAAGGACTCTTCATAAAGCCCTCCATACTTGTCTCCCAAAACTCTGAAAAGGTTTCATGGCCTCTTCTCGTCTCAGATTGTTGTCTTCTGACAGTGGAGTGTGGACTTCACATGGCTGGAGACAGAATTCTTCTGATAGCAATCTCGAGTTAATTGAACTGGGAGAGAGAGTTGAGAACAAAGTGAACAGAGGACAGTGAAGGTTAAGGTCGAGTGAAGTAGATTCAACTTGAGCATTTCTTCGCAAATGAACCGATCCATCGGTGGTTTCGGAACCGTTGTCAGGTCTAGACCATGGTTGCTAGTGACTGAATTCTGGGACCCAGAGACAAAGTAGCCCCCTAAAGAGTGATTGAATCAACCTCCCCCAGTTACTCAATCCAGTACTACTGGGAGCTTTAAAGAAAGAAAGATGAGATACCTCCTCATCAGGGCTCCACATTCCACTTGCATCTCTGAACAACAATAGTTTGAACTGGATCATACATCCATCAATTATTCTCAGATTTTTCTTGGATTTTCTGTTGTTTAATTAGATGGACATGCTAGCATTAAATATGAAGGAAGCAGTAGCAAGCTACAAGGCATGCAGCTCTGACCTCCCTTTGCCCATGTGAAAGCCAAAACTTGCCACATACCATAATATTGTGAACATAGGAGCATAAACAAAGTGAAAGAGGAATCAAAAGTAGCACTCCCCCAATCTTTGTCCGTCCTATAAAGCTCTGTAACGTCCACTATAGCCTCAGAGTTAACCCAACAAGTCTCATTCTATCTCACCTCTCCCTCCAAAGGATGGACTAGAGGTCGCCTGCTCCTTGTCAGGTGCGGTGCTGTCTTGCGTCCCTCAAAGGTTTGGGAATCTTATTCCATTTGCTCTCTGTGAGGAGGTGGAGTGGTGATGGCAGCCGCAGGAGAGGCTGGGACGGCCACAGGAGGAGGGAAAGGGAGGTTTAGAAGCCTCTACTGGAGGCTCAGAGCCGGAATAAGGAGGCAGCTGGGAAGAGCAAGAGAGAGCAAGCAGCGTTTCAGCTTCCATTATGATCCCTTCAGCTATGCGCTCAACTTCGATGATGGCTGCTCTGGCTTCCTCTCGCTGTAGCTCCTAGTTTCTCTTCATTGTTCTGAGAGGTGTATAGCGACATATCTCTGTAGTACTGGGTGTTCTGGCTTCTTTGTAGCTGCGTTGGAATGTAGGGAAGCAGAGCTGAAGAAAGATATCATGGCAGCTCATCGATGTTGATGTTTTAGTAGATAATCATCTTTGGTTTATAGATTTCACCTTGTTCACTGTCTGCTTGATTGGATGAACGCTCTTTTTGAACAGTCGTGCTGTTAGTGTTTTTGGTGTCCACAAGGAGATGTCTTAGTTCTATTCGATTCCTCTTCCAGAACAAATGTAGGATGTAATCTTTCTTTCAAAGAAGAACAAAACTTGAGACGTTCTTGTAGCAACCAAATCTGGCTCTGCTGCTGCTTGACAGATGGAATATAGAAGGGGCCATTATGGCTTCTTTGATTCCATCAGTCTGCCGCTTCTTCTCTCTTCAGTACAACTGTATTTGAGGAAGCTCAAACGCATCATAAGCGAAGCATTCATTGAGCATTGCCTCTCCAGTGAACGAAGAAGAACGATGAAGAAACAGTGTCACCTCGGAGAAGATAAAGAAGCAAAAGAGTATGGAAATAAGAAAAGAAAATTAGCATTTGTGAATGGATTCGAAAGGATACAAGCATCAAGGAGAACTTGTAGACTGAAGTGCAATGTTTTCAGAAGGCTTAAGAGCTTCTTTTTTGTGCTTAGAGCTGGCTTTTTGATGGCTGTGTTTCTTGGTTGGATGAATGAGAAGGTTAAGTTTGTGCTGCTACTTGATTTGAGCTAAAATGCAATCACTCGAAAGTACATCAAATCAATGACAATAAGTTAGATATAATATCATTAGATCATTCTATCTTTTTAATCCGTCTCATATATGTTTCTTGCTTTTCCATCAATCTATATACCTAAGTTGAATTGGTTCACTCTATTCATATGGCTGTAGATCCTCAGCCCGTTCGATCAATTGACAGGCTTTAATTGAAGAAGAACTGCCACCAAAAGACAAAGTTTTCAATGAGGAAACAGAGTCTTACCAAAAGACAAGCATGCTTTGACAAAAAAGAGCCAGCGCAAAAAGACAGCCTATTTTGACTTATGCGTCTTCCAAACTTCTGACACACAAACAAACAGTGGACTTCTGATCACTTGATCGGATATCTCAATTCGATATGTTGCCATTTAGCTAAAAGATCGAATTTTGTTTTACCCTCACAATGCAATTCTGCTGATCGAAAGGGAACTTTCTATCGAACACCAACACAGGTGTGGTGGGGAGTTGGCTAAACCATCTCACGCCGGGAGACGGTTGAACGATCGGAGAAGACGACGGAGGATAAATTGAGTTCTGGTTTGAAGTTTGCAGTTTCAAGGCTTGTTTTCAAGGTCGTCAATGTCATCTGTCGGATCTTATGGGATCTCTCGCGAACTTAATGTTTGATGTAACGCCTGGTAATTGAATGAAGGTGTTTATATCGAAACTTATATTCATGCAATCTTCTGCCAAGAACAGTTATATCGAGTTATATTCATGCATTGATGTTTTGACTTTTTTTCTTGCATTAATAGATATATTCTGAGTTGGGGGAGAGGCCGAGTTGGACCGGGTTTGATGATGCGGTGCGAGTTACGAGTTGGACTGAACTCGGGTGAACCATTACTAACACTTTTCCAAATCCATGTCTTGCACTTTTCCAAATCAAATATAAGTTTCGAGATATATATAATTCTTGCAAGATATGGCTTAGAGAGTCAAACCAGAACCAGCAAATTTCTCCGTCGTCATCTCATCCAATCGATCAGCCATCTCGGGCGTGAGATGATTCAGCCAATTCCCTACCAGACCGCGTCTGAAGAAGGAGCTGTTGTCGACCGTCCAAGACCCGAAGTCCGTGGTGCCGCTCCCGTTCACCTCCAAATTGCTTAAGCTCTCCATGGCACACAGCCGCACGATGCCATCGATCACCCCTTCCTTCTCCTCATCCTCCGAGAAGGGGCAGCCAAGGAACTCCGCCAGCCGCTTCAGCTGACCTACGGTGTCCTGCAGCAGCTCGTCGTACTTCACGAACAATATCTTCTTTGGCCTTTCCAAGTGCGCCTTCCAGTAACCGAGCACATGGTCCCAGTACGGCCCGAAGATGGAGAAGCCATTGCAGAAGTTGTCGAAGGCCTTCTCGAGCGTCCATGGCTCCAAGTTAGCCTCCGTCCTGAATCTGTTGTTGAAGTGCCATAAGGATATGAAGTTGTCCTTGGGGTTGCGGCACATGTACACGACTCTGCAGCCTGACTCCGTCACCGACGCCGGTAGGGACTGGAAAGGGATGTGCGTGGCGAATAGTCGCGGCGGTGGCAGCTTGCTCAGGTCAGGTACTCGGTTGTCGGTGTAGATTTGGTGTTCAAGGAAGGGGATGTACATATGGGGATTGCAGGACTCCAAGGCATGTCGGGAGTCGACGCAGGAGCCACGGTTTATGGTGGAGAAGACGAGGGCTTTGATCCATATGGTGCCGGACTTGGGGATGGTGGCGACTAGTTCGTCGGTAGGGCGAGCTTTGAAGTATTTTTGGGCGACCATGGTGCCTACTATGCCCGTCAGAAACCCGTACCAGCCGTGGTAGCAGTGGATTGGGTTGCCATTGCCGGAGTCTACGCTTGGTAGTGCCGACACGAGTTGTGTGTAGTGTTGATAGATCCGGTGATGGACTTCTTCTTCTTCTTCTTCCTCGATTCTCGACGGAGATAAGGATTTGTAAGCGTCGGCCATGGAAAACGTGATGAGGCCACTCGGGCTGATCTACCAATTTCTTAGATATTAGCATATATGATAATCAAACTATGTAGGTCCAATTCATGATATATATATATATATATATTATATTAGATAATTAGAGTGATGACTGAGTAGGTCTTATCCATTATTGTTGGGAAGAAACCTGTTAATGCGGAATAATTCTTTCCCTCTTTGTGTATCAAAATGGGTTCCTCATCAAAATACTAACTTGGTATCCAAATAAAAATCTTTTAACGTGGAAAACTCAATGTGGGAAAAACTACGGGACCGTAGTCCACCTCAAACTTCCACTATCAATAATAATGATAACAGGTTTACAGTAGGTCTTCTCTAGAATAACTAGAGGATCAGAATAACATCAAGAACAT
>LVTN01000448.1:148972-171339 GCA_001649415.1 Musa itinerans | reverse complement strand
AAAAAACCAATCACACAGTGAGACCAAATCTTTTAACGTGGAAAACCCAATGTGGGAAAAACCACGGGACCGTAGTCCACCTCAAACTTCCACTATCAATAATAATGATAACAGGTTTACAGTAGGTCTTCTCTAGAATAACTAGAGGATCAGAATAACATCAAGAACATAGATCTTGGCTCAAGAATAGCATATCATCATAGCATAGATGGATCTCCTCCAAAGAGAATTCTAGGTCTCACAAAGTGGATATCACAGGAAAATACCTTAGAGAGGATAAACTGCAGATCAACACCGTTAGGATTGTAGAGTTTGCTGCAAGGATTCTTCACATAAAATTTGGGTCAAAACTGACAACGTTTAGCCACCGATCGTCAAGCAGAAAACTCAGAAACCTTACTTTCTCTCTCTATTTCTCTCTCCTCTTTTTCTCTGCACGCGGTTACTTTTGTTCACCACCTTGCTGATCCACTTTTGTCCTTTCTTTCTTAATTACTGATTTGGGCTTATGGTCCAAATTTATCCAAGCTCACATATGGACTAGACCCAACAATTATACATATGCACGAGAACGAATCTCTCCATCCATTATTGTCATTAACATGCAATGACAGAGAGATGATCGACACCCATCGATTACAATCCAAAAAAAAGAATGAAATCAACAGTACGCAAGTTAATGAAGGACAAAAGTAGAAAAAGAAATAGAAATGGTGAAACTCGAAACTACCATATCTATTGTTAGGACGATGCAATTATTGTCCTTAAAATTTTGTTTAGTATGGATATAAATATTTGGACTATTTGGTAATTGTCATTTCTGGTTCGTCCATTGCATAAGGAAAATGTGACAGGTTTATGATCGATTTTACTGAGAAAATATTTTAAAATTTAAAATAAATTTTTAAAAATTAATAATAAAAATATATTTATTATAAATATTTTTAATACTTATGAGATCCTCATGATTCAAAAGATAAATTTGTAGGTTTACTTCCCAAGAACATCCTAGAAGCATTTAAAAGGGAGATTGAGAACCCTTATTAGCTTTAGAATAGTGAGTAAAACCTACCTTTCTAGTATGATTCAACTTGTGCTAGATTGGATTGATAGTTGGAAGGAAAAATCTTTATCACAAGTAGATAGGATTGTACTGATTAATTCTGCCTTGAACTCTATTCCTACTCACTATTTGAGTGTTGATTATGATTCTTGATACGGTAACGAAGTCGATTAGAAAGTTTCGTTAGGATAGTGGTAAATCCTCTCGTGGTTTACAGAATTGTATATCATGAGGTTTGTTTCACGAGGGAGAAGGATCTTGCAATATTTGAATAAATTTGATAGTTTATGGTTTGAGATGGAAAGAGCTAAAGATGAGAATGTTCACTCTTTGGACATTCATTTTTCTTTTAAAAATAATTAGTTTTATAAATTATTTTTATCATCTTTTAAAATATTACATGATGGATTTTCTATATCTGTGGGTAATGGTTCTTCGATTAACATTATCTTAGATCCTTAAATTTTTAAATTTTGGATTTGCCTATCCATTTAAAAGTGACTTTTTAATTATTTCTGAACTGTATAGTCACTTTATTTTGAATTTTATTTGTAATGAATATTGGAATGTACCTAGGCTACAATCTATATTTGAGAGTATGTTTTTTAGGATTATTTGTCATGCGAATCTTGTCTTTGTGCCACATTATAATTTTTTTATTGTGGAAGCTTGATGAGAAAGATTTGATTTCTTGTAAGTCTGTGTATTGGTATCCACATTGCTAAATGGGCAACTCTCTATCCACTGGGGATTGGTGGCATAGGTTATAGAAGCTATCGATGTTATCTAGGGTAAGAGTATTTTGTCGAAAGGTTTTGTACTATCATCTTTTCATATTTGATAGACTTGCTAGGCTTAGTATATGTGATATTTTATTATTTTCTTTTTGTAGATGGGTACTTGAGTCGATCTCACACTGTTTCTTTTAAGTGTTCATTTCAATGAACGGAGGATATGTGTGTATGTGGGGCAATGAATTAATGAGAGTATGCAGGGATTTTTTGGGCTATTATTTGGAGCTCTCATTGCTACTGTCTTGTGATGGTTGTGGAGAGCGAGGAATAAGATTCTATTCTAGAATTGTCAACTTTTCTTTTTCAATCTCTTCGCACACACGAATATATTGTAACATGACTATTAGATAGTTATAATTTATAGACATTCTCATGCATCTTACCTTACAAGAAAATAATGATATTTATGGTCCATATTATTAAGAGACTTCAAAATCAAAAGAAAAGTTTTGACAATTAATAATAAAAAAATATACTAGAAAATCATTTACATGATTTGATACTTCATACCTACATATGTGGAGAAACCTAAATTTTTTATCATTTGAGATCAATTATAAGTATTCTTCAGTTAACACTATATCTATGAAAAAAATTAAAATTTTCACGTGTAATAAATTATAAATATACTTGAGTTAACCTTATAGCTATACATTCTTTTACATAAAATTTCTCACATCCTTTTGACGGTCTTCTCTGGATCAACTGGAGAGAATTTTAAGAACACTTAAAATATTTTTCTTATATTTTTCACTCCACAAGACTTAAGAGATAGATGGAACTTTAGGAATCCATTTTAAGAACACTTAAAATATTTTTCTTATATTTTTCACCCCACAAGACTTAAGAGATAGAGAACTTTAGGAATCTAAAAACAGTTGCTAATCCTAGCCGAGTATCTTTCACCTAGTTTTTTCTACAGATTTAATCTTAATAACTCAATGATTAGTATATGTTTAATATAAATAAGCTTAATTTGTACATCCAAGTTTTGTCTCATCAACAATGGATAAAGATTTAAATTAATTTTCAAATATTAGATGAGCATATTACTATTAAAGGACTTAAACAAGAAAAAGCAGCATATGGATGAGACTAAAGAACCATATAAACTAGCATCGGATGTATCATAATATGTTCTGATTCTCTAAGTTTTATATTGAATACATCCAAATAAGAGAGAATTTAAATTAACTTAATAGGAGAGGTTGCCTAAATACTTTAGTTATTATTTTGTTTGTTTGCTCTAGCAAATCATAGTAATTAGAAAAGAAGAAATTTTGTATATAAACAAATATAAATACGTCGTAACACATAGTGGAATTAAATGAAAATCATAATAAAATATGACACAAAGATTCACAATTAAATATAATACTAAGATTAACGTGAAAAACCCTTCCAATGTGAAGGATAAAAACTATGGGACAAGCCACAGCAAATCCACTATAAAAATAATGAATATACAAATCTCAAAGTCTCTTGTCTAAAATCCAAGCAACAATCACAAGAGAATAACTGAGATATAAAGATTATATCTCTGTGCACAATATTCAAAATCTCCCTAAGTAATCACAGCAAGAATCTACTATATATCTGATATAACTTGAGATGAGAACACTACTTGGATGATTGAAAACCATCTCTCTGCGTTATTCTTGTCTTCTTCCCTTTCCTTCACTTGTTTTTCTGTCATTTTTTCCTCTTTTTCAGTCACATTGCTGCTATAGTTTTCTGCCGCTACTGTTTTAGTTTTCTACCTCTATTTCGCAGCCACCTCACTCCTTTATTAGATCTAGTATTAGATTAAAAGGGAGGTGGGCTATGGGCTGTTAAAGCCCACTATGAGCTGAACACGTGGGCTGTCAGCCCAATACATACTAATAAAGTAATCCGAAAATAATGATCGAAACATGATATTTCTATATTACTCATATTAATCCGAAAACAATGATGGAAACATGATATTTCTATATTACTCATATTTTTCTTACATTTTTTTAGTGTCATATGAATAAGTAATGATGGAAACATGATATTTCTATATTACTCAGAGATCTTATGTTTTAAACATAGTGACTAAGAAGTGTTCACCAACACAAACGATCTTTTTAAATCATTAAAAAAAAAGGGAACATTTTATTTTGGTGATAAAGATGTTCTTGTGGTGAACAACATTATGAAATAACATTTCAGTAAATGATTTCATCATTCATTTCCGGTTCTGTGATCTCCCATGCATTCAGTTCGGAGAGCTTCACATCCTGTGCACCGTTGTTGAACACAAAGAGATGAGCATTTTCTCCTATAGCCACACTAGGATAAACCCTTGATGTGATACATGTCTTGCCTCCGGCTCCAAAACTCTCCACAACAGAGTGATCAATCTTTAAAATAATAAACAAAAAAAAAATATTAATTTTGAATATATATATATACAATTTTATATTGTTTTGATAAGGACTACAAGAAATATAATGCATAAAGATATATACAATTCAAACATACCAAACTTCTAAGAGATATCTTTCTTGTTTTCGTAATATCGATGTCAACGAAGCCAGCAAAAGTGGGTTTATATGTACTTTCCCTCTTCGATGATCTGGTGATTTAAAAACACAAAAATTAGATAACATAAAAATAAAATAAAACATTTAACCATTGTATCTCTAGATCATTATTATGCAATATTCGATGCACAAAGAACAAGATGAAGATGTCATTTTCCCAGCTAAGTTTTTTCTAGGAATTCCTACCACCCAAGGATGTTTGCATAGAGGATTAAGATTCTTTTATGTAGTTCATGATTTAATGTTTTTGTCCGAATAGCTTTAAGGCTTAAACAAATACGCCAAAAAGGTGAGAAATTGAGGTCAAAACCAATGTATATATTCCCAGGCTGTTATTTATTAAGCTAATTGTACACCATAAAAAATGAAAGAGTTTAGTTCAAGAAACGACCTGGTAGGATCATGGCACATGAGGACCATATACTTGCTTTGAGCTTTGAAGATCCTGAAGAAGACAGCAGTTCTCTCTTCCCGGTTGGCCGAGGCCAAAACCAGCAGTCCAAATGGCCCAACCCCACCCCTGGTTTCCGCTGTCTTTTTGGCACAGAATGCTTCAGCATCGTCGACATAATATGGATCAAACTCCTCAGCCTTTTCTAGACTTGCAACATCGAATGTCACCTCCACATCCGCCTATTGCAACATAAAGAATTCCAAACAGAATTACCAAAGAGAATAACTATGGCTAAGTCTATTTCAAGAGGGAACTTGCCTGCGCTGTTTGTATATCTTTAACTTCCAAGAAACCACCACTTGGGATGTTCTTGTTCTTGACAAAGATGTGTTTGTCTCTAAGGGTTTCGAACTCCTCAATTGGCCATTGTGCAAGCTGTCGTCCACTGTCATCTAGCCAGATAGATCTTGGAATTGCCTAAAAATAATCAAAACAATACAAAGCCAAAAGAAGAAGAAGATAACGATCATTCAACACTAACACAAAAACCCAGTAGTAAACCATTAAATCTTATACTCACTTGAACTCCTGCCCAACCCTTGTCCTTGTCGGTATACGCACTGTCCGATTCATTCGCCCAACCCCACAGTATCCTCCTCTTCTTAGCAGGATCATAGAACGTCTTGGAGGCGTAAAAGTTCCCGTAATCATACCTTAAACCAGTGTGATCATCCGACGATGTAACATCCGGCACGTACTTATCCATATAATGGAAGTACTTCCCGACAGTATAGTACTCGTATCTCGTCGCGTCCAAGCTAACCTTCAACACATGCTTCACCCCGTCACCGTACGCAGACGTGTCTAACCCTTGCCTTCCCTTCGCCGCCACCGGGAAGAAGTCGGGGCACTCCCACATGCCGATATCCTTAGAGGAGTGAAGTGGGTGCTTCGCCTTGATCCAGTGCACGAAATCTTTGCTCCTGTACAAGATCGCCATGCCTCTTCTGTCTCTCTTGCTGCCTACAACCAGCGTCCAGTGCTTGTTCGGGGCGTACCACGCCGTTGTTGGGTCTCGAAAGGCACTGGCGTTGACGCCAAGTTCCGGGGGTATCACTGGGTTGTAGTCCGGCTTAGTCCATTCCCGGAGGTAAGGGTCGGATAGGTTGGCGGGGAACGCGATGTTTTGGACTTGGCGTTGCTCAGGGTCGACGCCGGTGTACAGGATCACGGGCTTGTCGCCGGGAAGAACAGTAGCGGAGCCCGACCAACACCCGTAGATGTCGAATGGTTCCGACGGGTAGATGGCGGGGGCGAGTGCCTTCCAGTTGATCAGGTCCGTGGAGACCGAGTGGGCCCACACGATGTTGCCCCACACCGAACCGTATGGATTGTACTGGTAGAAGAAGTGGTAGATGCCTTTGAAGTACATAGGCCCTGCACGATTTTTACAGTTTGTTTTTAGCCTTCGATTTAAGGAAATTGATTAATTTACGTTATAATACACAATTTACAACATACCGTTCGGATCTGCTCGTTGAAATCATTGAATTTGTTGATGGCGGTGTTCAAATAAGAAAAACAAAAGAAAAGAAATATAATGAGTAAGTAATCAGGAATTGCTACTAAAAACATAATTAGACGACAATTAATTATAAAAGAATTAATACCTTAAGAATTAATAAAAATCTTTTTTTTCTTTTTCTTATTTCATTCTATGAACATCCAAATGGGACTCTGACGTCGTAAGTAGAAGTGAAAGATGGAATTCAAGTGAAGAACTCAAGTATTACTCTAAATATATTCACCTTCCACAGAATGAAGCTTTACGATGTCTAGAAATAATAAGGATCTTACCATTGAGCCAATTTCTAAGGGGTCGGAAGTGATATCTTGGTTTTAACTCGTCATTTACCAAGGCAGGTGAAACAGATTGAAGCTCTTCATACACCACATGAGATGGCTCCACAAACATTTTGTTCCTCTCCATGGAACAAAAGCACCAGTAAACACAAACCACAAATAGCCATGCTGTCCAAACTCGATTGGGTGATCCCATCCTCTAAATTCACAAGGAAGATGATTCGGGAAAGACTTCGGACCACTGAAGTTGGTGTCGTGGAGTTGACAAGTCAGAAATGTGGAGACCAGCAGAAGGTCCCAAGGGGTTTATATAGAAGATGAAAGGATTGAGGGGTGGAGAGTATACATAGATATATATATATATATATATATATAAAATATATTATATATATATATATATATATATATATATAAATGCGGAGGGAGAAGGTGATGATGGTGGATGTGAGAGCATGCGTTCATCATTTTCCCACTCTCCTACCTCCTAGGTTTCTGCTTGGTCCACAAACCCTCCCTTTCTGCCACTTCATGATATCTAAATCTATTTGCATGAACGCTGGCAATGATTCGGCAGCTGAGTTCTTGCTCACATGCGATCCATCAGAGAGCGAATACATATCGCCGCCTTAAAACAGGCAGAATATGAATAAGAGAATTTGTTCATCATCCCAGATTGGAAATCGAGCTTCTTTCTTGACCTTTTAGAGGTTCTTTTGGCCATTAACTTATCCTTTTTTCTTTTAATGATCATCTATTTGAAAGTTTGTATCATCGGGTTTGAAGGCTTAATAAGATCATAATTCTGGAAGAATCTGCCCAAGTGCATAGACATAATGTTCAGATCCTGAAAAGCCCTTATCCAAACCATCAGGCTAATCATATTCAGACAAGAATGCTGCTCCGTAGACATGGAGTTGTTTGTATGCGTTGCCTTTGCTGTCAAAACTGGGTTTGAAGCTACGTAAATAATTGATCTTGCAACAGTTCCTCGTATAAAATATAGCAAGCAAGACGATCATTGTACAAGTTAGTTCATGTAGCACTTGGTCATAGAAACCCTTCTTAAGAGCAGTTGATTCAAGAAAGACGCATGGACTGCTATAGCTTTTGTGACCTGTATCACTAGGATTTTATATTCCATGAGGTGGTCTATTTGTTAGCCTCATATTCGATGAGTGTCATCACGCCTCTCATCCTACTTTATATCAGGCAATGATATGATAACGTATGTCAGTATATCATAAAGAGTATTCTATCAGTATGATCATATTCTACTACACATATCCATCTCCAAGCACTGCACTCCACGATGTCCCACGACCACCGTCGTTGTATAGAAATCTCTAACACCAAACTTTGCCATTAAAATATAGTAATCGCCATAATTATTTAGGGACATGATGCGTAGCCTAATTAAATTTTCCATCGACAAATCGATCTCAAACTTCTTGCCATTTTCTTCAAATGATATTCTTAAAAAATTATCTTTGCGTTACCGTATATATAATATCTGTGTTGTGATCGGAGAACCACTAGCGCTTTTATTAGACTCAACTGCCTTCAAAGCTGAAACCATACGATATCCGAAGCATAATGCATATATTTCAGATGCTGTGATAACATTTAGCGGTTGCATTGATCAAAGCAAAAAAGCCCATCTTTACAAATAAAACTCAAAAAACGAACAGTAAAAGCACACATCACAGTTCAAGCTATCAGTGCAAATCAAACTTTAGTTTACATGAAAAGCATGGAAATTTTCTTTGTTGACTTAGGAGCGGTCTGTCTTTACTAATCATAATACTATATTTATCTCACCTAAAAGTAATAGAATGAATAATTTTATATGAGTTAAATGGAGCAAAGATAAAATTAAATATTAATGGCTCTTCTTCATTGCATGACGGTGACATGAGGTTTCGCGATTCGCGTTCATTATAGGTCAATAATATATCGAAGACAAATCATCTATCCATTGCGAATTGTTGACACTCAAGCTTAGCATTCAAGTTGTTATTGACCATGAACTTCTGGCTGTACAGATTGAATCTGACTCATCGATATTATATGGCATATTAACCAAAGTCTTGGATCCTCTAGTGCATTTAGACATTGATACGTGACATCAAATTCCTTTTTGTCTCAGCTAACATCGTACATGATTTTGTACTATTTTCATCGATGTAATCAAGTAGTATATTGGGCTGCCTATAACGCTCATGTAGATAATTATATCTTTTTATGGGTGGATACCTTCCCCCTAAACCAGCTTATGTTTTATAGTTTGACCTCCAAAGATACTTTTATAGATATTTAACAGTCTAGTAATTATTTTTGACAAAAAATGTATGTATCTAATGATCGAATGAAAGGACAACCATCAACCAAATCCGTTTACGGATTTATCAGTATTCACCTGCCTTGGGTGCCTTTTTCACATGCGGAGCGAAAAGAATTATTATGATGCATTTCTATACTCTTAGATTGCTCCTATGCATGAATATTTTCTTTGTGATAAGGAAAGAAACTTGCAAAATCACATATTTTTTAGTGTGAGTTCTCTACCAAAAATTGGAAAGTGGTCACTCAGAAATTGAATGTATCATTTCATTATGTATTCCAATGGTATACTAGGCTTTGGCTCATCAAGGACGGAGAAGATATGCTCATGGAGAGTGCCCATAATCCTAATAAGAAGAATATTGTATAGGTTTCGGTTGATGTGGAAGGCATGCAACATGATTATTGCTTATGCATTGGACTGCACATCTCCTGAAGAACAATCCTAGGAAATGTGTTAAATGAGGGATGGATGAAACTGGATGTAATTGCATTGTGAAGTAATATATTTACCTTTTGAAAAAAAAAAAAAAACATACATCACAGTCAACCTTTACATAATATCTTCTAAAAGAATAAATCAATCATAAGGTTTCACATAAATCATCAACGACCAAGAAAGTAAAATTATTACCCGTCCGATAATATATAAATGGTTTAGTTGTTGCTATATATATTATCAAACTACTTATAATCTTCCTATATCTCTCTCTTTCCTGAATCATCTTCCTTGTCAATTTAGAAGCTTTTGTTGCATGGAGAGAAACAAAATGTTGGTGGAGACATCTCATGTGGTGTATGAATAGCATCAGTATGTTTCACCTTCCTTGGTAAAATGGCAAGTTAAGGCCAAGATATCACTTCCGACCCCCCTCGGCTCGACTGTAAGATTTAGACATTTGTGAAGGAAGATTCTAACGATTCTTTTGCATGTATTTTTTATGGAAGGTGTAAGTATTAGAACAATACTTGACTTGAATACCATTTTTCACTTCCCACTTGCAACATCACAGTCCCATTTCGATGTTCATGAAAATAATAAGAAGCAAATATTTCGAAGCACAAACGGCATTGACAGTTAAAATTCAACTTCAAGCAGGCAAGCTTGAGTTAAAAGATAATCCTTCTTATTAAGAGAATGTAAACATTTAACATAGATAAGATGTTGAGCATGGAATGTAAGCATTTAAATTCAAAGAAATCAAATGCATTTGAAGAAATTTCATATCAATCAACAAATAAATATATAATGCTTAGGCTATATCTAAAAATAGTTTTAGATTGCTAGAACAATAATAAGAATCTAACAAAATTAAAAAGAGTGATGATAAAAATATAACAGAATAAAAAACAAAATGACTAAAAAAAAATATTAGGAAATAAATCTGGAAACACCTTATATGCTGCCTTAAATTGCTGGACAATAAATAAAATTTTAATTTTAGAGAAAAAAAAAGAGAGTCAAATTCTCTTCAATATTTAGTTGCGCTCCCAATAGGTGAATATACAGGGAAGGATAGAGAGAGAAAGCTAATCTTTATGGATGTGGGACTTCAAAAAAATTTAACTCATAATCTTAAATAAACAAAATTTAAGCCTAAAAATTTTATACTGTTATGGTCTATGAGCAATGATAATCAAAGAGACATAATATTATATTATTTAATAATTTTTATTAGTTTTATAATATTTTTAGCATATTAATAAAAATATTATAATACTATTGAAAAACACTATAAGTAAGCTAGATAAATCAAAACACACTAGGAACCATTTGATATATTATATTACTACTCGAATACATATTTATAATAGTCTAGAAATAATATCACTCAAATAGGGATTAAAAATTGATCTATTATAGTGTTTTGACGACAACAATAAAAACATTATAAAACATAGTTGAAAATACTATAGATGATTCAAATGGAATGCTAATCCCAACCAAACCAATTACAAGCCTATCATAATGATATATAGTGTTTTTCAATAGTCTTAAATGCTTTTAGCACCTCGAGAATATCGTTAAAATACTATTACAAAACATGATAAATAAGTCAAATGAAAATAATATAATAATCCAAAAATTAGTGAAAAATGTGATGGAATGGAAAAGTATAATTGGGATTAGCGATGAATATTTTTGGTATTATTTAAATTAGAGGTATCATTTGAGAAGAAATTAAAAAATTGATTTATGAGGAAAATAGCTTTTTTTTTTATGGTCATATATTTAAATGTTTGTATCTTTAGGTTTGAAGGCTTTGTTCTATCAATCCAAATCGTAATTTATGGTGTTCTCCCACAAGGCACGAAACGTTGAGATCCTTAAAAATCCTTATCTAAACATTCAGGTTAACCATATTCGGACAAGAATGCTGCCTTGTAGACATGAAGCCACATAACTAGAAATCAACTATAATCCTTTAATGATATGTAGAAGAGAAAATATATTAGAGGAAACGCTTAATTTAGGGTATAAAGTAATTATTTTAATAAATATTTAATAAATAATAAAAATTATAAATATAAATTTTATATATTCTAAACGATTACGTGATAAAAGATTCAAAGGTGATCGATGAAAATTTCTCACAAATGCCCACTAATATATAAATATCATTCTACACAAAATGATATTAACGTAAATATCATTCTTGAAACATATGAATGTAAATACAAATATTTTGAGTTATATATTTACGCAAAAATGATGTTTATATATTGTAGATAATTTAATTTTAAAATGTAAATCGTGCTAAATGAGTTACACTTGTAATATTCCATTGCGATTAGCGTCTTATTTATATTTTCTTCGGTATTTCCAACCTATGCCCTAAAACGAAGGCGGCATCGCCTCCACCCGTCCCTCCCGTTCCGACCACACTCCTGGGTCTCAACAGTGAGTTTTGATCTCCTCCCCCTTCATAATTGATTCGATTACATAGTAAAGGACTGGATTTTGGGATCTGGTTTGCTCCACGGGAGTTCCCCTGATTTGGTTTGCCCAGATTTTTCTGGTTTTGCTTGTCACATAAGATCGGGATAGACTTTCGTGTTCTTTCCTTTAATTTGTTTGTTTTTCTTCGGTTGAAGGGATATGATAGTTGTATGTCGATGGTAATGATTGAAGTCCGACTCAAATTTCAGTGTCATTTTTCGCTTAATTGACGTTTTTGTTTCAAAAGATCGCTTTATTGATGACTTCGTAATATAACTTCCTAGTATAAGCTTGGTTATGTGGGATTTGAAACATACGGAATTAATACGCTTTCGAAGTGTCTCAAGATAAAGAGGAGATTGGATGGCACAATGTTTGTTTGTGTGCAATCTATCTTCAGTTGATTGGTCACGAGGAAAGAGATGTTCTTTGGTTGTTCATCCTTCCCTGGGAAGGATTGGTCTCAAAGATTTATGTGCGTGTTGTACATGCTCAATGTCATAGTATATTTAGACCTCCATTTCTATGTCTTAATGATTTTTATTAAAGAAAACTAATCACATTTCAGGATTCTTATCCAGCTTCACGCTAGGAAATAAAAAATTGTATGAAATATCATTGTTGATAACCCTCACTAGGTTTGTAATTAACAACTGTTCCTGATACACCATTGTTGGCATGTAATGCTGGTTTTGAATTTTTATGATTTTTGTATGTACCTTTGCTTTGTATCTCAGCCGTATTTACTATATATATTATGTTAGGAAACTCTTGCAGTATGTCATTCTGGTGTACATCCACATTGGTGACTTTGGTCTCTTCTTGAGAAATTAATGAAGAGAACATGTGGAATGGCATAGAAACATGCAATGACATTGAATCGTTTAATCTATCACTAGACTACTAAGCGCTTATGCAAGTAATTACTTTTACAGGCAACTTAGTTGATTTTAGGGTTCATAGGAAGAATCACAAGAAAATTTGTATAGACAATGGGTTCACGAGGTGCCAATGTTCTGCTTTCCAGAGCTAACAGAATCAGGCAAAAGCTGCAGTCTGCTCTGGAAGCAAGTGTTTTGGAAATTGAAGATGTTTCATATCAGCATGCCGGTCATGCAGGTGTTCAAGGAGATGCAAATGAGACTCACTTTAACATTAAGATTGTCTCTTCAAAGTTTGAAGGGCAGACCCTAGTGAAACGTCATCGAATGGTATATGAACTTCTAGGTGATGAACTGAAATCTGGACTTCATGCTATCTCCATTGCTGCAAAAACTCCACAAGAGTCAGGGTCAGCCAATGCCTAGTTCAAGGGCACAGAGACAATTACCAACCTTGTAATGAATTAATTACATTTACATGACTTGCACGTTCTACATTATGAATTAAGCCCATTGTACTTTTTACTTTGTTGTGAAGGCCTTATCAGAATTTTCATGACTTTTACTTGGCATCGCAATTTGGATCTTTATTATGATTCTATCGGATAAGTACATGTGAGGCAAATTCTTTTTTCCTGTAATTGCATTTACATCATATGCCAATTCTTACCTAGACATGGTAAAACATGTCACATTTGAACTTGATGAAATGATTTTTGTAAGAATGTTGGGAGAGCATGGACATACTCGGTAGCTGTTTTCTTAATGTTCTATTCTGTAATATGTAATTAAATAGGTTGGTTGCATGGTACGAATCCAACTCATTACATATCATTTCTGTCATGCTGTCTTTTTTCACTTTTAATCTTTGAACACATTATGATTAGAAAAACTTATAAGCTTGAAGTGCAAGGAGATTACCAAAGGGACATCCATGTAGCTCTTACCTGATGAAAGAACCAATATTTCCTTGTCTTATTACCTTTATTGTTTACAAGGAGCGATTGGTTTTTTTGCTTTTGAAACATTTGTTAATTGCTACACTACACTCCAGTTGTTATTTTTCTCTAATTATTTGATCAGTTCTTATTTTTCTTATTATCATAATGTTTTTGTGCAGTCTGTTGTTGATACATTTTTCTGCCAGTTCAACACTGGCACAATATACAGGTCCATATTGTGCCATTATAGGTATTGTCCGCATGCCTGTGACAAGGCAATCCGGGGCATCTCATAGACTCATGCCAACCCACCGTGGGACAGGTACCAATTCGCTACGCAAAACACATCAGCAAATGATATGGACTCCACACAAATTTCGTAGGGTGGTTAAAAACAACATGAACACAACATGAACACTGCTTCAGTTCTTGACTGAATGGACAAAAAACACATGTTCCGATTGCATGGGGATGGATGAATTTGCTGGAACTTGTTAAGAGTAGATTAATTGTTTCCGCATAGCCAGTACGAAAATGCTTCTGCATAACCAGGCATCGAGTAAATATTAAGTTAGTGCTTGAAGAAGTTTGAAAAAGTATACGTTTCAACATATGACTTATTTTTATCTTAATCTTGTCCAAATGGACCAGCTACTTAGTACGAGTTCTCTGAACAGTTCAGTTGTTTCAGGGATTTCAGGTGAAGTCATAGCACTTCAGTTTCGGATATAGATCAGAAATCATCAATGTTGATGAGTTAGATGCCATTTTACATGATGAGTCTCCTTTCTTTGTTGAGTTGGAACGAGTTCTACAAGAAGGGAAGAGAGGTTTGCGCGAGTTGCGAGGTGAAGATAAGATGATGAGAGAGAGAGAGAGAGACACACACACAAACACACTCTGGATTTCCAGACACGGTAAACAAAAGGATGGATGCCAACTTCTCAATAGCAGTAAAATCGCATCCCTTTGACCGAGCTCTCAATATCCATCCCAGATTAGATTTCGATCGCAGAGACCCTAAAGATGGCGGTGACCAGGTATACGCCCGAGCCCCTGCTTTCATGGCGCGTCAGACCTTTGTTTTATCTTCTTGGACGCCCAAGCGAAGAGGAGGTATAAAAAGGAGCCGAGCCACCAGCGTTATCGTGGAGCCCAAAAGGGAAGCAGAAGTAAAACTCTTGCCTTCCCTCCATCACCACAGAGACGGAGAGCTTGCGCCGAGATGGCGGGTGGTGGGTTAGCGCCCTCAAATGGCGAGGTGAAGCACTACAATGGCCGTGTCACATCCTTCGTGATCGTCACTTGCGTGATCGCGGCCACCGGTGGCCTAATCTTCGGCTACGACATTGGCGTCTCGGGTGAGTAATTGGTGTCTACATATGAGCCTATTTTGGATGACCGAGAACGTACGTGTGGGTGGGTTTGTCTGATTGCTGATTTGCTGTCTCTGTTTCTTTGTAGGGGGTGTGACTTCCATGGATGAATTCCTTGAGAAATTCTTCCCATCGGTGTACCAGCAGGAGAAGACGGCCAGCGGGTCGAATAACCAATGGTGCCAGTTCGACAGCCAAATGCTGACGTCCTTCACGTCGTCCCTCTACGTCGCGGGGCTCATCTCCACCTACTTCGCGTCCATGGTCACCCAGGCATTTGGCAGGAAGTCATCCATGCTGTTCGGCGGGGCGGCCTTCCTCCTGGGCTCGGCCATCAATGGCGTCGCCATGAACGTGGCCATGCTCATCATCGGCCGCATTCTGCTCGGTGTCGGCGTGGGGTTCGCCAACCAGGCCGTCCCGCTTTACTTGTCCGAGATGGCACCGCCGCAGCTCCGAGGGGCGCTCAACATGGGGTTCCAGATGGCCACCACCATCGGCATCTTCGTCGCCGGCCTTGTGAATTATGGCACGGGAAAGCTCCATGCGGGATACGGGTGGCGCATATCGGTGGCCCTTGCTGCCGTGCCGGCTCTCATCATGACCCTTGGTGCCATCGCCCTCCCCGACACCCCCAACTCCCTCGTCGAGCGTGGCCTGCGCGACCAGGCCAAGGCCACGCTTCAGAAGATCCGGGGGACCGACGACGTCGAGGCGGAGCTGCAGGACATGATCGAGGCGAGCGAGGAGGCGAAGAAGGTGAGCGACCCCTGGAGTAGCATCCTCCGCCCGGAGCACCGCCCGCATCTCGTCATGGCCATCGCCATCCCCATGTTCCAGCAGCTCACCGGCATCAACGTGATCATGTTCTACGCGCCGGTGCTCTTTAAGACCATCGGCTTCGGGGACAGCGCCTCGCTCATGTCGGCCGTCATCTCCGGCCTCGTCAACGTCCTCGCGACCACCGTGTCCATCGCAACCGTCGACAAGTTCGGCCGCAGGGTCCTGTTCCTGGAGGGCGGGATTCAGATGGTGGTGAGCCAGGTGGCCGTCGGGGCCATCCTGGGGACCTTCTTCGGGGATGCCGGCACCGGGAAGCTCTCGCCAGCGTTGGCCAACCTGGTGCTGGCGCTCATCTGCGTCTACGTCGCAGCGTTCGCGTGGTCGTGGGGGCCGCTCGGCTGGCTGGTGCCCAGCGAGATCTTCCCGCTCAACATCCGGTCGGCGGGGCAGTCGATCGTGGTCGGCGTCAACTTCTTCTTCACCTTCGTCATCGCGCAGCTCTTCCTCATGGCGCTCTGCCACCTCAAATCCGGTCTCTTCCACCTGTTCGCTGCCTTCGTGGTAGTGATGACATTGTTCGTCGTCTTCCTGGTGCCCGAGACGAAGGGCGTGCCCATCGAAGAGATGTCTCTGGTGTGGAAGAAGCACTGGTTTTGGAAGAAGTACATGCTCGACGACCACATCACGCCATCGGAGCACCGGCGAGAAGATTGAAAATTTCATGCATGAGTCTCTGTTTGCTGATATGAGAGAAACAAACAACACAGGATGTGTGTAGTCCACAAAATGTGTGGCCTCATACGTCCTCAATTTTCCCAGATACAATTATGCTATGTTTACAATCTATCAGTAACAAGGTTCGTGGTGGAACTGTGCCTCCTTTCTGTCTCCCAACTCTGTTGTGTTTTGACTTTAATTGTGTCTTGTGATCTTCTACACCTCTGCTCTTTGTACATATATTTGCATCCTCCGTTTGTCTTTCACGTTCAATTATATGCATCATTAAGTACTCCGTGAGTCGGGAAAACTTAATCAGTATAAAAAAAATTCTACAACAACTAAGACACAAGGCCAAATATGTCAAAAAGATTTGTTTCTTTTTATTTTCCCTTTTTGTCCAAGTCACTTCCCCTTTTCTTTGTGAGTATCGGGAATATCCCCATTCATAGGTCCGAGATCCACATCCGTGAATTGAAAGGTCCGACTGATCAACTCCGCAATCAGTTGTTAGAATCAATAGGTGTTCAAATCGTTCATTTTAATAAATTGAAACCCTTCTTATTGGATGATCATGATACTTCCCAAAGACCGGAATTCTTTATCAATGGAGGAACAACATTACCATTTTTGTTCAAAAAGATACCAGAGTGGATGATTGACTCATTCTATACTAGAAATAATCGCAGGAAATCCTTTGATAACACGGATTCCTATTTCTCAATGAGTCGAGAAGACTTGACCCGCATAAATAGAAATCTGCTATGCTAGAGATGCAAGGCTAAATGCGCTCAAGATACGTGAATCGAGAAAACTCGACTCATGTGAAATAAAATCTGATATGGCAGAAGTGTTAGGAACAAGTCGATACTAAGAGGGGGGGTGAATTAGTGCAGCGGATAAAAACGTCGATTTCGGAAATATTTTGTACGACAAAAATTGATCTCGGACAAAAGCCCATATAGAAAATACTTAACTTTGAAAGTATATTCGTAAGCGTAGTAGAAGTAAAACAAGTAAGCAGTTTGCATTGAAGGTAAATAGCAAAACAAAAATGTAAACCATTTTATAGTGGTTCGGTCATCGTGACCTACATCCACTCCACCGATTCCTCTTCCGTCGAGGCCACCGGCATCCACTAACGATCTTCTTTCAATCGGGCAAAGATCAACTATCCTTTTACACCTCATTTTCACAGGTTTAAGAGATAACATTTACATCTCTCTTTTATAAAGTTTCCCTCACACACCTCTCTTAAAATTCTCTTTAAGCTTTAGAAGGGGGGAACTCAACTTTCTAGTAGAGTTTACAATTTTAGCATCAGAGAGTTTTGCTCGATTTAGTTGCTACTCCATGCAGGAATAGCTAGGGTATTTATAGACCCCAAATGGCTTCAAAACTTGGAGCCAAAATTCAAATCCCTGAGATTTCGGGGTATGAGCGGTACCACCGCCTGACAGAGCTCGGAGACCGAGCTCTGGCGGTACCACCACTTGGTACCCTGCCATTGGGCGGTACCATTGCCCAGTCTGGTGGTACCACCGCCTGACAGTCTCTTGGAGACTGTGTTTGGGAGATACCATCGCCCAAACCGACGGTACCACCGCCTGACACAATCTCAGAGATTGTGCCACGACGGTTCCACCTGTTGGGTCACTATTGGGCTTTCCACTTGGCCCAACACAACTCAAACTTAGGCCAGTTGGCCCATAATTGAGTTGACCTAATTATATTCTAAATTGACTCAATTAGACTCTAAACTAACTAGATCTAGACATAATCGATTACAAGCGAATCCTATGTTGTCCGACATGTCATTGGGGTGTCCGACACCACTACCCTTAGCCTATTTAATGTGGGGTGTCCTATGATTGCATTATATGCCTAGGGGATATCGACTATCATGAACTTGGTCATCATCGGTTTAGAGTGTGGCTCGACCAAATGTGGCATGTAGGTTCACAGTCCTGGGGGCAAGGGGTGGGAGGGGAGGACAAATAATAGGGGATACCTTGAAGCATACAATCTTTATTTGATTATATCCCAAGAATGCGTCTATAAATGTGAGGAGCTCATGACCTGAGATAATGTCGACCAACTTATCAATATGGGAAGAAGATAGATGTCCTTCGGGTATGCTTTGTTGAGGTCAGTATAATCAACACATATCCTTCAATTTCTATTAGATTTTTCAGTGAGTACAATATTAGCGAGCCACTTGGGGTACTGTACCTTAGTGATAAACCCTACTCTTATTAGCTTGTCTACCTTTTTATTGTTCATTTATTATTGATTAAGAGCAAATTTGCGAGACTTTTATTTTACTGATCATGTCTTAGGTTGATTAGGAGCAAAGAAATGTTTTGGTAATGCTAGGCTATGTCCAGGTTGATTCCTAATATATCTTTTGATAATCATGCAAACGCCTTGATATTCTCATTAAGAAAACTAATAAGTTGTACTTGTTCCTCATTGGGAAGTGTTGCCCCGACCTTAACAACTTAATCAAGATAGGTTTTATCCAATGGTGCCTTGATCAGTTATTCTATTAGCTTCGAGTATGAGAGGAATTTGGCAAAACTTCGAGGATCCATAAGTAGTGCCTCAAATCATGACTTCTTCGGTAAGGAGATCATTGTAAGGTAGCATTAGTGTGAATTTCGTAAGTTGCTTCTCAATTCTCTAATGTTAGTTCTCGTCGAAAACTTCATTATCATGTGGTAGGTTAACACTACTGCCCTTAGCCTATTCAGTGTGGAGTGTCCTATGATTACATTATATGCCGAGGGAATATCAACTATCATGAACTTGGTCATCATCGGTTTAGAGTGTGGCTCGATCCCAAATGTGACGTGTAGGTTCACAGTCTTGGGGGGGTGTAGGGGGTGGGAGGGGAGGACAAGTGATACGGGATACCTTTAAGAATACCATCCTTATTTGGTTATATCCCAAGAATGTGTCTATAAATATGAGAAGCTCATGACATGAGATAATGTCGACCAACTGATCAATATGGGGAAGAAGATAGCTATCCTTATTAACACATATCCTTCAGTTTTCATTAGATTTTTCAGTGAGTATAATATTAGCGAGTCACTTGGGGTATTATACCTTAGTGATAAACCCTACTCCTATTAGCTTGTCTATCTTTTTACTGATTGTTTATTATCGATTATGAGCAAACTTGCGAGGCTTTTATTTTACTAGTCATGTCTTAGGAGAAATGTTTGGGTAATGTTAAGCTATGTTTGGGTTAATTCTTAATATATCTTTTGATAACCATGCAAACACATCGATATTCTCGTTAAGAAAACTGATAAGTTGTACTTGTTCCTCCTCGAGAAGTGTTGCCTCGACCTTAACAACTTAATCGAGATAGGTTTTATCCAAGGGTGCCTCGATCAATGATTCCACCGCCTCTGAGTGTAAGAGGAATTTGGTGAAACTTCGAGGATCCATAAGCAATACCTCAGATCATGGGTTATTCGGTAAAGAGATCGTCATAAGGTAGCATTAGTGTGACTTTTGCAGGTTGCTTTTCAATTCTCTAATATTAGTTCTCATCGAAAACTTCATTACCATGTGGTAGGTCAACACCAATGTTGAGAGAATATCGACTATCATGAACTTGGTCATCACCGGTTTAGAGTGTGGCATGGGGTGGGGGGTCACGGGGCCAAGGGGGGGGGGGGGGGGGAGCAGGTGGTGGGAGGGGAGGACAAATGATAGGGGATCCTTGAAGCGTATCATCCTTATTTGGTTATATCCCAAGCATCTATAAATGTGAGGAGCTCATGACCTAAGGTAACGTCGACCAACTGATCAATACGAGGAAAAAGATAGTTGCTCTCCAGGCATGCTTTGTTGAGGTTGGTATAATCAACACATATCCTTTGGTTTTCATTAGTTTTTTTCAGCGAGTACAATATTAGTGAGCCACTTAGGGTACTATATCTTAGCGATAAACCCTACTCCTATTCGCTTGTCTACCTTTTTATTGATCGTTTATTATCGATTAGGAGCAAACTTGAGAGGTTTTTGTTTTACTGGTCATACCTTAGGAGAAATGTTTGGGTAATGCAGGGCTATGTCTAGGTTGATTCCAAATAAATCTTTTGATAACCATGCAAACACCTTGGTATTCTTCTTAAGAAAATTGATAAATTATACTTGTTCCTCATCGTGAAGTATTGCCTCGACCTTAACGATTTAATCGAGATAGGTTTTATCCAAGAGTACCTCAATCAATGATTCCATCGGCTCAGAGTGTGAGAAAAATTTGGTGAAGCTTCGAGGATCCATAAGCAGTGCCTCAAATTATGGCTTATTCGGTAAGGATATCATTGTAAGGTAGCATTAGTGTGACTTTCGCAAATTGCTTCTCAATTCTTCAATGTCAATTTTCGTCTAAAATTTCATTACTATGTGATAGGTCGACACCATTGCCCTTAGCCTATTCAGCGTGGAGTGTCCTGTGATTGCATTATATGTCAAGATGATATCGACTATCATGAACTTGGTCATCACCGGTTTAGAGTGTGGCTCGACCCCAAATATGACGTGTAGGTTCACAGTCCTAAGAGGGGAGATTGAATCGCTAGTGAACCTTATCAACAAAGATGTCATGGGGGTGAGTTTATTAGTTGATATTCTGAGCTTTTGGAA
This sequence comes from Musa itinerans, assembly GCA_001649415.1. Taxonomy (NCBI): domain Eukaryota; kingdom Viridiplantae; phylum Streptophyta; class Magnoliopsida; order Zingiberales; family Musaceae; genus Musa; species Musa itinerans. Next base: position 150,011 of record LVTN01000448.1, on the reverse strand, counting down.
AGCGTCAAAGTAGAGGATATCGATAGAGCTACTTCTATCAATCATGACTCTTTTTACTCATGTATTGATCATCCTCACAAAGACAACTAAAATATTATCATGGTTCTGTTAGGATCAAGAGTCTGAGGTTGGCACTAAGAGGGGGGGTGAATTAGTGCAGCAGTAAAATCACGTCTTCAAAAACTTCGTTGCGATAAAACTATTTCCGACGTAAAACTGTTTCGTAAAGGTAATACATTGAAAGCGTACGTAAGAGAGTAATGGATGTAAAGAGCAAGTAAGGAGGTTTGCAATATGTAAATTGCAATAATAGAAATGCAAACCAGATTTTTAGAGTGGTTCGGTCAACGTAACCTACATCCACTTTCGGCTTCTTCCTTCGACGAGGTCATCGACGTCCACTATAGGCCTTCCTTTAATAGGCGAAGGCTAATCACCTTTTATACCCCTCTTCTCTTTTTCATGGGTTTAGTAGATAACTCTTACAAGCACTCACACTTCTCTTACAGAATTCTAAGCTTAGAGTGGGGGAGGGTATTTCTAAAGAGATTGCAGTAACGTTTTTTCACTTTTGAATACTCTGTGCTTGTGTGCTTTAACCAGGGATGAGAGGGGTATTTATAGGCTTCAAGTTGATTCAAACTTGGAGCATAAAACTTTCCCATCCCGGGTTCCCCGGGCACGGGCGGTACCACCACCTGCATTAGGTGGTACCACCGCCCAGTGTCAGTCTGACACTGACACTGCCCTGGGCGGTACCACCGCCCAGTCTGGCGGTACCACTGCTTGGGGGGCCGTACTGGGCACCCTGCCGGGGGCGGTACAACCCCCCAAACTGGTGGTACCATTGCCTGACATAGTCCCGAAGACTGTGCCACGACGGTGAGACTTCTTGGGGTATTGTTTGGGCCTCTCATTGGGCCCAACACAATCCTTACATGGGCTAGCTGGTCCCTAATTGGGTTGGCCCAAATTCAAACCCAATTACGTGCTAACTACGAAATCTAAGATATAATCTAAGCTAAACAAGTCCGTAAGT
>LVTN01000448.1:112501-147260 GCA_001649415.1 Musa itinerans | reverse complement strand
CTCTTTTGAGAAGTGCATTTTTTGCTTTCTTCTTGAATTGTGCGAGCTAGCAAATTTGCTTTCTAGTAAGTTTTGCTCTCCCTTTGTCATTGTCAAAAAGAAGGGAAGACCCTTTACATCAATTTTCAAATTATGACAAAGGTAAATAACATAAATGAAAATTCAAGTCATGAATGTCAAAACAATTATTTTATCATGAATATTTCATCATTGTATGCATCATTATTATAAGTTAAAGTATTGCATGCATCATTCCAAATCATAAATATTTCACATCATGATGGTATCAATTTTGTCAAATTATATCCTACCATGCATGCTCATAACTTTTTCCTCTTTTATCATTATAAACAAGAAAGAATAAGGGAAGAACAAAATAGTGTAAAATATTTTCAATTATTTCAAGGCATACAAGCCATAAATACAAAGACATCATGTCATAAAAGATAAGACCTCTTGAATTCCAAATGACATGATTCATAAAGTAAATCTCAAATAATAAATCCAAGAACTCACAAGAAAAATCAAGATTCATTTAGAAAATCTCCTCTTAAGAAAATACCACAAGTAGAATCATAGGAGTACAAAGAAGAGGTCTTGATTAAGAAAAATCTCAAGTAATTCCAAGAAACCAAGATCATGATTTTGATAAAACTCATTCCAATTCAAATCATCAAAATCATCAAGATCTTAACATTTCTTTCAAGAGATTCAAAATGGCATAAATAATTTTATTGGTCTCTTAGTGAAAAATCGATAAGATAGAGAAAAAAAAAAATTTCAAGATAAATGCTTTTCTCCTTTTGTTTCAACTTATTGATTAATTTCATACATGTATGTTCTTTTCTTTTATGCCAAATCAAGACATGTATCATTTTTAAAACCAAAAAAGAACTTTCAAAAGATCGCAAAAACTATCATACATAATTTCGAATTATAAAACCAATATTAAGCATGATCTCAAATTACATTATTTCATCAAACATGAAATTTTCAAGAAAATTAATTCTAAACTAAATAAAAAAAGGAAAATGCATCATGTAATTTCGAAGTAAATTAAAGGTATTTTGATTACCTCAACGTCGAAAGGCGTTAAGGCGTAGTTTGCCACCTCACCTTTGTTGATTTTCTCCTCATCTTCGGAGGAGCTCGATTCATCCCACTTTGTGTTCTTCTTGCGTTCAAAGCAAGTAGTTGCGTTCTTTTTGTTCTTTAATTTTTGTTTCATGAACTTTTTAAATTTCTTAGTGAGTTCAAGTTCACCATCACTTGAGTTTATGCTCGAGTGATCTTCAAATGTTCTAAGTATCAAATCCTTCCTGTTCTTTGGAATGTGGTTTTGTTCATCATGTTCATCATATGCATTGTGCACCATTTCATATGTCATCAATGAACCGATAAGTTCTTCAAGTGGAAAAGTATTTAAATTTTTTGTTTCTTCTATTGTCGTTATTTTCGAATCCCAACTTTTAGAAAGCAATCGTAAAATCTTGTTAACAAGTTTAAAATTTGAAAAATATTTGCTAAGAGCTTTTAAACCATTGATGACATCTATAAAATGGGTGTACATGTCAATAATGGTTTCGCTTAGCTTCATTCGAAAAAGCTCGAAATCATGCATTAAAAAGTTAATTTTCAAAATTTTAACTTTATTAGTGCCTTCGTGTGTGATTTCGAGAGTGTGCCATATATCGAAAGTCGTTTCGCACATAGAAACACGATTAAACTCATTACTATCTAAGGCACAAAATAGAGCATTCATGGCTCTAGCATTTAAAGAAAATGTCTTCTTCTCTAAATCATTCCAATAGTTAATTGGAAGAGAAGACTTTTTAAAGCCGGATTCAACAATGTTCCATAAGTTTAAATCCAAAGAAAGCAAGAAAACTCTCATTCGAGTTTTCCAATAAGTGTAGTCCGTCCCAGTGAAAAAGGGAGGACGAATGAGAGAATGACACTCTTGAAAGCCGAAAAGAGCCATTTCTATTTGGGTGTTAAACCAAATTAGAAAATAAGGCTCTGATACCAATTGTTAGGATCAAGAATTCGAGGTCGACACTAAGAGGGGGGGTGAATTAGTGCAGCGGTAAAATTATGTCTTCAAAAACTTCATTGCGATAAAACTATTTTTGACGTAAAACCGTTTCGTAAAAGTAATACATTGAAAGCGTATGTAAGAGAGTAGTGGATGTAAAGAGCAAGTAAGGAGGTTTGCAGTATGTAAATTGCAACAATAGAAATGCAAACCAGATTTTTAGAGTGGTTCGGTCAACATAACCTACATCCACTTTTGGCTTCCTCCTCCGACGAGGTCATCGGCGTCCACTAGAGGCCTTCCTTCAATAGGCGAAGGCCAATCACCTTTTACGCCCCTCTTCTCCTTTTCATGGGTTTAGTATATAACCCTTACAAGCACTCACACTTCTCTTACAGAATTCTAGACTTAGAGTGGATGAGGGAATTTCTAAAGAGATTGCAACAGCGTTTTCTTACTTTTGAATACTCTGTGCTTGTGTGCTTTAACTAGGGATGAGAGAGATATTTATAGGCTTCAAGTTGATTCAAACTTGGAGCCTAAAACTTTCTCATCCCGGGTTTCCCGGGCACGGGCAATACCACCACATGTGCTAGGCGGTACCACTGCCCAGTGTTAGTCTGACAATGACACTGCCCTGGGCGGTACCACCGCTTGGGGGGCAATGTTGGGCGGTACCACTACCCAGACTGGCAGTACCACCGCCTGGCACCCTGTCAGGGGTGGTACAACCGCCCAAACTAACGGTACCACCGCCTGACACAGTCTCGAAGACTATGCCACGACGGTGAGACTTCTTGGGGCACTGTTTGGGCCTCTCATTGGACCCAACACAGTCCTTACATGGGCCTAGCTAGTCCATAATTAGGTTGGCCCAAATCTAAACCCAATTACGTGCTAACTACAAAATCTAAGATATAATCTAAGCTAAATAAGTCCGTAAGTCTATTCTTCCAGCGAGCTTCCGGTGATCTTCCGGCGAACTTCCGACGATCTCTCGGCAATGTTCCGACGGACTTCCGGCAAGCTCCAAGACTTCACGATGATCTTCTTGGCGAGTTTCGACGAGCTTCTTTGGCAAGCTCTGAGACTTCTTGGTTAGTTCCGCCAGAACTTCCAACGAACGTCCGGACTTCCGACGAACTCTCGAACTCCCAACGTAATCGCGTCCTTGACTCCGGGACTTCATTTTGCTTCATACCTTGCTATCATAGTTAATCCTGCATATGTAAAAATATACTTCGATCTAGACAATTAATACTAAGCATTAATCAAGTTGTCCGGCATGTCGTTGGTCCCTCGACGCTTCGTTCGATTCTTCGGCGCATCGTCCTCTCTTGCGGCCTATTGCCTAATTGGCCAATTGACTCCGCAACTCCGATATCCTTAGCGCAATATCCACTCTTCTTGGCCCGATTCCCGAATCCACAGCCCGAAGCCTTCTATTGATACGTCGACCATTCCTCCGGCCCGACGTCCAATCTTCTGACATGTTTTCCACTAGCCCAACATGATTTTTTCTGCTTTAATTATCTCATCCTTATCGAAGCATCCTACGTCACTCAAAATGCGGATTAAAACATAAATACATATCAATTGGTTTCATCATCAAAATCCGAGATTCAACAGGTTTGGGTTGAGATACTTTATATTTTCCTCTTTGAAGATTATCTCGGGGTTGTCCTTCGTCCGTAGGCACTTTTTAATGGTAGCTTGGGTGTAAGTTTTACAACTCAAAGAGCTATCTCCTCTCGAGGTTAGTCTACCAATGATGATGTCAATCTATCTTTCCATTGGTCCTTGGGTCGAAGTGAAGGTTCTTGGTGCCTTCGGATGAATCGCCCGAGGTTTCCCCTATGAATGAGTTCTTTAATCTATTCTTTTAAATCACGATAGTCTTTTGTGTCATGGCCGTAATCTTGATAGAAACGATAGTATTTAAATCTATCTCTCTTTCTCTATGGAGTCTTTATTGGTTGAGGGTCTTTTAAGAGTTCATTCTTTCTTATTTGTAAATCTTCTTATTTGTAAAAAAACTTTAGTCCTGGTTATATTTAATAGGGTTGACTCGAGTCTCGAGCGAGGCAATTCAGGTCTATCACTTCTTCATCACCACGGTGACCTTGGGATTGATTGGGTTTATAGTTGATCATATCTTGGCCTTTTGCATGTCTCTTTGCGTTTATCCAAGACCAGTACCTCTGTCACTATGTATTGATTGGCCTGTTGGAGTACTTCGAGTACCATCATCAATGGTCTCTCTATCAACGACCAAAAAAGATAAGAAAGCTTGAGTCATATCATGAAGGTCTCTTTGACAAGTGGTGGATGTACATCTTGCACCCCTCTAACGGGTCGATATTACCATCGAAAGCTTCCAATGATAGGAGATGGAAGTTGACTAGGGTCAATTTCTCCTGGAGTCATTAGTGAACAATGATAGACACGAGGTAGGGTTGGTCAACCCTTGTTCTCTGGATTGTTAGAATTTTCATTAATTTCTTCCAAATGTTGGTCCATTTGTCGTAGTTGAATTCTTAGAGAATCATTTGTCAAATATGTCGATTGGGTTTGGGATTCAGGTGGAATAAGATAGTGGTATGGTAGTCCATTGAATTTCGTAATTGGGGAATGTGGTGCTTGTCTGACCAATAGCTTGATGGGTCTCAAGGATTCTTGAGATATTGACATTGTGTTTGGTGGGGGAACCCCGACAAGCGCTAATGCCAGTGTCAATTGAGCTACTAGCTGTGGCTGAGGTGGTGGCGTTGTTTATTGGGCTAGTTAAGACAAGAGTGGAATAATAGCTTGCATCATACATATTAGCATTTGCACCTGCTAGATGAGGTTTAATGATGCCTCAATGGGGACAAATAGGTGACTTGGGGTCACCCCTAGATCATTGAATGGACGCCAGTATTGCATCAGCGTTTGCACCGAGATAGATGCATCTATGTGCGGATAGGATGGCTATTGCCCCCTTGAATAAATATATTGTGGGTCGGGGTAAGGGCCTCCTCGCTTGGGCATTTGTTAAGAGGGTTGGTAAGCGGATATTCCTATAATATCGAGCTCTTCTTCTAATACCAAAATACTAGAAAAAATATCTTTGACACCTTAGTCAGCCCGATGTAGTTCGAACTCAAATATGTAGGACTGTCTGAGGTGTCTCTAAGATGAGAACGTCAAGCTCCTAAGGTACCACTTACACGAAGATTAAGATCGAAAGAGGTTTTCTGACATAGTCTCTCCGATATTTAAATTAGTAATATAAGGTATATGAGTATGGACGTTAATAGTTTAAGGAAAAAAAAAATTTCTATATATCAAAGGTGAGTTTTTATGTCTGATTGTAATTGTACGAAGGAAACTTATAGTAAATAATGAGAAAGAAAGTTATGATTATTTTTTTCGTTATAAACAATAAAAAATATTTTTTTTTCTCTTTTGATCGTTAAGCGGTGATGATGATGATGTGTAAGATGACAATGTATCTCCTATGAATGAGTCTCGTACCATTGTTAAGTTGGAACGAGTTCTACGAGAAGGGAAGAACGGTTTGCGCGAGTTACGCCTTCCGGTAAACAAAAGGATGGATGCCAATCTCTCAATAGTAGTAAACACGGATCCAGTTGACCGAGCTATGAATATCCATCCCAGATAAGATTTAGATTACAGAGACACCAAAGGTGCCGGTGACCAGGTACGCGGCCAAGCTCCTTTCATGGCGCGCTTCTCGGAGGCCCAAGCGAGGAGGAGGAGGTATAAAAAGGAGACAAGCCACCAGCGTTATCGTGCAGCCCAAAAGGGAAGCAAAAGTAAAACTTTACTTTTGCAGTTTTACTTTTGCCTCCCCACCATCACCACGGAGACGGAGAGCTTGCGCCGAGATGGCAGGTGGTGGGTTAGCGCCCTCAAATGGCGAGGTGAAGCACTACAATGGCCGTGTCACATCCTTCGTGATCGTCACTTGCGTGATCGCGGCCACCGGTGGCCTAATCTTCGGCTACGACATTGGCGTCTCGGGTGAGTAATTGGTGTCTACATATGAGCCTATTTTGGATGACCGAGAACGTACGTGTGGGTGGGTTTGTCTGATTGCTGATTTGCTGTCTCTGTTTCTTTGTAGGGGGTGTGACTTCCATGGATGAATTCCTTGAGAAATTCTTCCCATCGGTGTACCAGCAGGAGAAGACGGCCAGCGGGTCGAATAACCAATGGTGCCAGTTCGACAGCCAAATGCTGACGTCCTTCACGTCGTCCCTCTACGTCGCGGGGCTCATCTCCACCTACTTCGCGTCCATGGTCACCCAGGCATTTGGCAGGAAGTCATCCATGCTGTTCGGCGGGGCGGCCTTCCTCCTGGGCTCGGCCATCAATGGCGTCGCCATGAACGTGGCCATGCTCATCATCGGCCGCATTCTGCTCGGTGTCGGCGTGGGGTTCGCCAACCAGGCCGTCCCGCTTTACTTGTCCGAGATGGCACCGCCGCAGCTCCGAGGGGCGCTCAACATGGGGTTCCAGATGGCCACCACCATCGGCATCTTCGTCGCCGGCCTTGTGAATTATGGCACGGGAAAGCTCCATGCGGGATACGGGTGGCGCATATCGGTGGCCCTTGCTGCCGTGCCGGCTCTCATCATGACCCTTGGTGCCATCGCCCTCCCCGACACCCCCAACTCCCTCGTCGAGCGTGGCCTGCGCGACCAGGCCAAGGCCACGCTTCAGAAGATCCGGGGGACCGACGACGTCGAGGCGGAGCTGCAGGACATGATCGAGGCGAGCGAGGAGGCGAAGAAGGTGAGCGACCCCTGGAGTAGCATCCTCCGCCCGGAGCACCGCCCGCATCTCGTCATGGCCATCGCCATCCCCATGTTCCAGCAGCTCACCGGCATCAACGTGATCATGTTCTACGCGCCGGTGCTCTTTAAGACCATCGGCTTCGGGGACAGCGCCTCGCTCATGTCGGCCGTCATCTCCGGCCTCGTCAACGTCCTCGCGACCACCGTGTCCATCGCAACCGTCGACAAGTTCGGCCGCAGGGTCCTGTTCCGGTGGTTCCAATCACCTAGAAAGGGCAGCCAGGAGGCCGTCGGGGCCATCCTGGGGACCTTCTTCGGGGATGCCGGCACCGGGAAGCTCTCGCCAGCGTTGGCCAACCTGGTGCTGGCGCTCATCTGCGTCTACGTCGCAGCGTTCGCGTGGTCGTGGGGGCCGCTCGGCTGGCTGGTGCCCAGCGAGATCTTCCCGCTCAACATCCGGTCGGCGGGGCAGTCGATCGTGGTCGGCGTCAACTTCTTCTTCACCTTCGTCATCGCGCAGCTCTTCCTCATGGCGCTCTGCCACCTCAAATCCGGTCTCTTCCACCTGTTCGCTGCCTTCGTGGTAGTGATGACATTGTTCGTCGTCTTCCTGGTGCCCGAGACGAAGGGCGTGCCCATCGAAGAGATGTCTCTGGTGTGGAAGAAGCACTGGTTTTGGAAGAAGTACATGCTCGACGACCACATCACGCCATCGGAGCACCGGCGAGAAGATTGAAAATTTCATGCATGAGTCTCTGTTTGCTGATATGAGAGAAACAAACAACACAGGATGTGTGTAGTCCACAAAATGTGTGGCCTCATACGTCCTCAATTTTCCCAGATACAATTATGCTATGTTTACAATCTATCAGTAACAAGGTTCGTGGTGGAAACTGTGCCTCCTTTCTGTCTCCCAACTCTGTTGTGTTTTGAATTTAATTGTGTCTTGTGATCTTCTACACCTCTGCTCTTTGTCTCCCACATCCAATTATGTGCATCATTACACAATACAAATGAGAGACTAAGTTAAATTCTATTCTGCACACATATAACAAACAATGTTTAGGTCATTATTAGATTCCGTCATTTGGACTATTAATCGAAGCATTGTAGATCAGACTCTCACGCGCAAACCATTTATTTATTTTGTATTATTTTAAACAATACATATCGAAATCACATGAATATGCATTTTAAATGTTCAGACCATTTTCAATCGTAGTAGATAGATAGTGTTCAACATAGTTGTTTGTGACATCAACCGATGTTGCAAAGCCAACTTGGTTAAGGATCACCTTCATCGTAAAATCAATATCGAGAACGGATGGAAGCAATTGTCCAACTTAGGTAGATGGCCTCCTCAAGTTATGATGAATGTATAAAACTTAAAAAGCCCATTGGACCTTCTACAAGTGATGGACCGCTTCCATCCGGTTATGATCCCGGCTACGGAACTGGTTTCAAACGATTGCTACAAAGACAATGCATACTTCCCGATTGGAAGGGCTTTATATCATGACATATGGTTCAGCATGCTGTTCTTTCGGAAATGAAGGCACATACAACATAATCTGAGCAAGTGGAGTTATAGCAGCATGTAAAGATTGATGGATTATGTTCTCTCGATCTACTCATAGGAATTGGTGTTGCCATTTCCTTGGTAGTATGGTTCCCAATCCAGCTAGAGCAGATACCGTGTTACTTTGTCTGAAGATGCTAATTAGATGACCATCAATGCATCAGAAGTATTAACGATATGCCTCATCTCGTAATCAAAATATGAAGTGGGTCAATTCTTGGCTTTCAGACCCAACCTACCAAGATGCTTTATTTTCTGGCAGTAGTCCATCCCAGCTAATATTTCTTTTGTTTAGATGAAGACCAAACATTTAGTTGTCCTGTTATGAGATTCTAGTTGTGATACCACAGTCAAACTCCCAACATTTAGTCATCCTTTAGGCTACAAGTTAGGCACTTGTACTCTTTGACATGTTGATTTCTGAGTTTGATGTTCAACATTTCCTAGCAATTTTGTACCATGATTGTGTTGTTGAACTCCATGTCCATGCTATGGATTGAGGAAATTAGATTTCCAAGTCTTTGCCATGGCCTGAGGAGATTGAATGAGGACAGTGACATTTCAACTGCTACTTGTAGGGAAATCATTGTTATATATGAAAGTGTTTGTGGGTTTGGACGGTCAGCCGATGTCTCTTGTTTATTAGCACAATGAGAGTCGGATGCTTCTACTTTAGCAGGTTCTAATCAACTGCTATGCAGATCAGAAGACTGTTACTATTTCCATGATAGACCATTTGAGCATATGTGACACCATACTATTTAATTAAGAAGCTGTGGCTAATATGGATAGCATGTTAGATATGAAACCGAGCTGTTAGCTTGAATTGAGACACAGGCTATCCTTACTATTTAATTAAGAAGCTTTAACTGATATGGATAAGCATAAAAATAAGAAATCTATATATGAAGTAAGCTGTTTGCTTGCAGTCAGATGAGGATAGGTAGAATCCAAATTACAGACAAGGAGCCTTTTGGATGATCTAAATGTATGCTTATTTTCTTGTTCCTGACCAGATGAACCATAAACACTATGAGCTTCAGGGAGGGGGGGATTCAGACTACTGAAATCATCAATTGTTTGATAATAAAATTTGGATAGTGTTTCAGCTCATGAAAATTCATCCTGTTACTAAAATTCTGTAGACAATTGTCACCATCTGCACAGGGTAATCAGAAATCTGATTCTGAAAGAGATGAATCTTCTTTTAGCATACACACTGTCCCACATAGAATTTTATCCTTGGTAGATTGGATATAATCAATCATTGCTTGCCACCAGCATTAGACAGCCTGCATTATACTTTATTTTATTAAACTGCCTTTACATAATTTTTCTTCTACTGTGGATTAACAATTGAAGAATCTTGCTTGATGAATGATTGAACCTTCATCCAACTTCTTCTCTATTGGAATCTGGGCTTACACCTGATTCCAAAATGGAACTTGCAGAGGAAACTACGACGGCTGGGGACTGAGACAAGCCTGGTGGGATATGCTAGAACGGGGAAGAAGGCAATTGCTGGTCGGCCAAGAAGTGATGAATGAGCTGTCGAGCTTGCCTGGGAGCAAACGTGGGGACTTGATGACCTGCGCCCCTCACCGTGACGAAGGTGAGCCCGTCGAAGATGATCGTCCACCCACCGACCTGGATGATTCACGGAAAAGCTTCGGGCGGCCGTAGCACAGAAGATGAAACTTTTATGTTTCAATCAAGGAAGCAACTCATACCTGCTTGTGGTCGTACCATGGCGTCCACTCTCGGGTTGTTTTCAGGGCAAGCTTGTGCAGCGTGTATCTCGTGGAGGTGACTGGAATTCTTCCATCCGTATCACCGCTGAGAACAGACGAGAAATTTAGATTCGCGATGCTTTCTCTTTTGATCAACTCAGGAACAGTGCAAACTAGTTCAGAATCTTACCTGAAGACCCACACCCTGATGCCGCCATGGATGAGCTTGCGGATGACTGGGAGTACAGAGGCCGGTGCATCATTCCAACGAGTAATCACATCACTGCTAGAACGTCATAAACTCTCAAATGCTGATCACAGACAACCCAGAAACTTTGTGTTCTCACACGAATCTTGTAATGCATGCCAACAAAGTCGTACCTGCAGTGAGTCCAATTGTAACCAAGCTTGGTGACATTGGCATGAAGAGCTTCTTGAACATCTTCTCGGTTAAAGTACACCTCGCCGTAGAGCGAGACACAAGGATCATAACCTGCCGGTTTCTGATGCCATCCGCTCTGCAGCGAAAACGCCCATCAAGTTCACTGTTTTCGTAGTAATATGTGATGTTGGATTGATCATAGAGCTTACATATTTGGAGAACAGCTTGGGGGAGGCGCCTTCGACGAAGTATGACCTTTCGCTCCAAGACATGGATGTGTTCGGTCGGACACAAACAGGGGCATACAAGCTGTACATATCGATGATATCGTACACTGCAAAGTACTCTTCTAACGCATCATCGCATGCCTTGGTGACATTCTCTTCACTAAAATTGCAGCTCTTCTTGACATCATGATACACACGATCGGAGATGACAGCATGATCCCATGCGTAGTCGACCATTCCGGTCTGATCGGTATCATCATCCATCAACGCATTTCCAATCTGACAAAAAGTTGGGATTACAATTAAGATGATCGATTCTTCAACTGAAGTTCCGAAAATACCACAAGTATGACCACGACTGCTTGTGACAGCCAACTGAAGAACAGAAAAGAAATCTCACTATGAAACCCTTGAAGTTGATGTAATTCTCCTCGGAAGCTTTTTTGTTTTCGTCGAATATTTTCTCGGAAAGTTGAGGAACATAATGCCCTACCATAGTTGTGATAATAATAAGAACAATTAATGATCTGATACGATTCAAGGAATGAATACTAAACTTAGCACAATTTGAACATAATAATCCAATGTTCTTACCTGCATAGCTTTCTCCAGCGATGTAGAAGTCATGGGATTTGAACTGCGGGAACCTCTTGAACCAGTTGAGCAGGAAAATGTACGAGTCTTCGGCTACAATTGGTCATCGATCGACAATAAGTGAGCAGATAGTAGCAAATCTTAGGAGGAGTTTTGCGCTCATCAATGAATTAGAAACACTATGTCGTCAAGAACTTACCAGTGATCGTATCTCCGAGTGAGTTCAAGTCAGAAGTGGTGTTTGTGTAAGAAAATCCCACGCCCACCGGAGACTCGAGAAAGAGCAGATTGGCCTCTGCAAATTTAGATTTCTATGAGAATCTTCTTCATTTGTTTTAAATCCTAAATGTACTCGTCTAAGGGGGTTTAGACTCGCCTTTGTTCCAGGAATGCTTGTTGAACTTGAGCTCTGGCTTACCCTTTTGCATCAGAAAAGGCCCCAACTCCTCTGCCTCTCCGTACCCAATGGAAGAACAACCAGGTCCTGTAATCAAACTTGGTTAACATGCAGTCACAATCTAGCTGTGTCAACTAGAAGATTCGTGTCTCACCGACAGAGAAACAATACGTGATGCACACCTAATCTTCGAGAAATCAATCCAATCATTGACCAAGCAGTTTAAGTTTGGCCGACCGGACGATTCAGATGGACGGTGAGAATGACTCAGAAACAGTTCATCTTTCTCCCCCGAACATTACGTTCAATTCTAATGACCGGTGAGAAGAGTAAGAACCATTCGCAGTAAGAATCCAAGCAAGAAGAAACTTGTGCTGCTGTCCACATATGGTCCCAACATTCATTTGTCCTTCCCGACAAGCAAATGGTAACCTTTCCTTCCTTTGGAAGGTCACAGAGTGACCAGAGTTCTTCACCACTCATGGCTTCTCCACGCGCTTGTAATCAAAGCACACTAGTTTTAGACCTTTCGACATGCACTTACTTCGTTCCTATCCACTCGTGAGGAATGGGTTTAATCTCAGTCGGGTACGTATGAGCAGAACTTGGTCCCCTACAATGATTTCCATTATTGCTTGAAAGAGCAATATCAACTCATTTAGGCCATGAATCTGTAGGGGTGTCCCCCCTCAATCATGGATACTTTTACATCGCAGGATGGAGAAGCAGTCGATGCATGCATATTAAATCAAGTCAAGCACGAGAACTACAGCGAGTTTGCACGATCGAAGAAGGGGTTCGCGTAGAGTACGAAGTCAGAAGATGCAGTATCTTAAAAGGAATGTAGATTGACTAATATGTAAATTAATACCTGGACACAGAATCCAATGTAAACTTCCTTCACAGCAAAATGTTTGACATTCGATAATTTTAGTAATCAAGATGCCAACCAATCACTATGATTCGTCCACCGGTCAACAGATCATCATATCAGCAAGCTGTGCAAGACCGTAATGTGCCAGCGAATTTATTTCCATACATGTTTTTTATCCTCCTTTCGTGAGGAACGTAACCCCTAACGCCAAACAGAGTGTTGGGATGAATGATGAGAGGCCCCAGTTCTAGAACACCACAAGGATTCATGGTGGTGGGATGACAGTGTTGATGATATCACTGAAACATGTTGGCCAAGTAGAAATTGGAAAGATTTTTGTCAATTTCATGATGATGGTGGAACCACCTATTTGTCTGATACCAATCTCATTGCCCTTTTGACGTACAAACGAAGGAAAGAAAACTGATATAGCATGAGAGGTTGCTACCATAGCGGACAACTCCGGATCTCGGAGAAAGAACAGCACCTCTCGAGAGGCCTTAAGAGAAGAAGAATAGTTGAGGAGCCAATTGTGGCCTTAAGAATGACGGAGAACCGATACAGGATTGCAGTGGTGAGAGAGAAATCGCATCGTCTGATTCAGAGAGCAGAGAGAATTATGTACCTCCGTTGAGCCAAAGGAGAAGCGGCTTCTTCTCGACGTCGTGGGTGGCCTCGAAGAACCAGTAGAAGAGGGCCCGCCCATGGCTTTCGTTGACGGTGACGTAGCCAGCGTACTGGCGGAAGTCGACCGGCGGCTGGCCGGGGAGTCGAACCACACGGTCGGCCTGCTGTTGTTTCAAGGCCTCGTGGTCCAATTCAGCGTAAGAGTAGGATAATCCGAAGAGGAAGAGGAGGAAGAAGAAGGAAGAAGACGAGGAAGTACCCATGTGGCCCAAAGATGAACAGAACTCAAATGTACCGAGTACTGACGCATCAAATGCTCTCTATTTATAGTGTTTTGAGTCCGTGCTACGATATGTGAATCGGATCGAATTGATTTTGAGATATAATTATTCCATAGGATTGGATGGAAGGAAATTTTACCTATGAAATGAATTTGTGAGTAAGATGGAAGTATTTTTCATCATATTTCCTATAATAATTGGGGTTAAAATGCTTCCTCCGTCGTCAATCACCTTCCCCACTTGATGCCTGTGCCCTGGCAATGTGTTTGGTTTTCGGTCCAAAATGGATCTCTTTCGAACTTTTAGAGAGATGGAAGAGTTGATAGTTTGTGTGTTAATCAACATGACACATTTGAAGGAATCCCCCGCCGTCAACTATAGGCCAAACTATCCCCAAATATAATATACATATAAGAGAGAGAGAGAGAGAGAGAGACTTCCATTGGCATGGCATTTGTGACTAAGATGGAAGTGAATTACAATATATTTGTTGTAATACTTGTGATTAAATGCTTCCATTTTCCAATCGCCTTCCCCACTAAATGCCTAAACGGAATCATTGCGTTAGGTTTCGGGGAGAATAAAAGGCGTCTTCCTTTTGCTCCTTTGAGAATTCCACAGAGACACTGCCAAAATGTCCAAAGAAGTGGATGGAAATTGGTTCCAAGCCAATCAATTAATTGTTTTTCAACGGAGAAAAAAAGTTCATATGACAAAAAGCCAAAACTAATGATGAAATCCTTGTTAACATTACAAAAAACAAGTGTAATATTTTACACCTAATTCAAACCGATCAAAAAGATAAAGCAGACCACTAACTTTCGAACTCACGTTGCAATCAATCACATAAGACTCGGTTGAATCACTCTTCATGATTCGATGACATTTTTTGCGCAGAATTAATGAGTGAAACGTATACATGTGGTCTTAATTTCTGGTTGGGTGAGAAGTCGCATCACCCTAAATACTTGTATATGGTTGTGCCCATCGCCTCTTTACTCCTTGCCATGCTGTTGGAGTCAGTGTATGGCATTTGGAGCTCATAGCAATAATTATTTATGTAATCCGATTTTATGTAACTTAGTTCATTCATGCAAATTATCCAAAAACCGATTGGCTCAATCAATTCATTTTGATTTTTCAATACGTTCGATCTAATAATTAAGTCGATTTTTAATATTCTAGTTGGTTAGATCCGATTCCAATAACTATGGCTGAGATTATACACTACATTAAATCTTACCAACCATGTAATCTATCAAGATAAATAACTCTTTAAGGACAATTCAATAAATCTTGAGAAAATATATTTTTTGATATTAGCAAATAATAATATAGTGTGTATGCATTAGAAAATGTGATGTGGAGGTTAAATACGTTATACTTAATGATTGTGAGAATGGATGAAAGTAGAAACGTAATTAAAATATGTAATCAACAATTTCAAGTAATACACCTCGAGTAATCTATATTTAAAATAGCCACATCACGAATAATCTATAATAACTACACGACAAAAGTTGAAATATTATTTTCAAGCGACATAGCAAATAATTTATATTTTAACTTATCTGTGTAATTATAAATTAATAAATTTTATAGCGGAGAAAACTTATACAAGTATACTATTATAGGAATAAGAATATCATCGATCTATATTCATTCCACATGTAGTCTTCCCGTGAAAGGTTTAATAAAAATAGTTATAGATTATCTACAACTGTTTAAAGAAAAAACAAGTGAAGATTGTTAAAGGTGATTGACGGTTGTCTTCTTATAGAATATTCTATCTTTTTTATGATATTTTTAGTGTAATCATGGTAGAATTATTTTTTTATCATTCAATTATACTCAATTACCTCATGTTACTAACTTGAACGTTAAAATGATTAGATCGAGAAACTTTATTGATCTTCATATATATATATATATATATATATATATATATATATATAACATAGTGAAAGCTCAATATTTCTAACTTCGTATAGTACGATATCAACATCTTTTCATAATAAAAATAAATTCCCATTAATATAAATATGGGTGATCGCCATAGTGGTTGGGGCCCATCCCCCGTACTAATAGGTAACCGGATGATAAATTGTGATGGGAGGTGAACTTTTCCTTACCAAATAAGCGACACAACAAATAACAATCTATAATAACTAGGAAGAAAAGTTGAACTATTATTCGTAATCTGTAATTTGGTCCTCAGTTGTTTCGCGATAAGGACACTTCCACAATTATCATTCTTTTAGTGAATTTAGAGCTTTATTTTCATAATACTTTCTTTAATACACCTTTCTAAGTAGAAGGAGCGATTTGTTGTACCATCCAACATTTATCACATCAAAACAGAAATAATGATACTTTTACCGTCGTTTATGCTGAAATAATACATCAGAAGCGTAAATATTATAATCACCTGCTTTTCTTTTATCCTACAAATCTCAAAAACCTTCTTTTTCTTGGATTCAAAACAAAAGAATCTGTGTACGTAAATGTCTGATGGAACGTTCATCCGTTTTGGTCAACAAGATATCAATAATTGAGACATAATGTAGCTGTTGGAACCTCAATGGTATTGGTCAATATATATGAGAATATTAAAGAACAGTACGTGGATAGAATGATGAAAAGACGTTGATGAAAATAACATGAGAATACTATTCTGCTAGCCTTGTTGGCTTTCCAGAAGAAATTCCATGTTTTATGAGTTGAATGAAATAAGTTCATCTTTGAATAGCTTTGGAAGTATGCAATAAAGATTGACATGATACCCAGCCATAAACTCCAGCCAATTTGCTGGAGTTGCTGCACCACCTCGATCTACCTCCAAGATGGTTTACAGAGGTTATTCCAAGGTTAGCTAAGGACCCAGTGAAGTTCCCTGTAGAAACTTCTCATCTAACGAAGAAGAAAGCTTCAGGTACCAGTTGTGATTGGAACAACTACTTCCACCAGTGAATATGAAAGGAAGTACTACCTCCACGAGTTAAGTGTCAAAAGTTTGCAGTCTAAAGTAATAAAAGAAGCATTTTGAAACCAGAGTTTCAAGACCACACAACACAGTCAACAATGGCCAGTGCAGTTCTCAGAGCTCCATTGTCATTGGATAGAGGCGCCGCCCATCAGGTACCGGATTGACTCACAGAATCTGCTGCTTAAGTGGGCGTATAAATGGGCAAAACAAAACTCGCAGAATTAAGCTATGAAACCTGGTTCTTTCCTGATCAACAGCATGCATGTTTCTCTTTCTGTTTGTCGCAGATTTGACACTGAACGAATGATCGAAAATCAAGTAGAACATTGATTTATGCATAAAGAACAGAAGCATTTATTTACTAAAGCCTATTTTCATCATCTCTGTGGGATGCTAACACTCAGATTGATGAAGACGATGATCCATATTAGTTACCCTTTTACTACTTGGGTTTCGAGAGAGAGTTCGAGACACAGAAACCATGGATCATTTAGTTTTCCTTTCGGACCCATACGATTTAATTGGTTAAGACGACAACTCGACTCGATTATATTTGCATCTGATCAGCTGTCCATCTACGACAACTCTTGAATAGTTTCTTTTCCGCTATGATAGCAAACATGCATTCAGACTCGAAAGATCAGAAAGAAACTGCTTTGCATTTAGCTTCAGTTTTCTTACAGATTCGTCTCAAAGCATTCACAGTAAAAGATCGTCTTCTTCTCCTCTATTACAACTTATACACAAGCTCGCTACAAGTAATATCTCCCATATTGATAATGAAGTGATAGATCCAGAAAAAACAGCTAATGAGAGCGAACTAATATGTATGATCCACCAACAAAGTTGAGCGTCTTTTCTTGGAGAGGGCGATGACATTGACGCCAGTCTCTGGGCTCGTTCACCTCCTCACATCGGTCTTCTTTTCTTGGAGGGGCGGTGATCGTCGTCACAGAGTACATCTACAGACTTGTTGACCTTCTCACATTCGTCGATCCACTCGGTATATATGTATATATATATATATGCACTGATTACTTGATTCTTTAAGTGGAATAAAAGGAGTGGGAACCAATAATCCTATTTCAATATTATTTTCTCATCATGCTGTACACGCTTGTTAAAGAAGATGATGAGTTTTGCAACCAATACCAGCCTTGCTGATCTCCGTTATCCCGTAGAATTATGTCTGCTGAGAAGAACAGCACCAACAAGATCCGACAAGGGAAGAAGACATCGGCATCCTGCTTCGCCTGCTTCTCCAGCTCTGCCGATTCCGACTCCGGTTTCCCGGAGGAGTCGAAGCCAGGCGCGGGCTCCAAGCGCAAGCTCTCATCCTGCTTCTCGTGGCCTCGGTGTCGAAGCACGAAGAAGAGGAAGAAGAAGGGGAAGGCGGCACTCCTCAATGCTCCGACGCCACCATCAACTGATCTTAATGCAGTTGAAGGGAGGTCACCACTTGCTCAGGTCAGAGAGATTTACCTGTCTGCATTGGTTTCTTTTCGCTTAGAGTGTTAACATGAAATCGAAGTGCTTCATATCCCAATTACTGTCGACAAGTTCCGAAACCTTTCCATGAATCTTGAATAATCTTGGAATTCGTATGGACTGTTAGATCCTAAACTTTTCTTGAATCTAAGACATTCACAAACTACGAAAATGTCTCAAGGCTGTAATGTTAGATCCTTCATGCGTGTCATGTCAGTTGACTTAGACTTGAATTTTGAATCAAGTTGGGACATGTCGCGGTGCTCAACTTAACACACCCAAATATGATATCTCAGTATATCGTTATGACCGGCATTTCATATCGCAAATAATGTTGTAGTCGGAAGCTGAGAGGTATAGGAGTCCGAGTGGTAGCCTCTACGTGGAAGTGTCGCGCCGAAGCTTTCGCGCTTCCTTTTCCGTGGGAGTTGTGCGTCGTCTAGTGCGGCTTTGCTGTCGTCCCGAGTCAAACTCTTCATGGTGATCACGTCATAGATGGGAGTAATGTGTAGTAGTCCATGTTTCATGAACGTTTAATATAATACATTACATCATGTAATTTATGTACATAGACCTGGTTTAATGATTTGTGAATGCAGGAGTGTAATAGCGGTATCCAAACCAAAATCGAGGATCAGCAGCAGCAGCAGCAACAAGCAGAGGCAGAAGACGATCCAAAACTCGACTCACGCGGTCAACATGTTGTCACCCACGTCTCACCTGAGATCGATTGTCGCTCGCAATTGGCTCCACAAATCGGGGCGAGGAGAAGCAGGCCAACAACATCCTGGTTCGGCCGTGCATCCCCCCGCGGACCGGTTCGATCGGAGAGGCTCGTGCTGTCTGTCGTCGGGCCATGGATCACGGTGGCGACGCTGGCGGCGATGGTGTTCTCCGGTCGTGCAGCTGCTATCATTTGCTTGTGTTCCTGCTTCTATTTGCTCCCACTCGACAGATGGCCAGTCTCGGCCAATGCATGGTTCAAGAGAAATTGACATGAGATCCGACGAGAGTAAAAGAAACACAATTATAGAAGAACCGATGAAGAAAAGTTACCACTGACACACTTCAATCTATCAAAGCAAGTATAGCCTGTTGCATGCGAGAATGTCTTTTTTAATCTATTATATCATATGAATTGGCAAATTCCAGTGCTTCTTCATACCTTACATTAACTGTCGTGAGAATTGTATCAAGAATGATACATGGCAAGCAAAATCTCATATTGGTAGAACCAAACGACAAGACCACAATAAAGAAAGCAATTAACTTAATGGTGGATCATCACAAAGTACACAGCACAAGGGTTAAGACTCCATCTTGAATAGGAGCTATGTTTATATAAATGCCAGTTTAGAAATTGGTACAACGTTTCCTCTTTAAATAAACAACTTCACTGATACAAAAGAATCCCTCTACATGATAGGCTACACATGAACGATATACAAACAGTGATAAGATGACCAAAAAAGAATGTAACAACTCGAAGCCTTGCACAATGGAGGCCGCACTTACAATCTCCGTCAGAATCTCCACAATTTGGGTAACACCAACATGTAGAACTAATCATGATCTGGGGGTGGCGCTAATCCAGAGCAGCTTTATTCCTCTTTGCAGTCATGGACTTGGGCAAGCCATCAAATATTGGCCTAGCAAGGACGTCTGGTTTCAAGATCCACTTGCTTGTAGGCCAGAGGGAAGAGTTATTATCAGGGTCCTGCGATTGCAAACACGAGGTGCTGGAGGATTTCCTGACAGAAAAAAGACCTTCAGTCTTGAGAGAATCACCACTGAGGATGGCACTCAAGCGTTTGGTATCGGTATCAGTCCTGCTCACTGGTTTTGGCCTCGGTGCTATTCCTTTTCCTACCCTACCTGAGAATCCACCATTGCTATCCAAAAATTCTGGGGTATCAGTTTTTTGACGTCTCCTAATAGATCTCTCAGTCTCATTATTATCCGCAGCTTCTAAAACTGTATTTTCCCCGGTGATGTCTCCATTTTCTGTTGAGAATCCATTTGCCAGACTTCTAGACTTCCTATGCCTCCTTGGAAATGGATCAGAAGTGGGAGATTCTTTAGATGATAATTCATCATTCAAGCAGCGTCTTCCTACTTTATAGTCTGCCATCTCCGTGCCTCCAAGCTCTGGCCTCCGTTTATTGGGGGTGAGACCATAGTATCCCTGTAACTTGCTCATTGCAGGAGAAACTTTACATGCAGAAGGTTTCCAGTTGAGGGACTCGATCAAATCTAGAACATCATTACGAGGTTGATAGGGCGGAGAATGCTCTCTGCAATAATTGAATCATGAGGAGACAACTGATATCTTGCTGCCATGTTCATAAAACAAATATGAAAAAAACAGGATGCATCAAAAGATAGAAGCTACTTGTGCAAACTTCAATCTTTCTTTATTTCAGTATGACATCAAGAACAACTCAGACGAGTTCCAAACACAATATAATCTCGCATCAGTACTCATATCCTTACACATATGCAAAAACAATATATTGTTTCAAGCCGAAGACAAGAGGAAATACCCGTTCTCTACTGAACCGTCGCATAGATAAGTCGACGGAGGATGCCTTCCCGGCAGAGGAATTTGCAAGGATTTGTGAGCAAACATCTGAAGATCCGTCACTAATCCATTTAATCGTTTGATGTCTGCCACCTGAATAATCAAAAGCACAATAAAATTATGTTTCTTCAATTGCAGCGGTTTGACCAATGTTTTTATGATTCATAACAATTACCTTGACACCGAATGTAAGCATTCAAACAGAATTCCAATTACCTCGACGCCATACTTTATCGCAACACCAGCAAGAGTGTCCATCTTGGAGACGCGATGATGGATATGACTGGATCCAGCGGAGGAGCCAGGCGAGGAAGACGGCGACGACGGAGAAGGCAAAGACGAGGTCACGTTGATCGTTGCAATGCCTTCGATCTCTGTCGGTCGGCGTACGTTTCCGTCCAAGAAGCCATCCGCGAAGAGTTGAAAGTCCCTCCGGCTCATCATCTCCGCCAGCATCTCTGAAGACAAAAATCTGCCTCTCCCTCGTCCCGATAAACCAAAACAAAAAAACAAAAAAAAGTGATCTTTTTTCACATCAGAAGCCCCAATTTGTCGGTCGACGAACGATCCAAACTCCAAAACTTCGCAAGAGAGCGGGAACTCTACAGGACCGGATGCAGAATTGGGGGAACTTCGCAGAGTAAGAAAGAAAGAACAAAAGCCAAATCTAGACAGGTAGATCGATGGGTTGGGAACCAAATATCGATGAGAATTCAGTTAATCTCGCATCGGATTCGTGGAACCGCAAATAAAAAGATCCCAGCTAATAATAGGAAGGGGGAATGGAGGACGCGGGGAGCGAGTGCGGTCGATCGTCAGTTCAAAGAATGCTTCCATTGCATCTCACACGGTTTTCAAACCGATAAAAGTATTATTATTACCACTGCTACTGTCTCATTGTTGTTTTTTCTGTTAATGCTTTAAACCTGATAAAGATAATATATAAGGCAAAATTATAATTATATATATATTGATAGTCTGTGAATTTTTTATTCTCCTCTCTAATTTTGTGTTAGAATATGTATTCTTGTGGAATCTAGAAATGTAGATATGCCTCTGGAACTGTTCCAATTCAATGCTATTAATGGAAACTTTAGTGGATATAAATACTCTTTAAGAATCATATATTTATGTATGTTATTGAAAATAATCTATTCGTACTTCACTGCAACAACAATTTCTAATCGATTACACTAATCTTTTAAGTCATTAAGATAGGCAAAAAGCTATAAGATGCGCTCTTGGAAATTTATTACTTTTCATGCAATTCTTTGGGTGATAAGAATATTAAGGGAGCATCAATTTTTTATTTTTCAAAAAATAAAAACAAAGTAAAATAGAAACAACAGTTCCAAAATTTCACTTTTAGAGTGTCAAAAAGAAAACCTTGAACTTTTTTTGGAATAATACAATTTTGGATGTGTGATGGGATGAGAAATTCTTAGATTAACTTAAATCCATCAATTTTTTTTGGATAGGGTAGGAACTGATTTTTAGACCAGCGCAATATGATCAAAAGATTGAATATGTACTAAAATTGAATTTGACATGTAACTGGGTGGTTCTTTAATGAACTACCAATATTTGAATGTATTCTTACTCTCTATATCAAATTAAATAGTTGGATTGTTCAAGATGTTGAGGATTTGATATCAAGTTTGAGTCTATTATAAACTTGGTGTTGAAAGATTAGTGAGCTCGACAAAAATTTTTATAGAAAATTATGTTGGAGGCATATTTAACAAAGATTCCTCTAATGCTTAGTGCTTAAGTTAGTAAATTGGAAGAAAAATAATTTGGGATTCAAATGGTTCAAAGAGCTGTGTGTGAGTTAGTGTACATGGGTCCTATTTTAGAAGGTTACGATAGTTATCATGATTAAGTGGAGTGTTAATTCCTAGAAATGATTTCACGAGATTATTGGGCATTACTTGAACATGAAGAGTTTTTTTCTTAAATAATTATCTATTCATTAGAGGGAAAATCATAAAATAAAAAAAGGGCATGAAGGATTATCAAAATTGTAGGATATTACAATTAGCACTATCGTATTGATCATGTAAGCCACTCATCTTACGTATCAAGGTTACGATGGGTTAGAGTAAAATATAATATATTGTCATGTTATTCATATGTCACACCCCTTATTATTTAGATAGAGTAAAGATTGAAATACAATATCATATTTAGCGCATAACCTAATTATGCCATAGTAACATATGCCACTATTTTAGCTTTCGATTATTGTCAGATTTTGATATTTTATGATTAAGTTTGATCTCATCATAGTTAAAGATATCTCAGTCCAAAGTCCTATCTAAGTCCATTGTCGTCTTACGGATGAGGGAGGCCTAGCTCTGGGAAACTACGATAAGCCCCTCCATTTGGGGTCAATATCCGACTTTCCCTTTTATTTTTTCTTAATTTGTATAGGCATCTTAATATGAGAAGTGTTTAAAGGGGTGAACTCCCTGTGAGGCTTATCATTCCAGGGTTGCTTTGGGTTACTCGATCATGAGCCTTTTTCTTTCTTAGCCACCTTCTTGATCCCCCCAATATGAGCCTATTGGCTTTTTATAGTAACTCGGGGAAAGTGGCGGGAGGTCTTATTATGACTGAGTAGAAGAACCTTGAGAGTTGGACACCGCCAATGTAAGTGTTGATCAAGACGGACGAACTTGGGTCCTCATTTTATCATTGAAATGTTTGGTATAACTCGCAAGAGATTCTTTGTCCATTTGCCTTATGTTAACAAAGAGATGGTCGGCTTCTTTAATAGCTTGTAACTGATAAATTGAGCTTGAACTCATTGGTTAGTTGTCCAAAAGATAAAATAGATTTCGAGCGAGCTTTCAAATTCATTCCCTTGCTACACCCCTGAGAGTGGTTGGGAAAGTTTGGCATATAAGGGGATCGACCATCTTGAATAATGGAAAGTGATAGCATCAATATACTCTCTGGGATCAGAGCTTCATTTATACAGTTCTAGCATTGAAATCCTAAACCCTTATAGGATAAGTTCCTTCATGATGCTTTTGATGAATGGGACTTGAGATGGGAGCAATATCAGGTTGCTTCCCCTACCTTATCTCTCTTTTATTATCCTCCAAAGTGTTGCTTCATTTTGTACAATTAGTCTCACATATCAAGTAGGGGGTCGACTGACGGGACTACTAACTTTGGTGCCTCGACTTCCTAGAGAGGATGAGGAGCTAAGACTTGCTGTGGATGAATTGGAGAGTGGATATTTTGTTGTGGCTCAACTGCAAGTGGGCGTGATTTTGCCACCACACTAGGAGCTGGAATTGGTGGAGGTATTGGAGCAGGGAGGAGAGGGGTATGAGGAGTTTGGTGTGCTCTTTGTTGTATTAATTAGATTAGCTGAGGGAGGTAGGGAGTCACAAACTAGAATACCCCCATTAAGAACTAGATTTATTGGGTTAGAATATGAAAGGTTTCAACGGGGATGGTGATGGTTTGGGTAGGTGGAATTGTAGGCTAGACAAAAGGTGGGTTAATCGTCAAATTTTGAAACAATCGACGAAAAAGCTGATGATCGAGAAGTTGGAAAGTAAGAGCGGGACCGATTAATGGTCTTGGTGGGATCATCCCTTGGAGAACCAAAATTGGAGGATTTGTTAGAGGGGCATTTGGTACCATTGGCCTTAGTCTCCCCCTGGACCATTTGGTGCATTTGACCGATCGACCTCTTCTGGGTTCGACCTTTATGGACTCGTCAAGTTTTCCTAAGACATGTTTGGTGGCTCTCCTTCTAGCACCAACCTGTTAAGTCAAATTTTAGTTATCCGAATTGAAGATGTAAGTCATATTCAACTAAGGCTTATTCCAAAATCGTCTTAGGTTCTACTTGAAATTTCTCGATTTGTCGACCCTACTGAGTTGGGGGTGTTTCCGACAAAAGCCCCTTTGACGATTAAGTAAGTTCCCAAGGTCAGAAAGTTCAAAATTAGTCAGACTAATCGAACTAGTCGGATTGATTAGAGAAATCAAATAGGTCAATCCCTAGCATGCATACCTTAACATCCCTCTTATAGGTGGTACGAGAACTATTACATCCGAGATTATTGGGTGTAAGAGGGAGACGTATGATGTTTTAGGCAAGGGCGTGACATTATGTTCGTCGCTTCTGTAGCTCATGTCATTTGACCGCATCTTTCACGAGGTCAGACAATCGAGCATTCGACCACATGCGATCGATCAGAGGCCACGTGTCCCTGGATCTGACCACCAATTTGATTGAAAAAAAGAAAAAAAATAAATGACAGTGTATAATTGATTAATTAGCAGGAAAAATGGAATTGAGATGGTGAACTCCATTTTCAATTTTCTCTTCGGACATATGCCAAGGAACCAGTAGATTTAATTAGCAGTCCTGGTGAAGAAAAAACATTTCTTTATTTAGTATTACATCATTTGTTCTAAAGAGCAATGAAGCCCCTAATTTCCTTTTAGGAGCCCATGGACTTGCATGTGAGTGGGAATGAGAGGGTTAATATATGTAGTTTTACATCTAATAATGTATAAGTGATTATTTAGTGATGCTAAATGTGATTTTATCAACTATGCATTTTTTTAATGATTCTAGGCATAATTTGGTTCAAGTTCTTTATATATATGCTTCAAACTACATAGCTCTTTGGCAATGATTTCACTGGATCTCAAGTCCACTTATATATGGTATGGAATTAACCTCAATAATAGGAGGATATCTGTTTATTCATATATATGTTATGAAATCATTTCAGTGAATAACGAGGGAGAAACACACTGAATAATAGTTAAGAGTCGCATACTTTTTTATCAATAAGATATCAATCAATATATAGAACTCAAACATTGTCACCTTTTCTGTTCCACCTCAGATAAACTTGCCCTGATCACTCATGCAATGGCAGGAAATCCTCTGAAAGAGAACCCAAAAGTACTTGGCTGTGGGGCAATCGGATGTTATTTTCTTTCTTCTCAAAAGGGCATTGGCGACTGGAGGCCACTATTTCTGGAAAGGTTCATAACTTTGTAAAGTCGTATCAAATGGAATATCACAGCACATGCATGCGCACTGCTGTGATCTGCAGAAAACCTTCCCCATTAAATTCTCACAGCTCGACCTACACCAAGTTAGGACAAAAGCTACCAATACTTTTCTGTGTTGTGAACTTGTATCGATCCCTCACATCCCATCCTTCACCATTCTCTGGGGATTGATGGAGCCACCATCTTCTCAAGTAATGTCAACCGGGGATGATTCACAAGATAGAATCATCAATGCATGGCAAGTCTTGTCACCATCTCATCTCTCTTGTTGTTTCTCTTTAGTGGTGATTATTACTTTGTTATTTTTATTGTTTTGTTCTTTTCGATGGATGATCTCCCATTTTGCAGTTGCTCTTGCTGCTATGAGTGCTCCACCAGTTTCCTTGACTACATATGCTGTTCCTGCCTCTGGGACTGCTAGCCTTGACAGCACAAGAAGCTTCGAGCAAGGAATCAATGGATCCTCCTCAGCAAGAACAGTTATACATGGTGGAGTTGGAAGGGGCAGGAGCAAAAGAAAGCACTCAGTTGTGCTTCTAATCTTCTGCTGACGCTAAATTCTTTGTCTTAAAAAATCATCTCTGGATATCTAATGAATGACCAGAATGTTGCAAGTGGAATACTCTTTCTCCAAAATTGGTGAAATCAGTAGATGCCAAATTGATCCATTTGGTTTGAAGATTTTTGTTCTTTTAGACAATTATGGCTCACAACATGTCAGTTTCCTTTACTAGCTTCCATAGTAGTTTTTGTTGCCGACATTATAGAA
This sequence comes from Musa itinerans, assembly GCA_001649415.1. NCBI lineage: Eukaryota > Viridiplantae > Streptophyta > Magnoliopsida > Zingiberales > Musaceae > Musa > Musa itinerans. Next base: position 120,853 of record LVTN01000448.1, on the reverse strand, counting down.
AAAGGTCTAAGAAGATGAACATGACAATTAGGATAAAAGAGATATAATTTCTGCTGTATGCTTTTACCCGTATCAATCAACAAAGATGACTCTCATAAAGATGCAAGCATAAATGCTTTTAGCCCATCCGACAGTGTTCTTAAGGAAAATTACAATCCAAGTAAAACATTTTGCTTACACAGATACATAGAACAAGCAAATGCTCGAGTCTCGCTAGTTTAGATCACACGACAGAAATAAAAACCATGAGCTAGCCTGTTGCAGACCACGTAATGGTAATCGAAGCGCCTATAGTGTGTCAGTTATCTCGACCTCTTCTGAATACTTCCGTTTTGATCCTTGCCATGTTCACTAAGATCACCGTACAGAGCGAGTCATACATGCTATCAGCAGCTCTGAAGTAGGCAATCCTCCATCTCCTGTGCAACAGAAGGGTTCCAAAAACTGTCCAAAATCCTGTGATGAATCCCAGTGCGATACCTGCGTATAACCAAATAGTTTCAATTCTACTCTCGGCGTCTTCATTTGGCTCTCCTTCATGACCTTCGGACACATCGTCTGTACAAATTTTGGAAAGAGGAGGACCGCAAAGATTTGGATTGCCGGCATAGATAGATGGATCATTAAGAGTTTGCAACTGATTGCCGGTGGGAATTCTACCAGAAAGATTATTGTATGACAAGTTCAAATGATCTAAAAAGTTTAAATCCGCTAAGCCTGAAGGAATTGCACCTGAAAGATCATTTCTTGATAGATCAAGTATTTCCAGTTGTTGCAAATTACTGATGTTGTTTGGTATTTCTCCTATCAAGTGATTCCAAGATAGATTTAAGCTCCGCAATCCATGTAGATTCCCAAACTCTTCAGGGATATATCCAGACAACCCATTGTTGGAAAGATCGATAGTTGTTACAAGTGCAAGTAGTTTGCTGCCATACTCAGATTCTCTTCCTTTTATGAAAAGCATCATGTGGTCGTCCCAATAATCATCATCACTATAGTAATCTGATTGAAAGGAGAGTTCCATAGCACGGAAGTTCCCAAAGCTTCGTGGTATAGTTCCGGAAAGGTTGTTGTTTGAAAGATCCAATATTTGAAGGGATGGAAGATGAGAAAATTGAGGAATGCTACCATTGAAGGCATTAGAGCTTAAGTTAATCGTCTTCAGCTTCAGGAGGCTTTCTTTGCTCCAATCCGGTATATTTCCGATCAATTTGTTGTGTTCTAGATCAAGGGTAATCAAGCTCGTACATCTTCTTAAACAAAAAGGGACCTGCCCAGAGAAACTATTGTGGCTCAGGTGTAGTGATTGCATCTGCTGCAAATTGCAGAGGGAATCAGGAATTCCTCCTTGTAATTTATTGTTTGATACATCTAGCACTTGTAGAAGTGAAGAACTCTTCCAACAACTAGGAAGCTCTCCTGCGAGGTTATTTTGGAAGAGGCCAAGTATCTCCAAATACTTAATTTGACAAATAGAGAGTGGGACTGTGCCACTCAGATTATTCCTGGATAAGTCAAGTAAGCGCAAGTTTGGCATCGTGTTTGAGATACCTGGACGGAGACGGCCCGAGAAGGAATTATTTGAGAGCTCCATAGCTATTAGATTCGGCAAATACTGTGGCACCTCGCCGGTAATCTCATTATTGGAGAGGAGTAAAAGCCTGAGACTGGAAGGAAGCCAATTAGGGATCGTCTCTTTGATTCCTGTATTCGTCAAATCTAAGTAATAAAGATCTTTCTGTGTTTGAAGCCATACTGGAAAATGAGGCCTCGGTGCTACTTGGCAGAAAGCCATATCCAGTGTTCTAAGTTGAAAAGGAGGAGTCCAATCATGGCTTTCCATCAGGAACGACATGTTGTAAGAAATCCCCAAATACTTTAAACTTGATAGATTAGCCAAGTGGACTTCAGACAAGCTCAATGAGTTACCGGAGAGATCCAAAAGGACAAGGCTTTTCAGTTGTCCGAGGCCTTCGGGAATCGACCCATTCAAATTGTTGAGACCGAGATCCAAAACTTGTAGCAATGGCAGGTTAAAAAGAGAATCAGGCACTGAACCATGGAGCGAATTCTCAGAAAGATAAAGATATTTGAGATTCTTCATGTTTCCTAACCAATCTGCTCGCATGGAACCTCCAAGCCGAGTGGAGCGAAGGTCCAATTCCTCCAAGCTGAACCTAAGGCATCCAGAGAAAGCCACTTCCAAATTGACTAGCGAATCGTTGATAGACGTGTCACTTAGTCGGAGGCTTTGGAGCTTGCAGAGGTCGGACAGAGCTCTCGGTATAAAGCCCCTGTGGAACAAATTTCCGGACAAGTCGAGTGCCCTGAGAGATGTCAGCTTGGCAATGGCAGGAAGGAAGACCGAAAGATAATTGTTCCCAAGGTAAAGGTACTGGAAACTAGTTATATTAAGCAACCAATCTGGTATGCCAGAGTTGAAACCGTTATTTCCAAGATCAAGTCTGGTGAGAGATGTGAAGTTGACATAAGGAAGCGAACGAGGTAAGGTTCCCAAGTAGCAGCCAGACAATTCAACTTCTCGAACATGAGGGAGGGCGTTCAATGCTCGTAACCAGTTGGACGCACTTCTAAAATCGACTGAATTCATATTCAGACGCCGAAGTGAAGCGAGCCGAGAGATCCATTCAGGGTTTTCGATGAACAAGTTTCGAGGGAAATCATCTCCATCATAAGAAAGGTCGAGGTAGAGCAAGGCAGAGAGATTCCCCAGCTGATCGGGTACTCTGCCCACGAAGCCTGCATTTGACAGATTTAGATACGTTAGTCTCATCAAGGATCCCAAGAACTCAGGGATGTGGTTACGCTTAAAATAGTTGCCGCTGAGATCCAAGTGATGAAGGTGCCGCAGAGAAAGCAACGATGGGCTCAGGTCACCACGCAGTGCCCATTTGCATCCGGTATGTAGCGCATAAATGTCAAACGAATTATCGTCAGAGCAGTCAACTAGTTGCTCGTCGTGTTGATTCCGAAGGTCGAGCTTGGTAACGTGGCCAGTGATGTTGCTGCAGTCGACGCCTTCCCAGGTACAACAATCCTCCCCGACCCAGGAAGAGAGACGATGGGAAGGATCACGGAGTCCGAGCTTGAAGTCGATCAGGGCTTTCCGCTCTCGCTCTCGGCAACGGATATAGGTGGAACCATGAGAAATCTCAAGCTTAATGGTCAGTAGAGCAAGAGAGAACATGATGACAAGAAGAGGGGATCTCTCACCCATGGCAAGTGCCCCGTTTTCTTTTTCGTTGAGACGGAGGCAGCTCTGTTCCTCTCTCTCTCTCTCTCTATATATATATATAGATACATAGTTGAGAATTTTCTCTAGCCCGGCCACACATACCTACGTTGTGGTTGCGTTAATGGCTGATTAGGAAGAAATTATCAACTCTAATTTAATTCTTCAGAAAAAAATAATATAAAAAAACCTATTATAAGATTTTATTTTTTGCATCTTGCATCTCATATTTGATTATTATTTTTCCTTTGAATTCATGTTCTACTAATAATTATTAATGGCGATATAGTATGTCCAAACATATAATGAAAATCCTTGATAAATATAGTAACATAATCTATTATTTTTTGTATGGACAAATATAACATAGCATGCACTAAAAACTTAAGTGTACAATTTGAACTTGTAAATTGATCAGTGCCCACGGTATCATTTTATATCGTTATCATTTTCTTCGCCAAAAAATAAAAAGCAAAGCATTACTTAAAATTATCATCGTTTACTTGACCGATAGCTCAAAGTGGGTAGAGGTGGCGTTGCTTTCATGATTTATGTCTTTGAAAATTATCATGGCCACGAGAAATGTTCGATCTCTATCAACCCTTATTGGAGGATGAAGAGACTGTTCGAAAACCTGTGGCAGGAATCATCAAGACACTGCATCACAAAGCACTATCATCAAATCAACTCCATGTCTTCTCAAAGAAATCTCAAGAGTTTTTTTGGGCAGAGACGACTATAGCTAATGCCACCTTCCACTTGGGTTAGAACTTTCAGTTTTCCCAGCCTGAAATCACCGTTTGCAGCAAATCATACAAGTCAGGCACTCGGATGATGCCAGTGTTTTTTTTCTTCTTTTTTTTATATATAAGAACTAATTTTATGTTCGTTTTGTAACTCGACACATTTATACAAAAATTAAATTCACGCATAGATTAGAGTCAATAAATGGACTCCAAGAATATATATATATATATATATATATGCCACCTTTTCTAGAGTATATATATTTTTTTATCCTTATTAAATGTGGATATAAATTAAGGCTTTTATAAAAAATTATTCAGAAAAATAATGATTATAAATAATTAATCCTATTTATATGATTTTATTAATTGCAAATAATAAATATTGATTTATTAAGCCTAGTTTTTGCACTTGTATACATTATATGTTGTTTGCATATCCACCAAATTTTACTAATAATTTTTAGTAGCAATATTCATATACCTAAATATTTTAGGACATTTTACTAGAAAAAACTTTCATTATTGGTTTTTACCCCATATTCATTTTTTACTTGGGGGCTTTTTTTTTCATTTGAATGAAATTATCCTCAAACTGTTACTAAAATGATTTGATGGCATATGTTATTCAAAATTTTTAATTTTAATAATTATTTATCATATGTGAAAGTTACATTCAAAATTGAACCTATTAAAAAAATCTTTAATTTTGATAACTTATTATAATAAAATCATGTAAAAAATTTAAAAAATATTAATCATTTTAGAATCATAACCATAGTTCGATTGAACCGTGGCTAGGATGATGTAAAAAATGACAAAAGAAGAGGTTGATGATGTTGTTAAACTTAAAAGGGACATGTTTATAAGTAAAAGGATTGTTACCTGTTATAATTAAAGGGACATTTTCATCACATGATCGGCATTCTTGACAGGAGGAACATGATAACAGTTAAGATCTTCCTTAATAACAGCCTTAACAACAATTAAGATCTTCCTAACTTAATAACAGCCTTGGTGTGTTGTTTCAAACTCAATGATTATCTTTCTCAGTATTTTATTTCTAATAAATGTTTCTCAAATCGTTTGTATACGACTGGTTTATCTTATCACTCAGGTCTGCCGTGTTTGGATTTATATCTTCTTCGATTAGTTGATGTCATGAAGTCACTCGGCTGCTCATTTCACTCTAAGGTCCGATCCATGACAGAGAGCTTTTAACATATATATATATATATATATATATATAATGTTACTGTTGACCACACGCGCACTCGCATCATTTGTTCTTGTGAAGTTTAATATGGACTCCTCGTTGTAGATGACGTCCCCACTCACATAATTTTCATTGACTTGCCAAAAACAGTCATCTATAAACTAAGTTAAAAACAATATGTGATCGCTACGCGCTTTCCTATAGATTGATTATTCCATTGTTACATAATTAGGCAAGATAAGATGAGCTATTCGTCTCATTCTAATTCACTTTTAGATGACTAATGGACTCTACACGTTTTCTTATAGACCAACTGTTCCATTCTTACAAACTCCTTGGAATATCTTAATTATAATTAAAGATATCTTGGCCTTTTTGAATTAGTTTCTTTTTTTTTTCTTTTGCTGATATGCTTCGATAAAAGAGGCAACCTTGTAATTATTTGATTTAGCAATATCTTTTGGTTTCACAAAATAAAAAATAAAAAGGGTAAATTCTTGAAAAAAAATTAGTTTTAAAAAATTCTCACACTGCGCTCTCATTATTTTGTAAAATGATGATTTTGTTCTTTCATCCTCAAATTGACTATTACCTTTACATCTAATCATCTTTTATATTATCACTGACTGTGACAATGATGGATTGTCTTAGTTATTGACGAAGGAGTCATGGGTAAGAAGGAGGGGGCACAAGATCTGCCACTACCTCCACCCCTAGCCACCTTTGTCATCACCTTAGTGAAGGGGCATGTAGGTGAGGGTGAAGGCTTCGCCCACTGTCACCTTGGTGACGCAAGGATGATGAAGACGACTATGCGAAATGCTCCTTTGCTCATCATCACATTGGAGAGGGTGAGGATAATAAGGGCAACAACGATAATAGAGGAAGAGGAGAGGGGAGGTTGACATGTGGTGGTGTTGAGCGAAGGCTGATAGTCGACGAGGGTAATATCATCATTTAAAAAAAAAAATTGTTCTACGAGAATTTTTTTTAAAAAGTGTGCTAGCCGAGAATTTTTTTAAAAAAGATGAGCTTTTATGTGAATTTGCCCAAATAAAAATGACTATTCTATTCAAAAATTCTTCTCCGACTTTTTCTTTCTCCGACCTACTTCGATCAATTCGATAGATGTTGAAAAAACTAAGAACTTACAAAGATCTATCTTATGCTCAAGTTAGTAAAGACTTGAGATAGCTTGAAAAATTCTTAAAACTAAAATGTTCTCAAATCTAGATAAGAACATACTTGAAGAGGTTTTTGTAATGTTCCGAAGTGATCATTAGGTCAGAATCAAATTGGGTTGATAAGAACATTAACGATATTTTCTTATAATCGTAATAGAATCAACGATAAGATGTTTAACTTAAGTTGTTGAACTTGGTACTATTTGCATGGATTGAGACGGACGGACATCAACCTGCAATCCATTTCTCTCTCTCTCTAATAATTATTAATGGCGATATAGTATGTCCGAACATATAATGAATATAGGATACGTTGCTTAATATAATCTATTCTTTTTTGTATCGCATTTCTCTCTCTCTCTCTCTCTTTTTTTTTTATGGTATTCTATTAATAAGCTGTGTTCTTTATTTAATATTTTTTATGAAAAGCTTTTGCGGTTTGGAATAAGATAACGTGATGCCGATGGACCAGGCTAATCACGGACATCCAAATATATCAAGTGTCTTCTTCATGACTGACTGCCAAGCATTTTTGGGTTTGATACTTCCATGTAATATAAAGGCAAGTATTGGGTGTTTTGTTCGTCAACCAGCGCGAAAGGATATTATCCCATTGACTTCTTTCATGTCAAACAATGGAGAAATAATTGAAATAAGTAGCATGAATCCTGTTATTTTATCTTTAGTTGTTCGAACCCATGGGGGGAATCAGTAGTCGATTCTCACGTCGTTCCACCTTCCGCCTCCTTATACAGCAATTAGAGGAACCAGCATATTTTTTTCCTTATCCATACTCCGACTGACCATTCTAAATTTCACGTAGATGTATGTCATAGGCTGCCAAGGAGGCAAATGGACATGCATTAGTTGGAGAAATAGCACAAGCCACAATAATTCATGTATTGAGTAAATATTACATGGCATTCTTATGATATTCATCCGTACACTCGATCAACCTATCGATGACCTCGTATAGTCCTCCTATAAGAGACTTAATCATATTAGAACAAAAATTAAAAATCTAACATAATTAAAATTAAAAAAAAAACTAAAAGAAAATTTATAAAAAAATTAAACTCGGAAGTGTTATACATTGTCATATTGTGCGGGTTAAAATCGAGATACAATCGAGAGTCAATTGCATGAACGTGAAAATGTTGAAGACTGTCGACGAACGTGGGAACGTTGAAGATCACCTACGCGCATGACCTTGGGAGTGTTGAAAAACGATCCACACACCAAAAATAAATAAAAAATTAAAATTTTAGAGGAAAAGAGATGCTAAAATTCTCGTCGATCATGTTCCTTAACGAAAGCAAGCCTCGTGTTTAGCCGCGTGGTCGAGTATCAATCCTGCGAGGAGGCGACGCAGAACATGACGACGAACGCATGTCGCAGCGATGGTAGTAAATGTCTGAAGGAAAGCATGGCAAAACTATGGTGGCAAACGTCTGGGATATCGCTGCCAATGCGTATGAAGGAAATCCTCACAATATTCCTGCTGGTTGTAAAGCTATGTTCTTATGTTTATGAGGAAATAAAATTGGGTTCCATCAAGTTCGACGCTATTACTTAGAAAAACATATGTTTTACTGCAGCATGAATTTGTGTTGGTCTACCCTCAGCCATGGACTCGTTCAATGTGGGGTCACGATCATAGCTGAGCCAAGAGATGCTCGGCGTAGAAACTCTTGTAGTGGCAGATATTTCGAATTCAATGCGACGAAGAGTCTGTGAGAGTCAGAATTAAAAAGTGTCGGAATTGCTGGAGTCGAGTCAGTCAACCTGGCAGACGGCTAACCATGGACTTCTCACACAGTTGGACTCTTCTATTGGTTGGTCAATAGCGAGGACCTTATGAAAACCTATAGTCCTCACAAAGCGGCAGATAACCCTTACTCTCTCTCTCTCTCTCTCTCTCTCTCTCTCTCTCTCTCTCTATATATATAT
>LVTN01000448.1:99221-111350 GCA_001649415.1 Musa itinerans | reverse complement strand
TATTATTTTTTGTATCGACAAATATTACATAACATGCACTAAAAACTTATTGTACGATTTGAACTTCTAAATTGATCAGTGCCCACGGTATCATTTTATATCGTTATCATTTTCTTCGCCAAAAAATAAAAAGCAAAGCATTACTTAAATTTATCATCGTTTACTTGACCGATAGCTCAAAGTCACTTGATCAATGTAGTTGATATTTCAAAGTGGGTAGATGTGGCGTTGCTTTCATGATTTATGTCTTTGTAAATTATCAAGGCCACGAGAAATGTTCGATCTCTATCAACCCTTATTGGAGGATGAAGAGACTGTTCGAAAACCTGTGGCAGGAATCATCAAGACACTACATCACAAAGCACTCTCATCAAATCAACGCCATGTCTTCTCAAAGAAATCTCAAGAGTTTTTTTGGGCAGAGACGACTATAGCTAATGTCACCTTCCACTTGGGTTAGAACTTTCAGTTTTCCCAGCCTGAAATCACCGTTTGCAGCAAATCATACAAGCCAGGCATTCGGATGAGGCCAGTGTTTTTTTTTTCTTTTTTATATATAAGAACTAATTTTCTGTTCATTTTGTAACTCGACACATTTATACAATAATTAAATTCACGCATAGATTAGAGTCAATAAATGGACTCCAAGAAAAATTATATATATATATATATATATATATGCCACCTTTTCTAGACTATAATTTCTTTCGGATCCTTATTAAATGTGGATATAAATTAAGGCTTTTATAAAAATAAAAAAAGATTCAGAAAAATGAAGATACAAGTAATTAAGCATATTTTTATGATTTTGTTATTTGCAAATAATTAATATTGATTTATCATTTTCCTGTAAAATTCCCTGGGCATCAGCTAGTTGTTGCACTTGTATACATTATATGTTGCTTGCATATCCACCAAATTTTACTAATATTTTTTAGTAGCAATATTCATATATCTAAATATTTTAGGACATTTTACTGGAAAAAACTTTCATTATTGGTTTTTAACCCCATATTCATTTTTACTTGGTGGCATCTTTTTTTTTCATTTGAATGAAATTATCCTCAAACTGTTACTAAAATGATTTGATCGCATATGCTATTAAATTTTTTTTAATTTTAATAATTACTTATAAAAAAAATTATAAATAAGAAAATGTTACTAAATATTTTAGAATCATATCCTATGATTATGTAGAATTTTAAGGTCGTTCAGTAAAAATTAATCATATGTGAAAGTTACATTCGAAATTGAACCTATTAAAATAAACTTTAATTTTGATAATTTATTACAGTAAAATCATGTAAAAATTTAAAAAATATTAATCTTTGTAGAATCATGGCCAGATAGTTCGATAGAATCATGACCAGGATGATGAAAAAAAGGACAAAATAAGAGTTTGATGATGTTGTTAAACTTAATAGGGACATGTTTACAAGTAAAAGGAAACTATAGTCCCACGATGAAAGGAATTAAGAGTTTAAATTGCATAGGTTGACAATGATCAAAAAGCAGAGAAGTGATAATTGGACTGGTAACAATCACCACTCGCACTCGCATCATTGACTTGCCAATTCATGTCATTCTAATTCACTTTCTTAGTCCATGGTTCTTGATATATTTAGTTAAAAACAAGATAGATCACAAATGGACTCTACACGTTTTCTTATAGACCAACTGTCCCATTCTTATGGACTTCTTGAAATATCTTAATAATAATTAAAGGTATCATTGTCCTTTCAAATTAAAGATATCATTCTTATAGCAACACGATGATAGACAAGGGTGTGCGGGATGCTCCTCCACCTATCGTCATATTAGCAAAGGTGAGGATGATAAAGATAACAACGATAATAGAGGAAGAGAAAAGCGGAGGCGAGGTTGACATGTGACGGTGTTGAGCGGAAACGGTTATCAACAAGGACAATATCATTATTTTATATGTACCAGCGGAGAGTCGTACACGCTCATCCGAGGAACTACAATCTGATCCATGAAAGGGAGCCAATAAGAGATCCAAATTTCGATGGATTTTTATCTCTTAATTTTTATGAGGAAATAAATTTAGGTTTGATCCAAATTTACAGGACGAGTTCAATGAGGTGGGGTCACCAGCACAGCTGAGTCAAGAGAGAGGTTTGACGCAGAAACTCTTGTAGAATTTTCCCAAATAAAAATAACTATTCCATCCCAAATAAAAATAGAATTTTTTGTCCGTAAAAGGTAAGTAAGGTACTACATTTATAATTATTTTACTTAAAAGTTGATAAGATTATTTAGTCCCACATTGGTTAAGGAGTATGGAAACCAATGACTCATAAGTTGGCCAGATCTCTATTACCCTCAAAGATTTTTTTTTCTAGCGCATTAACTAACTAGCGCACTAACTAGACATGATGATGATAATGATGTATCATGACTTAGAAAGTAATATCTAATAAAATAAGAAGAAATGGTCACCAGCACAGCTGAGTCAAGAGAGAGGTTTGACGCAGAAACTCTTGTAGTGGCAGAGAGTTGGATTCTTGTTGAGTTTCTAAACCACATATGTTCGACGAATTGTCTGTGAAAGTCACAAAGTGTGAGAATTGTGGGAGTCGTCGAGTCAGTCAACCAGCTAACCATATACTTAAGGATCGCCACGTGATTAGACTTTTCGAAGGAAATAAACAACAATTCACTATTATAATTTTAAGAAAACGAAGGTTTTCAAAACCATGCAATTATAGTTTGCAGAAGATGAAGATGGGTAGAATGCCACCGATTCGTATGTTCAAGACTTCACGTTCCATCTAATTTGATAAGTTCAACTCTGATAAAAAGTTTAATCATGATTTTTTATTGATTAAGAGGATAAGATCTGACCCTATTTTCCTCAGAGATAAATTCAAAGAGGCTCATTACTTGGTATTTATCTATATATGAACCTCACCTCAGGTTACTATCGCATATATTTGATCAACTATCTTCTTCGTTTTTTCTGCTTATTATTAGGTTTACGATCTTTTGAACTCGTTTTCAACAATTCAACTGCTCGTCAGTAATGAATATTTTTGCCATTGGAAAATAATCGAAGTTTGACAATAAATGTTATTTAGAAAATCCATTAATCTTCATGATCATAGTTTTCTTGCAAAATAAATCTCTAATCGTATCTCATGAAAATGCTCATTCTAGCACAATCTAATTTGTCCATCACCTCCGCCGGTAAAAGAAGTCGTATAAGTTTGTGTTGAAATAAAGAGATGGATTTATATCTCTGATGATCGAAAAGGTCGAGTTACATATAATAAGTTTGGCTCATAATTTAAAATTTTAAAATTTTAATATTGAATTAGTATCTAACCTAATATATGTTAACCGTTTACAAGAACGTTTTTCTATTGCCAACTAATGCAACTCTATGTGGCAGGTGAAAGAGGAAAATGGTAGGATTAGGAGAGGGAAGAGGAGGGATGGGGTTGGTCAAGATTTTACTCTTTCTGCTGGCATCCACATCAACGGGTTCAATAAGAACAGAAAGTAGATCAACAAACACAAATTTTCCCCTGCCTTTTTTCTGCCCAAAAAGTTGTGGGAGTATAAGCTTCGAGTATCCTTTCGGCATCGGCGATGGCTGTTTCCGGACAGGCTTTAATCTTACCTGCAGAAACCATTCCACCAGCGCTCCCAGGCTTTTCCTGGGTGATGGCACCATCGAGGTAACCAGAATTGACATGAACAAGGGGTTTGTCTATATCAAACCACCAACTATCGTCATGGGTGTCGACGATGAGTTTAAACGCGCCACATTGATTGATCTGGAGAACTGGCCTTACTCTTTTGACTTGATAAGACAGACGGCACGTAATTCTTATCAAACATTGACACTAAACAGACTTTACGGTGTGGGTTGTAGCGCTATGGCCCGTCTAGTGGATCTTACCACCAATAAAACCATTAAAACTTGTTTTAGTCTCTGTTCTGCCAGTGTTCCGAGTCAATATTCAGACTGTTCCGACGTTAACAGTGGGCATTGCACATTGTATCCAGATTTTAATAATACAAATGCCTTGGAGATTCAGCTAGCTCGACTCAATCAAAAAGAGTTGCACTTGGTGAACAACTCCGGCATCAAGCTCATCATGTTCGATGCTGATGCTGATGATCTCGAAGGAGTATTAAACGGAAGCAGAACGAATGTAGAGGCCACCCTGGCATGGTACATGAATGATCATCTTTCATGTGACGAGGCCATTAATACGGATACATATGCCTGCGTCAGTCAAAATAGTGTTTGCCGTGATATCATTACTGAGACATTCTCCGGGAGTAATAGCATTGGATATTTTTGTCAATGTTCCGAAAGTTATCGAGGCAATCCCTATGTACCTAGTGGCTGTCAAGGTAATTTTCCTCCTCCATCTCTCTTTAAATGAGTTCCAAATATATATAATTAACTGGATCAAAGTGATGTAGAATCATGCTTCTCTGTTATGATATGTTCCTGAAGATTTCTAGAAACTCAAGCAATAAAAAAGATGCCTAATTGTGCAAGAATCCAACTAGCGTAATACTGTTATTATTTATAGAAAATCACCAATTGGATCCATAAAGATTGAATTCAAATCATGAGACATACTCTTTTATACGTTTGTCATTAATTAGATGGTACAAGTATTAGATATGGTTTCCTGGCAACGGCGCCCGCCTTTAAAGAAATATTACATTAATGTCCATGTAGTTTCGCACTCCGTTTGTATTTGTGATGGAAAATTAGTGCTTGGCTTTGGCCAAATATAATTCATAAACATTTTAATTAGGTAACCATAGATTCTTTAGGCATATTTGTAAGTCTCAAATATAATTGATGTATATTTTGACTCTATAAAAATGGCGCATTAATCTTTTACCGAATTCTGCTGCTGACCACTTTGATCATATCAACAGAATCTTTTACATCTGTTGCTGCAAACGGCTGTGTTGCCAAATGCGGGAGTATCGACGTCTTGTTTCCATTTGGGCTGGAGAAGCGCTGTTATAAGGACGACTCATTCGCTCTGACATGCAATACCACATCCAATCCTCCCACTCTCCTTTTCGAAGACCATTACACAGTGACTAAAATATCGCTGGAGGAAGGCCAATTGGAACTCGAGGAAAAGCACGGTTACATCGACATGGGAAATAACACTGGAACTTTCGTCGTTCTTAAACAGCAGGCCATCCTTAGTTGGGTGATCGAGTCGCAGCGTTGCAAGGATGCTAAGAAGAACACGACCACCTTCGCATGTGTCTACGCTCACAGCTCATGTATCGACACAACAATTACTAGCGACGATGGCAAGTTTGTGGGATACCGTTGCAAATGCTCAGAAGGTTACGAAGGAAATCCTTACGTTCGTAATGGATGCAGAGGTACTCGGAATATCTTTCCCTCTCGCTCTCTCCGATATGATTAATATTAGTCATGCAGTTATCATTGACTTATCCATACAACCCGAGCATTTGAATGAATGATTAATATTGGACCAAAGCCTTGCATTCAAAGTATCTGGAACCTGTCTGCTTAAGTCATAAATTGCACATGTGGCATACAATCTAGAATAGCTAGACAGAGATAGTGTATCATAAAATTAGTCAATAAGAACAAACAGATACTCATAGTCAATAGGAACAGATATGGGGTTAGCTACTGAACACAGAATCAAATCAAATACTTGTTTGCTGTCGTTCTTTACTATATTTGTTTATTGTAATTTGATGAGCAAATTATAATTCCTTTTGTCTCTAATGACTTGCCTAGATATCAATGAGTGCAACTCAACCGAGAAACCTCTTTGCTATGGGATTTGCACTAATACGGATGGTGGATATACTTGCACTTGTGCAGCGGGCACATCTGGTGATCCTAAACTTGCACCCTGCATTCCCAACAACAAAAAGCAGACTCTTCTGTTAGGTAAGGCATTGTGACTAATTTACTTATAAAGATGCAAAAGGTGCATAATCGAATAATGAAAATCAAAAGGAAGACATTGAGATCATTGACAATCCTTCATCCACATATATAGTAGAAAATAAAATTAAAGGAGTGTTTTTATGGAGCTAAATTTATGATTGATGTTGTGCAGGTGTCATCATTGGTGCAAGCACCGGCATAGGCCTATTACTCTTATGTTCGAGTCTCGTCGTTTTGAGAAGGAAATGGAAAAAGGGAAAACAAAAGAAAACTAGAGAAAAATACTTCCATCAAAACCATGGTTTACTGTTACAACAGTTAATCTCAACTAGTGAAGATTTTAGTGAGAGAACAAAGATATTTTCTCTGGAAGAGATGGAGAAGGCAACTAATAATTTTGATGAGACTCGAGTGCTCGGCCACGGCGGACATGGAACGGTTTACAAAGGAATTTTGTCGGATCAGCGTGTGGTCGGTATCAAAAAATCTAAAAATGTGAAACAGAGTGAGATAGACCAGTTCATCAATGAGGTTGCAGTTCTTTCTCAGATTAATCACAGGAATATTGTTAAGCTTTTCGGGTGTTGCTTGGAAACTGAAGTTCCCTTATTGATCTATGAGTTTATCTCGAACGGGACTCTTTTAGATCATCTCCATATTCCAGACGGCAACTCTATATTATCATGGGATGATCGCCTAAGGATTGCTGTTGAGGCTGCTGGAGCACTCGCTTATTTACATTCGGCTGCTTCAATTTCGATATTTCATAGAGATATTAAATCATCAAATGTTCTCTTAGATGACCATTTAACTGCAAAAATATCAGATTTTGGATCTTCAAGACTTATTCCACTCGACCAAACTCATTTACTCACTGGTGTACAAGGCACCTTTGGATACCTTGACCCGGAGTACTTTCACACCAGTCAGTTGACCGAGAAGAGCGATGTTTATAGTTTTGGAGTCATTCTTCTAGAACTTTTAACAGGTAAAAAGCCAATTTTCTCCACTGAATGTGAGGACAGACTGAATCTATCTATGCATTTTCTTCAAATGGTGAGAGTGAATCGCCCCTTTGATCTTATAGATGATCTTGTGATGAAAGAAGCGACTGAAGAAGAGCTCATCGACATGATTGGATTGGTAGAAATGTGTTTAAGATTAAAAGGGGCTAAACGACCTACGATGAAAGAGGTGGAGTATAAATTGCAGAACTTGAGAAGGATCAAACTGAAAAAAATAGGATATTGTTTGGTCAAAGATGACGAAGATTCCGACCATTCGCCAAGAGACTCACCTTATGCCTTCTCTGAAGTCGTCGACCAAGCAAATGAAGGTACATCCAGGAATTACACCTTAGAGAAAGAATTTATGTGGTCACATCATCACCCACGGTGAGTTTGTATTCGATGTCCAAATCATTATTGACTGCTTGAATGCCACTGAATAAGCTTATGGTTCAGGAGGTAATGTTATGTTCCAAACTTGTTCCTAAAACAGTTTCTGGCTCTACTTATATTGTAATGTTCAGAGAACTACCCTTTAGTATGATCAAATCACGTGTATACAACTCGTTCCTTCCATTGTATTATGACCATCGTCGGTCCATGTTTTATGGTGATGTTTCTCAAATCATTTATATACGATTGATTTATTGTATCACTCAGTCGTGTTTGGATTTACATCTTCTTCGATTAGTTAATGTCATGAGGTCATTTGGCTGCTCATTTCACTCTACAGTCTGACAGAGAGCCCTTACTATATACATGGAACATTTTTGTTGACCCCACTCGCATCATTGCATCTTGTGAAGTTTAATATGGACTCCTCGTTCTCGATGGTTTCCCCACTCGCGTCATTGTCATTCACTTGCCAAAATGAACGTCATCTATAAATTACGTTAAAAACAATATTTGCTCATTAGACGCTTTTTTATAAACTAATTATTTCATTCTTACATAATTAGGCAAGATAAGATGAGCAATTCTTCTCATTCTTGTTGACTTTCTAAGTTTACAGTTCTTGATATATTAAGTTAAAAACAAGATATATCACTAATGGACTCTATATGCTTTCTTATAGACTAACTGCTCCATTCTTATCGACTCTTCCTAATTTGTTGATAGGAGATCACGATAGAAATAAATATAAAATAATAATTTTATATATTTTTATATATTTTAATTCTTAATCAATCTAAAATTTTATTGTAAAAGGGATAATTTTATTGTAAAGATAATATGTATTTATACATATTTTGAGGATGAGATTTTTCTCAATCATGTACTCAAAATCATGCATTCAAATCATGCACTCAAATCTTTAATTGATCGAGGATCAAAGCATATAAGAAATGTAAAGTTGTTATTCCTTATTTACCTCTATCATACACATATAAGGTTGAGCTTTTGTTAAGTATGTCAATCTTGGAATAATGCAAATGAAATATCCTATGAGCGAAAGACTTTATGAGTGAGTATGCTAATTGATCAGAAGTATGAACATGAGAAACACGTAGTTAATATTTGACAATTTGATCTCTAACAAATTAGAAGTCGATAATAATATATTTTAATGTATGAGTGGAACACTAGGTTGGCATATGATAGGTGGCACCGACATTAATATAATATATTATAGGAGTGAATTGAAAGGTGATACCAAGTTTATGTAACAGATTAGTGACCTAATTAAGTTCTATAGTGATGGTGGCAATGGCTCAGTATTCAGCTTCAATGATAGATTTTGTGATTGTGTTCTATTTCTTGGAACTCCTACTTATCATATTTGCTTCCATAAAGATAACATAGGTTGACGCATCGAAATTGCTTAGCCAATTAGCATCAACGAAGGTATAAAAATAAGGTGACAAATGTTTATAAAGAAAAGGTCTATGATTAAGTGTCTCTTTAAGATATTGTAGGACATGTTTTAGTACAGACTAATGCATAATGGAGAGTCGATGTATAAATTTTGATAATTTATTAACTAAAAATAAAATGTCTGAATATGTGAGAGATAAATACTATAAGGAACCAAGTATTTATCGGTACTGTGTGGGATCCATAGTGGGGCTATCATTATATAATTTGAATGACTTAATAGTGGAGAGTGGAGTGACATCTTTTTTTATATTCTACATGTATCTTTAATAATTGATCTTGAATGCAGTTCTTTTTGGATAAGAAAAATCCAAACGATGTAAATGTTGCTTCTACTCATAGAAAATAACTTAAGGTTCTTAGATCTTTGATAGAAAATTGATATTGCAATTGCTTAAGGAATTGGTTAATCTCCATTGAATTATTGTTTGTAACGATAATGTCATTCACATAGACCAGTAGATTTATAGTACATCTTTTTTATTGTTATAGGAATAAAGTATTAGTCATAGGTGCCCTGCAAGCCAATCATTTGAATGATGACACGTGTGACATGATACACACTCTTTTGCTTACTATTTATTTGACATTTTTCTCACTTTTTATTGCTTGTTGCATGTGTTGTGATGTTAATGGATTTGTGCAATGAGAATCGGATCATGATAAAATTACGATAATGAGATCGATTCACGTTTAGACATATCCTAAATAATCCTGGTCATATATTATTTGAGAGGGATATCGAGATAACCAGACAGACTAGTATGCTATATATCCACTTATATGATGGAGGCAGTTGATCTCATAGCTGCTCATGTGGGGACACTAGGGATACAGTACAGGTGCTCATTGGAAAATGAGTTCACTGATTGATCAGCTTATGAAATGCTAGATGGTTGATGATACCTTATTGTCATATAGCGATTTCTTTATCTCACTAGTGTATTTGGTCCTTAGACTTGAGACACCAAATATATCTTGTATGAGTACTCCACTCTTTGATACCAAACTTATAGGTTTGGAAGTTCCAGATCTAGCACAGCTGGTCATCAGGAGTGGTAGCCAACCTTACGAGGGCAATTAAGTGTCGATAGAGGATTATTTGCTCTCAGTGTCATGAGAGGAATATCTGATATGTTCTTGTTCAGGTAAATCCCTGGCCATGGTCATTTGGATTGAGAGAGGAAGAGTTCTCTCAAAGAATCCGATTAGAGTGAGATTCGAGTAGAAACTGTATGGGCTTGACAGCACCATGCCCGAAATACGATCTCTGAGATATTAGATGAATGATAGATTATAGGTACACGATAACTAAGGATAGATATATTCAAAGGATTAGATTCTTCTGTATCGTTTGAGGACTATAGCGTAGTGGCATAATACGTTTGTAGTCGATGAATCGAGTGAATTATTATAGAGATAATAATTCACTGAGTTAGAATGAGTTCTCACATGTATGACTCACGGCTAGCCCGATATTGGGCCTAGAGGGTCACACACATTGGGTAGGTGCTGCGACGAGTAGAGGTTCAGATATAAGATATCCGTTGTAGCCTCTATCTCATTGAATATCTAATAAACCAATGAATTATTGGATCCTATGGATGAGATCCAATAAAAGCCTATAAGAGATTATTGGGTAAAGATTCACTAATCTAAGAGGCTTAGATAGTTGGTTGGAGATCCAGTACCCAATAGGACAAGATCCATTATGATTAAGTTGATAGGGGACCTCTATAAATAGGAGGGAACCAAAGAGTCATAGGCTAAGCCCTTTTGACTGCCACATCCTATTCTCCTCTCCCTCTCTTCTCAGCCAGCAGCCCTTATTTGGGGCATGTGGATAGCAAGAAGGGTCGACCCCTTCTTGATTGTGTGGTGCGTGCAGCAAGGAGATTTGTGCAGCGATTTGAAAAGTGTATTCGCTGTAGGGAAATCTTATGGGGCGATATCTCATGCGCAGTGAAAGAACATAAAACAAAATCCTCAATTTCTCAAAGATGTGAAGATTGGTGTGCAAAATCCGTAAAATAGAAAACTGTATATATTAAATATTGTGTTACTTAGGCGTATATCCCTGAATCCCTACAGATCTCTGGAAGAGGGTGAAGGAGGTTAAGCGTCTTTCTCTTTAGCGATGATCCACATAACAAGACTGTAACGATGCTCCTCGAATCTCCAAGCCTACTATCTAAGGAGAATGGGAGAAGAATAGAATATGATAACCAAAATGACTCGAGCCTATGAACCATTAGTTCCCTCATATATATATATATATATATATATAACAAGAACGTCACTTGAAATGATTCTCGAACTACATCTTATGTTGCAGCTTATCCTTCTCAAGCATCTTCTTCGTCACCTGCTCTTTCATATCCTTAGCTTAGGGCGCAATTGAAGTTGATAAAAGAGCTAGATTGGATTTGGCTTCTTACTTCATAGGAGAAAAAAAAAAAGGGAAAACTCCACTTCACGGCTTAACCGAAACACCAACACCACACTCGCACCCAACTATCATAATCGCTTGCTTTGGCTTCGACTGACGACTTCACGGCTTAACCTCTTCTTCACCGCTACACAGCTGATTCTCTTGTCGACTCAACTTCACTTGCGGGTTCTTTGGCTTCTGATTCTCTAGCTTGCAATCAATATAGAATTTAGTAATCTATAAAAGAGAAAGAATGAAATATAGAATCGAGAAGAACGTAAACTGGAGTAATCAACCAGAGAAGAACGTAAACTCACAACATGGCTTCACTTATGATTATGGCCCTTGTTTTTGTTTGTTCTCCTTGCTTCCTTATTACTTGGAAAGACATTGCTGTTGTTTGTTCCCCTATCTGTGAAAACAATAAGCTGTTCATGTTCGATCGTATATTCGGCCAATTGATCCACCGAAAGAAGACAAGAAACCCTTCCCCGCAACACGTCATAGATTATCCGGTCGAGAAGAAGACAAGAGACCCTTCCCAGCAACGCATAGAGAACAATGCGGTTGAAAAGGCGTGATAACGAAGACGGAAGAAGCCATTCTACCTGCCGAAAGAAATCCATTATTTGTATTGCTGAACTCCCGGGGGACCCATATCCCGAGCCAAGGAACAGGGCTTTGATTCCAGTGACGCAAAAAACCACAATACAGCTACTGCAGGGACAGGTTATGAAATAGATATAGATATATATACCGTTCGAGACAGGGATCTCCTGATGAAGGAGTCCAGCGAGCGGAAGAAGAGTTCACACATTTAGATTTATATATATGTATATATATATATATATGTATATATATGTATATATATATAT
>LVTN01000448.1:77212-89150 GCA_001649415.1 Musa itinerans | reverse complement strand
TGGCGTTGCTTTCATGATTTATGTCTTTGAAAATTATCATGGCCACGAGAAATGTTCGATCTCTATCAACCCTTATTGGAGGATGAAGAGACTGTTCGAAAACCTGTGGCAGGAATCATCAAGACACTGCATCACGAAGTACTATCATCAAATCAACTCCATGTCTTCTCAAAGAAATCTCAAGAGTTTTTTTGGGCAGAGACGACTATAGCTAATGTCACCTTCCACTTGGGTTAGAACTTTCAGTTTTCCCAGCCTGAAATCACCGTTTGCAGCAAATCATACAAGTCAGGCATTCGGATGAGGCCAGTGTTTTTCCTTTTTCTTTTTTATGTATAAGAACTAATTTTATGTTCGTTTTGTAACTCGACACATTTATACAAAAATTAAATTCACGCATAGATTAGAGTCAATAAATGGACTCCAAGAATATATATATATATATATATATATATATGCCACCTTTTCTATAGTAGAATTTCTTTCGGATCCTTTTTAAATGTGGATATAAATTAAGGCTTTTATAAAAATTAAAAATATTCAGAAAAATGAAGATTATAAATAATTAATCTTATTTATCTTATTTTATTATTTTAAAATAAAAAATTTTGATTAATTATTTTTCTGTAAAATTCCCTCGGCATCATCTAGTTGTTGCACCTGTATACATTATATAAGGTTTGCACATCCACCAAATTTTATTAATAATTTCTAATAGCAATATTCATATAACTAAATATTTTAGGACATTTTACTGGAAATAACTTTCATTATTGGTTTTTTATTATATGATGCCCCCATATTCATTACTGGAAATAACCGGGTCAGGTGACATCACAGCTGAGCCGAGAGAGTCAACGTTTGACGCAGAAACTCTTGGAGTGGCAGAGAGTTGGATTCTTGTTGAGTTTCTAAACCACATATGTTCGACGAATTGTCCGTGAAAGTCATAAAAGTGTGAGAATTGTGGGAGTCGTTGAGTCAGTCAACCAGCTAACCATGGACTTCCCGGTGGATCATCGCACGCTGCGTCTCTGTCAACCAACACAATAGGAAAAAAATGATGGACTATACGCGTTTTCTTATAGACATGGAGATAGGATGAGCGAATTGATGGATTAGACATGATGATAATGATGTATCACGTTGGATGACTTAGAAACTTATAGCGTAGACTCTTGTGGAAAAAAGAAAATCAAATACTTAAAGTAGACTTTTCAAAGGAAATAAACAACAATTCACTATTATATTTTAAAGAAAACGAAGGTTTTCAAAACCATGCAATTATAGTTTGTGGAAGATGAAGATCAGTAGAATGCCAGTGATTCGATTGTTCAAGACTTCGCGTACCATCTAATTTGATAACTTAAACTTTGATAAAAAGTTTAATCATTATTTTATATTGATTAAGAGGATAAGATCTGACCCTATTTTTCTCGGAGATAAATTCAAAGAGGCTTATTACTTGGTATTTATCTATATATGAACCTCAGGTTACTATCGCATATATTTGATCAACTATATATATTTTTTTCTTCTGCTTATTATTAGGTTTACCATCTTTTGAACACGTTTTCAACAATTCAACTGCTCATTAGTAATGAATATTTTTGCCATTGGAAATTAATTGAAGTTTGACAATAAAAGTTTCCAGAAAATGAATATGACTAGTCTTTCTTCTTGTGTGAAACGAGAAGGAAGACTTTGGTTCACTGCCTTCCTATCTTTCTTCCAACTTTCTTTCTCTTGTCCGTTCATCTTCCAAGTCTCCAACCAATTAATAACACTGTTTCCATCCATAAATACATGAAAAAATTTACATTCATCCTTTAATCTTCATGATCATAGTATACTCTAGGAGGAGGAGTATACTAACTTTTTCCACCCCTAAAGACAAGTTTTGGTTTGCTCCGATTGCGAACAATGTCGGGTGTATTTCGTTGACTGCAATATAATTCCTTTTCCTAGTCAACTTCTCAATAATGTTCCAGTGCAATAATTATTTCTTCAGGACTCGACATATCCGGTTCAACGGCATTGAAAAATGCGGAGCATGTGTTTTAATGCCCGATGGAACATCTCTCAAGACTTCCAAACGCTAAATTTTCCAAGTCTTGTTAACCAACCGATCTGTAGCTTTTCCTGATCTCGTTTTCTGACAGATAGCGCATTAGTTAATGAAGTATTTGCTGTGCAGAACAAAATTATGATCCTTGATCTTTGTTGTGATGCAGATTCTCATGAAATTAATTATGTCAAAGCGATTGACGCATTAAAATGATGGTTGCATGCAGTATATGATAATCCGAGTTAAAAGTTTGTCAAAGGGTTAGCGTCAATGTCTATGATATCATATCTTAAGTGTATTAACACCGATTTGACAGCGTCTAGAAAATATAGCATCATCATCATCGAGCCGAGCGTGCCCGATGGATCAACTATGACGAGTTCAAAGAGTAAATTACCACTCCACACTAAAAGTCTTAAGTCTTCGTCAACGTGATTGACTGTTGAGAAGTATAGCTCCAGTTTTCCACTGGAAGAGGTTGCCTATATCTGCAACTTATTTCTCTCCATAATTAGGCAAGTTCGTCCCTCTAGGAGGAGGCATCACTGACTGTCTTCTTCTTATCTCTATGCTGCTCAAGCCTCAGGAGCTCCTTCCCTCGATAACACCAGTGTAAGCGTCTTGCTCTTTCTATTTATACGAAGAATAATACAAAGATCCGAATAATTCGACTTAAACTATATGAATGATTTTTCTCTGTTGTTTGCTCATCTCTAATCGTATCTCATGAAAATGCTCATTATATATATATATATATATATATATATATATTATATTGAATTAGTATCTAACCTAATATATGTTCACTTTGACCGGATGGACTTAAGGTCATCATTATTACTTTTTTAACCTTTTACAATAACGTTTTACTTGTGTCTGCAACTCGGTATATGGCAGGTGGAAGAGGAAAATGGTAGGATTAGGAGAGGGAAGAGGAGGGATGGGGTTGGTCAAGATTTTACTCTTTCTGCTGGCATCCACATCAACGGGTTCAATAAGAACAGAAAGTAGATCAACAAACACAACTTTTCCCCTCCCTCTTTTCTGCCCAAAAAGTTGTGGGAATATCAGCTTCGAGTATCCTTTCGGCATCGGCGATGGCTGTTTCCGGACAGGCTTTAATCTTACCTGCAGAAACCATTCCACCAGCGCTCCCAGGCTTTTCCTGGGTGATGGCACCATCGAGGTAACCAGAATTGATGTGAACCAGGGGTTGGTATACATCAAACCACCAACTATCGTCATGGGTCTCGACGATGAGTTTAAACGCGCCACATTGATTGATCTAGAGAATTGGCCTTACTCTCTTGCCTTGTGGGAACCGTCGATAGGTAATTCTTATCACAGATTGACATCTAACAGAGTTTACGTTGTGGGTTGTAGCGCAATGGCCAGTCTAGTGGATCTTACCACCAATAAATCCATCAGCACTCGTTTTAGTCTCTGCGCTGCCAGTGATCCGAGTCAATATTCAGAGTGGTCCGACTGTTATAATGAATATTTCACATTAAATCTATATTCTGTGAATACAACTGCCATGGAGGTTCAGCTAACTCGATTCGGTCAAACTGAGTTACACTCGGTGAATACCTCTATCATCAAGGTCATCATATTCAGTGGTCATACTGATTCCGAAGGAGTATTAAACGGAAGTAGAACGAATGTGGAGGCCATCCTTGTGTGGTACATGAATGATCATCTTTCATGTGAAGAGGCCATGAATACGGATACATATGCTTGCGTCAGTCAAAATAGTTTTTGCCACGGTCTCTCTCCTGGTGGGACCTCCTGGATTAATACAGTTGGATATTTGTGTCGATGTTCCCCAAGTTATCGAGGCAATCCCTATGTACCTAATGGCTGCGAAGGTAAATTACTCTTTTATATGTTTATCATATAATTATATGGTACAAGTATTATATATGGTCTCCTGGCGACGACACCCGCCTTTAAAGCAATATTGCATTAATGTCCATGTAGTTTCGCATTCCTTTATTATTTGTGATGGAAAATTAGTGACTGGATTTAGCCAAATATAACTGATAAACATTTTCATTAGGTAACCATAGATTCTTTAGGCAATGACCTAATATCTTTATAAGTCTCAAATATAATTGATGTATATTTTGACTATGGAAAAAAAGCACATTAATCTGATGCCGAATTCTGCTGCTGACATTTTTTATCATATCAACAGATCAATCTTTTACACCTGCTGCTGCTGCAAACGGCTGTCTTACTAAATGCGGGAGTATTGACGTCTTCTTCCCATTTGGGCTGGAGAAGGGCTGCTACAGGGACGACTCATTCGCTCTGACATGCAATACCACATCCAATCCTCCCACTCTCCTTTTCGAGTACTCTTACACAGTGACTAGTATATCGCTGGAGGAAGGCCAATTGGAACTCGAGGAAAAGGACGGTTACATCGACATGGGAAATAGAACTGGAACTTTCGTCGTTCTTAAACAGCAGACCATCGTTAGTTGGGTGATCGAGTTGCAGCTTTGCGAGGAAGCTAAGAAGAACAAGACCACCTTCGCATGCGTCGACCAACATAGCTCATGTCTGAACACAACAATCACTAACGACGATGGCGAGTTGCAGGGATACCGTTGTAAATGCTCAGAAGGTTACGAAGGAAATCCTTACGTTCGTGATGGATGCAGAGGTACTCGGAATATCTCTCCCTCTCTCTCTCCGATATGATTAATATTAGTCATGCAGTTATCATTGACTTATCCATACAACCCGAGCATTTGAATGAATGAGTCTTGCGTCCTACTGCGCGGTTTAAGGTAATTAATATTGGACCAAAGCCTTGCATTCAAAGTATCTGGAAACTGTCTGCTTAAGTCATAAATTGCACATGTGGCATACAATCTAGAATAGCTAGACAGAGATAGTGTATCATAAAATTAGTCAATAAGAACAAACAGATACTCATAGTCAATAGGAACAGATATGGGGTTAGCTACTGAACACAGAATCAAATCAAATACTTGTTTGTTGTCCTTCTTTACTATCAATTTGTTTATTGTAATTTGATGAGCAAATTATAATTCCTTTTGTCTCTAATGACTTGTCTAGATATCAATGAGTGCAACTCTCCCGAGAAATATCTTTGCTATGGGATTTGTACTAATACGGATGGCGGATATACTTGCACTTGTGCAGCGGGCACATCTGGTGATCCTAAACTTGCACCCTGCATTCCGAACAAAACGCATACTCTTCTGTTAGGTAAGGCCTTATGACTAATTTACTTCTAAAGATGCAAAAGGTGCATTAATTTGCAGATTAGATACATAAAACCGCATAATCGAATAATGGAAATCAAAAGGAAGACATTGAGGTTATCGACAATCCTTTATCAACGTATTTCGTAGAAAATAAAATTAAATGAGTGTTTTTACGGAGCTAAATTTATGATTGATACTGTACAGGTGTCATCATTGGTGTAAGCAACGGCATAGGCCTATTACTCTTATGTTCGAGTCTCCTCATTCTAAGAAGGAAATGGAAAAAAAGGAAACAAAAGAAAATTAGAGAAAAATACTTCCATCAAAACCATGGTTTACTGCTACAACAGTTAATCTCGTCTAGTGAAGATGTTAGTGAGAGAACAAAGATATTTTCTCTGGAAGAGATGGAGAAGGCAACTAATAATTTTGATGAGACTCGAGTACTCGGTCGTGGCGGACATGGAACGGTTTACAAAGGGATTTTGTCAGATCAACGTGTAGTCGCAGTCAAAAAATCTAAATATGTGAAACAGAGTGAGATAGACCAGTTCATCAATGAGGTTGCAGTTCTTTCTCAGATTAATCATAGGAATATTGTTAAGCTTTTCGGGTGTTGCTTGGAAACTGAAGTTCCCTTATTGATCTATGAGTTTATCTCGAATGGGACTCTTTTCGATCATCTCCATATTCCAGACGGCAACTCTATATTATCATGGGATGATCGCCTAAGGATTACTGTTGAGGCTGTCGGAGCGCTCGCTTATTTACATTCGGCTGCTTCAATTTCGATATTTCATAGAGATATTAAATCATCAAATGTTCTCTTAGATGATCATTTAACTACAAAAATATCAGATTTTGGATCTTCAAGACTTATTCCACTCGACCAAACTCATTTAGTCACTGGTGTACAAGGCACCTTTGGATACCTTGACCCAGAGTACTACCATACCAGTCAGTTGACAGAGAAGAGCGATGTTTATAGTTTCGGAGTCATTCTTCTAGAGCTTTTAACAGGTAAAAAGCCAATTTTCTCCACTGAATGTGAGGACAGACTGAATCTATCTATGCATTTTCTTCAAACGGTGAGAGCGAATCGCCCCTTTGATCTTATAGATGATCTTGTTATGAAAGAAGCGACCAAAGAAGAGCTCATCGATATGATTGGATTGGTAGAAATGTGTTTAAGATTGAAAGGGGCTAAACGACCTACTATGAAAGAGGTGGAGTATAAATTGCATAACTTGAGAAGAATCAGACTGAAAAAAAATAGAATATTATTTGATCAAAGATGACGAAGAAATTGAACATCCGCCAAGAGACTCACCTTATGCCTTCTCTGAAGTTGTCGACCAAGCAAATCAAGGTACATCCTGGAATTATATCTTAGAGAAAGAATTTGTGGTTGCATCATCACCCACGGTGAGTTTGTATTAGATGTCCACATCTTTATTGACTGCTTGAATGCTACTGAATAAGCTTCCTTCTGCTTGAGGATCGTATGTAATGGTTATATGGGTAATGTTATGTTCCAAACTTGTTCCTAAAACAGTTTCCATCTTATGGCTCTATCACATATATGATCGAGTTGGTGGGAATGGCATGTAGAATTAGTAGGTATGTGTCTGTACTCTACTTGTATTGTAATGTTCAGAGAACTACCCTTTAATATGATCAAATCACGTGTATACAACTCATTCCTTCACTTCACTTGTTTTTTGATAGTCGTCGGTCCATGTTTTATGGTAATGTTTCTCAAATTGTTTGTATACGACTGATTTATATTATCACTCAGGTCTGTCGTGTTTGGATTTATATCTTCTTCGAATATTTGATGTCATGAAGCCATTCAGCTGCTCATTTCACTCTAGGGTCCGATCCTGACAGATAACCCTTAATCTCTCTCTCTCTCTCTCTCTCTCTCTCTCTCTCTCTCTCTCTCTATATATATATATATATATATGGAACGTTATTGTTGACCAAACTCGCACTCGCATCATTGACTTGCCAATTCGTCTCATTCTAATTCATTTTCTAAGTCCATGATTCTTGATATATTAAGTTAAAAACAAGATAGATCACAAATGACTCTACACGTTTTCTTATAGACTAACTGTCCCATTCTTATGGACTTCTTGAAATATCTTAATTATAATTAAAGGTATCATTGTTCTTTCAAATTAAAGATATCATTTTTTTGATAAGGTAAGGACGATGATGATAAGAGTGTGTAGGATGCTCCTCCACCTATCATCACATTGGCGATGGTGAGGATGACAAAGATAACAACGATAATATAGGAAGAGGAAAGGGGAGGCGAGGTTGACATGCGACGGTGTTGAGCGGAAATAGTGATCAACAAGGACAATATCATTATTATTATATATATATATATATATATATATATATTCTTTGAGAATTTTTTAGGAAAAGAGTGGTAGCTTAGAATTTTTAAAAAAATATGAGTTTCTTTTAAGAATTTTCCCAAATAAAAATAACTATTCCATTCTTATGAAAACTCCTCTCCGACTTTTTCTTTCTCTGACCAACTTCGATAAAAGCAATTTTTTATCCGTAAAAGGTAAGTGACAAAAGGTAAGTAAGATATTACATTTATAATCATTTTACTTATAAGTTGATAAGATCATTTAGTCTCACATTAGTTAAGGAGTATGGGAACTAAGGGCTCATAAGTCGATCAGATCTCCCTTACCCTCAAAGGTTCTGTTTTTTAACGCACTAACTAATTCGTTTTCACAATGGGCGAATTGATGGCTTAGACATGATGATGATAATGATGTATCATGACTTAGAAAGTAATATCTAATAAAATAAGAAGAAATTATCAACTATAATTTAATTATTCCGAAAAACAAATAATCTAAAAAATCCTATTATATGATTTTATTTGATTATTTTTTCATTTGAATTCATGTTCTACTAATAATTATTAATGGCGATATAGTATGTCCAAACATATAATAAATATAGCATACGTTGCGTAACATAATCTATTATTTTTTGTATCAACAAATATTACATAACATGCACTAAAAACTTATTGTACGATTTGGACTTCTAAATTTATCAGTGCCCACGGTATCATTTTATATCGTTATCATTTTCTTCATCAAAAATTAAAAAAAAAAATTACTTCAAATTTTCATCGTTTACTTTGACCCATACTCAGATAGCTCAAAATCACTCAATCAATGTGTTTGATATTTCAAAGTGGGTAGATATGGCGTTGCTTTCATGATTTATGTCTTTGTAAATTATCATGGCCACGAGAAATGTTCGATCTCTATCAACCCTTATTGGAGGATGAAGAGACTGTTTGAAAACCTGTGGCAGGAATCATCAAGACACTACATCACAAAGCACTATCATCAAATCAACTCCATGTCTTCTCAAAGAAATCTCTAGAGTTTTTTTGGGCAGAGACGACTATATCTAATGTCACCTTCCACTTGGGTTAGAACTTTCAGTTTTCCCAGCCTGAAATCACCGAGGCCAGTGTTTTTCTTTCGGATCCTTATTAAATGTGGATGTAAATTAAGACTTTTATAAAAATAAAAAATATTCAGAAAAATGATGATTATAAATAATTAAGCCTATTTATATGATTTTATTAATTGCAAATAATAAATATTGATTTATTATTTGCAACTAATAATTTTACTAATAATTTTTATTAGCAATATTCATATATCTAAATATTTTAGGACATTTTACTGGAAAAAAAACTTTCATTTTTGGTTTTTTATTATATGATGCCCCCATGTTCACTTTTATTTTAGGACACTTTTACTGGAAAAAATGAAAATTTTTGCAAAAAAAAATTCATTCTTTTTACTTGAATGAAATTATCCTCAAACTGTTACTAAAATGATTTGATCGCATATGCTATTCAAATTTTTTTAATTGTAATAATTATTTATCATAATTTTTTTATAAATAAGAAAATGTTACTAAATATTTTAGAATCATATCCTATGATTCTGTAGAATTTTGAGTTCGTTTAGTAAAAGGTAATCATGTGAAATTTACATTTGAAATTGAACCTTTTAAAATAATCTTTAATTTTGATAATTTATTACAGTAAAATCATGAAAAAAAAATATTAATCATTTTAGAATCATGACCACATAGTTTTATACAATCATAGCCAGATAGTTCGATAGAATCATGGCCAGAATGATGAAAAAAAGGACAAAAGAAGAGTTTGATGATGTCGTTAGACTTAAAGGGACAAGTTTACAAGTAAAAGAAAACTATAGTCCCACGATGAAAGGAGTTAAAGAGTTTAAATTGCATAGGTTGAGAATGATCAAAAAGCAGAGAAGTGATACTTGGACTGGTAACAATCATGAAGATTCGGAGTGTCTTCTGCAGAATCCAAGTCACACTTTCCACGAAGCAATCTGTAAATTTGGATAACGAGCAACTCAAGAAAGATGTCGGAATTTTTGTTTGGAGGAAAAAATAATGTCATTCAGTAAGCTATCCTCGATGAACATATAGTGTCGTGTATGTTGATGTTCATGTTAAGAGATGCTTAATTTGTGCATTCATGTGGCCAAAGCCCCACCATTCGATGGAGTTCATCGTTCTTTACAATACCATCCGATCACTTTGATGCGGTTAAGTTACATATTTTATAATATTTCATCCAAAATTTTTATAATACAAAGCATTGGTAATTAGTCGGTGGATTTCCAAATATGTACCAGCGGAGGAACTACAATCTGATCCATGAAAGGGAGGCAATACGAGATCCAAATTTCGATGGATTTTGTTCTCTTAATTTTTATGAGGAACTAAATTTGGGTTTGATCCAAATTTACAGGACTAGTTTGTGTTGATCTACCCCCTCAGCCACGGAGTAGTTCAATGAGGTGGGGTCACCAGCACAGCTGAGTCGAGAGAGACGTTTGACGCAGGAACTCTTGTAGTGGCAGATAGTTGGATTCTTGTTGAGTTTCTAAACCACATATATTCGACGAATTGTCTGTGGAAGTCATAAAGTGTGGGAATTGTTGGAGTCGAGTCAGTCAACCAGCTAACCATGGACTTCCCGTTGGATCATCGCGCGCTGCGTCTCTGTCAACCAACACAATAGGAAAAAAATGATGGACTATACGCGTTTTCTTATAGACTAACTAATTCGTTCCCACGGGAGATAGGACGAGCGAATTGATGGATCAGACGACTCAGAAACTTATATCGTAGACTCTTGTGGAAAAAGGAAAATCAAATACATAAAGACTTTTCGAAGGAAATAAACAATAATTCACTATTATATTTTCAAGAAAACGAAGGTTTTCAAAACCATGCAATTATAGTTTGCGGAAGATGAAGATCGGTAGAATGCCACCGATTCGTATGTTTAATCATGATTTTATATTGATTAAGAGGATAAGATCGGAGGATAAGGCTTATTACTTGGTATTTATCTATATATGAACCTCAGGTTACTATGGCATATATTTGATCAACTATCGTTCTGCTTATTATTAGGTTTACCATCTTTTGAACTCGTTTTCAACAATTCAACTGCTCGTCAGTAATGAATATTTTTGCCATTGGAAATTAATTGAAGTTTGACAATAAAAGTTTCCAGAAAATGAATATGATTAGTCTTTCTTCTTGTGTGAAACGAGAAGGAAGACTTTGGTACACTGCCTACCTTTCTTTCTTCTAACTTTCTTTCTCTTGTCCGTTCATCTTCCAAGTCACCAGCCAAGTAATAACACTGTTTCCATCCATAAATACATGAAAAAATTTACATTCATCCTTTGATCTTCATGATCAAAGTTATTAGTATACTCTAGGAGGAGGAGTATACTAACTTTTTCCATCCCTAAATACAAGTTTTGGTTTGCTCCGATAGCGAACAACGTCGGGT
Organism: Musa itinerans; assembly: GCA_001649415.1. NCBI lineage: Eukaryota > Viridiplantae > Streptophyta > Magnoliopsida > Zingiberales > Musaceae > Musa > Musa itinerans. The sequence goes on along the minus strand of LVTN01000448.1, from coordinate 77,929 downwards.
GTATTTCGTTGACTGCAATATGATTCTCTTTCCTTTTGTTGAAAAAATAAAAAATAAAAATATAGTTTGAAATCAAAATCTACCATGACAATCCTTTTATCGAGTCATATATGCATTTTACTACCGTGAGCAAATGTTAACCGGTTGTCTGATATCTTTGTCTCACATAGAGTAACTCACAGAGTATAAACCATTTGCACGGCCGAGCTAAATCAGAAATTCGATTACTGGTTGGGAAGAACATATCATGACAAAGTAATCTATTTCTCGTTAATAACCCAGTGCAATAATTATTTCTTCAGGGATCGACACATCCGTAGCATCTTTTTTAATGCCCGATGGAACAGCTCTCAAGACTTCAAAACGCTAAATTTTCCAAGTCTTGTCAACCAACGGATCTGTAGCTTTTCCTGATCTCGTTTTCTGACGGATAGCGCATTAGTTAATGAAGTATTTGCACTGCAGGCCTAAACTATGGTCCTTGATATTAGTTGTGATGTAGATGTAAAAAATCATTGAATCCAACTTAGTGTTTCTAAATTATTATAATATAAATATAATAAAAACGGATGTGGAAACAAAATAGCATACCTTAAACCATTGTTGTCAAGAATTTCCGTAGAGATTTTTTTTTTTAACTTTGGTACTTCTCGGCTCATAACTTTAGCTTTAGATGGTGTAGAAAATTCTTTTTGTTTCAAAGAGAATTGAGCCTAG
>LVTN01000448.1:66464-77098 GCA_001649415.1 Musa itinerans | reverse complement strand
CCCTCTCTCTCTCTCTCTCTCTCTCTCTCTCTCTCTCTCTCTTTGTCTTCAGCTGCGGTTATATCTATATATATATATATATATGTTCTCCCATCAAGAATATTTATTATCACCGACTCATAACGTTCAAGAATTAATTCAAATTTATAACGTTTGGACATAATGAAGAATTTTAATGATATTAAATATTTAATTTAATAATAATGGTTTCATGTATAATGAATAAAAAACTGAAATCATTTAAACTATAATAAATGAAGAAATTCATGATAATGGATTATGAATCTTAATAAGAATGATTATATTATTATTAAATAAGATATTTAATAATAACGATTACATTCTCCCACTTGGTCCATACGTTTAGTTTAATAATTTAAATTAATCTTTCTCGAATAACTTTCTTAAGAAATAAATATATGAATCATAGTGATAAGTCCTCTAAGAGCGAGTATTATCATCCATGTATCATGATGTATTTAGTTTCTTAATCTTAATGTAGTAATATTACTTAATGAATAAACCTTATGTTTATTCCTGGTCCAGTAATAATATATTTTCTCAAAATTATGTGCACGTGAATGAGAAAATATCACAATATATAAGAGTTTCAATATCATTACAAAGTGAAACCAAGTCCCATTTTTTCTACATGATCCTTGAATTTCAGATGTGGCATACCTTTAGTCAAAGAATCAGCAATCATCAATTTAGTGCTAATATGCTCAATGACCACTTTCTTTTCTTTTACATGTTCTATTATGGCTAAATACTTAATGTCGATGTGTTTACTTCGACTTACACTTTTATTGTTTTTAGTCATAAAGACAGCAACTGAATTATCACAGAAAATTCTTAATGGCCTAGAAATAGAATCCATGATTCTAAGCCCAAAAATGAAACTCTTAAGCCATACACCATATGAAGTAGCCTCAAAACAAGATACAAACTCAGCTTCCATAGTAGAAGTAGCAGTCAAGGTCTGCTTGGTGCTTCTCCAAGAAATAGCTTCACCGGCCATTATAAAAATATATCTTGATGTTGATTTACGAGAATCAACACAACCGATGAAGTCTGAATCTGAGTAACCAATCACATCCATATTGTCTACATGTCTATATATAAGCAGGTAATCTTTGGTTCCTTGTAGATACCTCATCACTTTCTTTGCAGCTCTCTAGTGGTCCATACCTGGATTACTCTGATATCGATCTAGTATCCCCACAATAAATGCAATATCAGATCTAGTACAAACCTGAGCATACATAAGGCTTCCTACGGCAGAAGCATATGGGATGTTTTTCATTGATTCCCTTTCAAGATTGTTCTTTGGGCATTGGTTCAAATTGAGCCTATCACCTTTCACAATGGGAGCAACACTTGGTGAACAATCCTTCATCCGAAATCTTTCTAAAAGTTTATCGATATAGGTTTCTTGTGATAGACCTAAAATGCCTCGATGTCTATCTCTATAGATCTTAATGCCAATGACATAAGATGCTTCACCCATATCCTTCATGTCAAAATATTTAGAAAGAAATTGTTTCATCTAATGCAGCAAACCCTTATCGTTGGTTGCAAGCAAAATATCATCTACATATAAAATAAGGAAATATATTTTACTCCCACTAACCTTCTGGTATATGCATTGATCCATGGGATTTTCAGCAAATCCAAATTAAGAAATCACTTCATAGAATTTAAAATCCATTGGCGGGAGGCTTATTTTAAGCCGTATATAGTCTTCCTAAGCTTACAAACCAAGTGTTTACCAACACTAGAGGAGAAACCTTCAGGTTGTTTCAAAAAGGGGGAGATTGTTGAATCTCGGTTTTTGATGATGAAACTAATTGATTGTGTTTAGATGTTTAACTGCATTTTGAGTGATGCAGGTCTACTCGATCAGGATTAGATAGTTGACGCAGGAGGAATTGACGTTGTACCGGAGGAGATCACGTCAGGGTATTGGACGGCAGAAGGCTTCGGACGTCGGGCATCGGGCCAAGGAGAGCGAAATTGCGCCAAGGATATCGGGGTTGCGGAGGTCAACTGCCGATTGGGCAACAAGCCGCAAGAGAGGACGATGCGCTGAAGAATCGGACGAAGCGCCAACCAATGACGTGCCGGGCAACAGAATGTCAATTCGCGTTGTAAAAATTGTCTAGATCGGAGTAGAGTTTTAGCTTGTGTGTGCAGGATTAACTACGATAACGATGAAGACATAAAGCGAAACAAAGTGCCGGAGTCAAGCACGAAGGATTCGTTGGGAGTTCGAGAGTTCGACGGAAGTCCGAAGGTTCGTCGAGAATGCTGCCGGAACTAGCCGAGAATAAGTAGGGAGCTTGCCGAAGGGTTTTTCAGAAGCTCGCCAAAAGGTTCGTCGGAAGTTCACGGAGCTCACCGAGAAAGATCGGAGCTTGCCGAAGAAGCTCGTCGGAACTCGCCAAGATCAAATCGTGAAGTCTACGAGCTTGCCGGGAGTCCGCAGAATGGTTTCCGAGAGTTTATCGGAAGACCGACGGAAGTTCGCCGAAAGCTCGCCGGAAGAAGTCTTGACTTATGAACTTTGTAATAGCTTAGAAAATGTCTTTAAAATTATAGTTAGCACATTAATTAGGGCTAGGATTAGGTGTTAATCCTATGACCCAAGTAGGGGCCAACTGGGCCCAAACTTGGACTTGGTTTAGGCTAAGTTTGAAGCCCAACCAAGAAACCAAGTGTCGGGCGGTGGAACCTCCAGACTGGGCGGTTGCACCGCCTAGCACCCGAGAGCCAGGCGGTGGCACCGCCTGGGCTGGGAGGTTACACCGCCCACCACCCGAGAGCTGGGCGGTGGCACCTCCTGGCTAGGCGGTTGCACCACCCAGCACCCGAGCGCTGGGCGGTGGGTTGTAAGGGAGTTGATCCTCGCCCGTTGGAAGGAGGATAGCTAGTGGAAAAGCCGGTGGCCTCAAGTGAAGAGGAATCGGGAGTGGATGTAGGTCGCATGACCGAACCACTATAAATCGGTTTGCGTTTATCTTAGTGTCATTTACATTACTGCAAACCATCTTCACTTTGATGCTCTACTTCTTTGTCTTCTTCTTATGTCTGCCTTCAAGTTAAAACGCAATCGAAACGGTTTCAAACGAAATATTGCTTTTATCGTACGAAGTTTTCGAAAGTGTTTAAATCGTCGAAAGTTTATTGTTCTTTACCGCTGCACTAATTCACCCCCCCCCTCTTAGTGTCGCTCCGGTCCTAACAATTTTCACATCCATTTGTTGCAACTCAAGGTCAAAATGAGCAACTAATGCCAAAATGATACGTAGAGAATCTTTCTAAGATGGAGAAAACGTCTCCGTATAATCGATTCCCTCTTTTTGAGTAAATCCCTTTGCAACAAGTCTTGCCTTGTATCTCTCAATGTTGCTTAACGAATCTTTCTTAGTTTTAAAGACTCATTTGCAATCAATAGCCTTTGCTTCATTAGGCAACTCTACAAGATCCCAGACTCCATTGCTCATCATGGAATTCATTTCTTCTTTCATGGCATCATGCCACAAATTTGACTCTTTGCAACTCAAGACTTGTGAAAATGTTTCAGGATCATTTTTGGCTCTAATATTATAGTCAAATTCTTATAGATATACAACATAATCACTAAGAATTGTTGATATTTTATTTCGAGTAGATCTTCTTAATGTTGTACCAATGTTTCCCTATGGAACTTGTGGTTCAACTAGTTGTTCAAGAGTTTGTTGTAATTCCTGAACTGCTTGATCTATTATAATACTATCAACAACTTGTGGAATTTCAATTATTGATTGTTTAGCACTAATTTGTACTTGAGGAGTGCTTTGAACTATAACCAATCTATCATTTGATGTGGAAGGTTGAGATTCTATATAATCATGTGCAGAAACTATGTTCCTGAAATGATCGCTCCCACTAATCACATCATCCTCAAGAAATTTAGCGTTTCTTGATTTTACAATCCTAGTTGTGTTAGATGGACAATAGAACCTGTAACCTTTGGACTTTTCGGCATATGCAATGAAATACCCACTAATAGTCCTCGGGTCTAGTTTCTTCTCTTGTGGATTATATATACTGACTTCAGACGGACATCCCCAAACGTGCATATGTTGCAAACTCGGTTTCCAACCTTTCCATAATTCAAATGGTGTCTTTTGGACAACCTTGGTTGGAACTCGGTTTAATATATACACAGTCGTCTTTAGTGCTTCAGTCCACAAGAACTTAGGAAGATCGGAGTTGCTAAGCATACTCCGCACCATGTCTAATAATGTTCGATTTCTTCTTTCTGCAACACCATTCTGGTCTGGAGAACCAGACATAGTGTATTGGGCAACAATCTCATGTTCTTGGAGAAACTTAACAAAATGACCAAGTGCTTGTTCATTTTCAGTATATCTACAATAATATTCTCCACCTCTATCTGATCTCACAATTTTAATTTGCTTACCACATTGGTTCTCAACTTTAGCCTTAAAGACTTTGAAGGCATCCAATGCTTCATTTTTGTTATGAAGCAAATATATATACATATATCGTGAGTAATCATCTATAAAGGAGATGAAGTATTTCTGACCATGTATATTCATGTCTGGACAACATATATTAGTATAAATGATCTCTAATATGTTTGAACTCCTATTAGCACCCTTTTTGAACTTATTGGTCTGCTTTCCCTTAATACAGTCCACACATATCTTAAAATTAATAAAATCAAGAGTACTAAGTACCCCATCGTTAACTAATCCTTTAATTCTCTCTATGGAAATATGTCCTAATCTCCAATGTCATAATATAGAGGAGTTCTCATTAATATTACACCTCTTAATGCCAGCGTGAACATGCATTGAACTTTGAGTATTATCATTTTGTAATAAAATATGGTAAAGATCATCAGACAAAATACCATTCCTAACACAATCAGATTTATATAATAAATGAAATGATGTGTCTTTAAAATTAAAGGAATACCCAAATGGTATGAGTCTGGAAACAGAAATTATGTTTCGTGAGAAACTTGGTACATAGAAGGTCATTTCCAATTTTAAAACAAAATCACTACTTAAAGTTAAAATGCATGTTTTAATTGTTGAATCTCGTATTTTGATGATGAAACCACTTGATATGTGTTTATGATTTAATCTGCGTTTTGAGTGACATAGGATGCTTCGATCAGGATGAGACAATTAAAGTAGGAAAATCATGTTGGGCCGGAGGAACATGTCAGAAGATTGGACGTCGGACCGGTGGATCGGTCGACGTATCGACATAAGGCTTCGGGCCATGTATTCGGGCATCGGGCCAAGAAGAGCGGATATTGCGCCAAGGATATCATAGTTGCGGAGTCAACTGACCGATTGGGCAATAGGCCGTAAGAGAGGACAATGCGCGGAAGAATCAGACGAAGCGTCGAGGGACCAATGACATGCCGGACAACTTGACTAATTGCTTAGGATTAATTGTCTCGATCGAAGTTTTGTTTTAAGTGTGCAGGATTAACGACGATAGCTTGAAGACATAAAGCAAGTCTACCAGAGTCAAGTTCGATGGGTGTTCGAGAGTCAGAAGATTCGTCGGAGATGCTGCCGGAACCAACCGAGAAGAAATCGGGGACTTGTCGGAGTTTTCGGAAGTCCGCCAAAGAGATCGTCGGAGGTTCGCAAAGATCACCGAGAAGGTTCGGCTACTTGCCAAAGACTCGCTGAACTCGCCACAAGACTGGGAGCCTGCTGGGAGTCCGCCGGAAGAAATCCGAGGGTGTATCGGAAGTCCGCCAAAGAGATCGTCGGAGGTTCGCAAAGATCACCGAGAAGGTTCGGCTACTTGCCAAAGACTCGCTGAACTCGCCACAAGGTGTATCGGAAGTCCGTTGGAAGTTCGTCGAAAAGCTCGCCGAAAGGAAATTCGACATTGCTGGTTAAAAACTTGCTTAGGATTATGTTTTTAATTGCATAGTTTGCATATAATTAGGGTTAGGATTAAGGGTTAATCCTATAACCAGGTTAGGGGCCAATTGGGTCCGAGTTCGGACTGGTTTGGGCTAAGTTTGGAGCCCAACCAGTGAGCTGAAATAGTGTAGGCGGTGGCACCGCCCAGAGCCCGAAGTATCAGGCAGTGGTACTGCCGGACTGGGCGGTGGCACTGCTTGTAAATGATCAATATGACATTGACAAGCGGTGGCACAGCCATCGACATGCGGTGGCACCGCCAGCTTCGGGAACCCAAGAGAATTCAAAATTTAGAGCTCAAATTTGAATCCTCTTGGGGTCTATAAATACCCCTCAATTCTCAGAAGAGAATACAACCTTTTGAGAAGTAATAGATTGAGATAAAAGCCTTGGCAAAGTCTTTAACAAGTCTTGTTTTCAATTGCTTGAGTGTTCACCTCCTTCTTTCTCTTTGAAAATTTGTAAGAGTATGAACCACTTGTAAAAGGTTGTAAGAGGGGTATTTGTCCTTCCCCTTCAAAGTGATTTGTTAGTGGAACTTGGGAGCCTCATTGAAGAAGGCTTCGCAAGTGGATGTAGGTTATTTGATCGAACCACTTTAAATTGGTGTGTTCCTTGAATGTGTGAGTACTTACCTTTCTGAAATCGTTATTTACACAGCAGCAAGCTTTCGGTTTTCATCTTCTCACTTTACTCAAGCTACTCTTATCAAGTCATTCATTATCAAATCGAAATCTCTACGTATTCATGAAATCGTTTTCAAACTTACAAGTTTTAATCCGCTGCACTAATTCCCCCCCCCCCCCCTCTTAGTACCGCTCCGATCCTAACACTAATTACCTCCACATGTGAGCCCATCTTATTTCTTGATAAGATGCTTTGCTCACTTCCCACTGGCTTCCTTAGGTTTTGCATACCCTGCAAAGAGTTTGCAATATGGATTGTTGATCCAGAGTCAATCCACCATGTGTTAATATTAATATTGACCATATTAGATTCATAACACACAAACGAGGTTGGTTTACCTTTCTTTTCAAGCCATTGTTGGAATTTCATGCATTCCTTCTTTATGTGTCCATTTCTTTTATAAAAGAAATACTTTGCTTCTTTCTTGATATCAACTTGGGGTGGTATTTTAACTTTTCCCTGCTGATGAGCATTCTGATTGGCTTGATGTTTATCAGTTTTGTTCTTCCCACGAGTGGTTACCACCAATGCACTCTCACCCAATTCCATCACTAACCTTTATTCTTCTTGAACACACATGATCATTAATTCATTGATTGACCATTTGTCCTTATGTATATTGTATGAAATTTTAAAAGGGCTATATTGAGGTGAAAAGGTGTTCAGAATATAGTGCACCATGAAGGATTCTAACATATTAACCTCGAGTTTCTTAAGTTAAGCCGTAATATCTCGCATTTGCATTATGTGCTCATGCACACCCTTTATGTTTGTGAATCTAAGGGATGAAAATTTTATTATAATGGTACTTGCTAGTACTTTTTCCGAAGTGATGAATTGCTCATCAATAGCTTGTAGCAAATCTTGGATATTTTCATGCTAGTCAATAGAACTACGTATACTAGCAGTTATATTAGTTTTGACAAACATAACGCTGAGCCGATTCGATCGCTCCCATCGCTCATATAACGTGATCTCAGTTGGAGTGTTGGTATTAGTGACTATAGGTGGTTCGTCTTTCCTAATAGCATAATCAATATTCATCCACCATAAATGGAGGAGAACACTCTTATTCCATATCTTATAGTTATCACCACTATGTTCGGAAATATCACATCGAATATCAAAGAAATTAACAGTTCGAGAAACTGCATAAAATCAAACATGCTTATGTCAAAATTTGAAGCTTAATAGACTAAATTACATGTTTTACCAATGTGAAATATACCAAAAAATATGAATATGATGACATAAAAATTACCTGTGAGCTAAATTCTTAATTCAAATATATTCAAATGGTCTTTATGATAAAACTATCAAATTATATTCCAATCCATAATCCCTATGGATAAATTATGAAAATAATCTGATATTTTATCCTAATTAATTATATTAAATATAATAAAAGATCCCGTGGGATAACAATTATTATATGAAATATAATCAGTCATATCTAATTACTTATGTGATCCTTATTTTAACTTTATATATAATTTTAATTAATTAAGGATGTTGTGGCTAATTCTTAATTAATTAAGATTATATGGATCACTAGACATTTTAAACATAAAAAATTGACTTATAAGCATAATTTTATATAACTAAATATGCATACGTAATATGAGCATTTTATCGACTAAAAATGTTGAAAATGATATTTCCTCATGATTTTCAACAAAATATATCAAGAAGTTTTCAAGAAGAAACCAAAATCAAATTATTTTCATGGCATAAAAATAAAAACTATTTTGTATCAAGGCAGAGGTCAAAAAGCTCTGATACCAAATATAAGAAATCATTAAAGCCAACTTGTGTTTCTAAATTATTATAATAGAAACACAATAAAAACTGATGCGGAAATAAAATAGCGTACCTCCGGCCATTGTTGTCAAGAATTCCTGCAGAGATTTCTTCTTGAACTTTGATACTTTTCGGCTCAGAACTCTCACTTTAAATGGTGTAGAAAATCCTTTTTATTTCAAAGAGATAATTGAGCACATGTTCTCCCATCAAGAATATTTATTATCACCAACTCATAACGTTCAAGAATTAATTCAAATTTATAATTTTTGGACCTTAACGTAGAATACCCGATGGAACATCTCTCAAGACTTCCAAACGCTAAATTTTCCAAGTCTTGTTAACCAACCGATCTGTAGCTTTTCCTGATCTCGTTTTCTGACAGATAGCGCATTAGTTAATGAAGTATTTGCTGTGCAGAACAAAATTATGATCCTTGATCTTTGTTGTGATGCAGATTCTCATGAAATTAATTATGTCAAAGCGATTGACGCATTAAAATGATGGTTGCATGCAGTATATGATAATCCGAGTTAAAAGTTTGTCAAAGGGTTAGCGCCAATGTCTATGATATTATATCTTAGTGTATTAACACCGATTTGACAGCATATAGAAAAGTAGAGCATCATCGTCGAGCGTGCCCGATGGATCAACTCTGACGAGGTCAAAGAGTTAATTGCCACTCCACACTAAAAGTCCTAAGTCTTCGTCAACGTGATTGACTGGTGAAAAGGATAGCTCCAGTTTTCCACTGGAAGAGCTTGCTTATATCTGGAACCTATTTCTCTCTATAATTAGGCAAGTTCGTCCCTCTAGGAGGAGGCATCACTGATTGTATTCTTCTTATCTCTATGCTGCTCAAGCCTCAGGAGCTCCTTCCCTCGATAACACCAGTGTAAGCGTCTTGCTATTTCTATTTATACGAAGAATAATACAAAGATCCGAATAAATCGACTTAAACTATATGAATGTTTTTTCTCTGTTGTTTGCTTATCTCTAATCGTATGCCATGAAAATGCTCATTCTGACGTAATCTAATTTGCCCATCAACTCCGTTAGAAAAAAAAGTTGTATAAGTTTATGTTGAAAATATTTTTATATGTGAGATAAAAAGAAAAGAACTCGCCTATTTCTTATTGTTCTTCAAAAGTCTCACTTGAATTAGTGTTTGCGTGCGTGGGATAAATGTGACTTTTGCATTTGAGGACCACATTTTGGATCAACAATGAAAATGGGGCCCATTTTTGAACAAATGATCGACTAATTCAAGATAATAAATATTATGTTTTATTTATATATCTTTAATAGGTTCCTTTGGTTGAAACCATTATATCCAATCGCCGGAGTCAAATATTTCGCGTAGCAGCGAGGTTGTGGATGCGCTTTCTCATAAGAGTCGGAGAAACAAGTTAATTTTGGCAGGTGGCTTCAACTAATCGTCTACATGTTCTTTGAATCATCCTTTTGTTTGATAAGCAATGACATGATTTGTGTGGTAGTGCGAGGGAAGAGAAAGAATTTATGGAGTCTGTGGAGTTCCTCCTCCTACTGCTGCAGCTGATAGCAGTGACTTCTGCAGCGAGCTATCCAACGTTTCCGCTCCCTTCCACCTGCCCAAAAAGCTGTGGTAATATCAGCATAGTGTACCCCTTCGGCATCGGCGATGGCTGCTTCCGTCCGGGCTTTGAACTCACCTGCAACCACACAACCTCTCCTCCTAAGCTTTCCTTGGGCGCCAGCAATATCGAAGTCAACAGGAGCATTGATGCTGTCGATGGCCGGGTTTACATCAAAGCTGCAGTCATTACCATGGGCATCGACGTCGGTTCTTCCTACACCCCATTGATGAATCTAGGGAATGGACCTTACAATTTCCTTTTGCTGGACGTGTATAGCATTCCCTACATATACTCGTTCGGGTATCACACACTTTCGGTCATCGGCTGCAGCGCTTTGGCCTCCATAGTGGATGCCACCGACGGGAAGATCATGGGGCAATGCTTAACACTATGCCCTTGCAATGACACGAGCCAGATCGATGAAGGATTTCTGACAGGTTATGGCATCGGTCACTGCGAGAACTTTGTATCTCCATGGAATGGCCAGGGGAATAATCTGAGTAAGTAATTAGGAATTCGATTAACGCGACTTAACCAGAGCGAGCTACATTTGGTGAACGAC
>LVTN01000448.1:38973-65077 GCA_001649415.1 Musa itinerans | reverse complement strand
GATGATACACATTATGTAGGTGGAATCCTTGGTGTAAGCACCGGCGTGGGGGTTCTTCTTCTAGGCATAAGCTTTGTCGTCATTTCTCGGAGATGGAGAAAAAGAAAACAAAAAGAGACTAGAAAAAGATACTTTCGTCAGAATCATGGTTTGCTGCTACAGCAATTGATCTCATCCGATGCTGATATAGCTGAGAAGACGAAGATATTCTCCTCGAAAGATTTGGAGAAGGCGACCAATAATTTTGATGACACTCGAATCGCCGGTCGTGGAGGACACGGAATGGTTTACAAGGGAATTTTATCCGATCAAAGGGTAGCCGCCATCAAAAAATCAAAAATCGTGAAGAAGAAAGAGATCGATCAGTTCATAAACGAAGTTGCTCTTCTTTCTCAAATCAACCATAGACATGTGGTTAAGCTTTTCGGATGCTGTTTGGAGACTGAAGTCCCCCTGTTGGTTTACGAATTTATCTCGAACGGGACGCTTTCTGATCATCTGCATATGCCAAATGGTAATTCATCATTATCTTGGGAAGATCGTCTGCGAATGGCCACAGAAACCGCAGGAACTCTTGCTTATTTACACTCAGCCGCTAGCATCTCTATTTTCCATCGAGACGTCAAGTCATCCAATATCCTCTTAGACGATCATCTTACTGTAAAAGTATCATATTTCGGAGCTTCAAGATCCATTCCTCTCGATCAAACTCATATATCTACAGGCGTGCAAGGTACATTTGGATATTTGGATCCTGAATACTACCAAACCGGTCAACTAACAGAGAAGAGTGATGTTTATAGCTTTGGAGTCATCCTCGTTGAGCTTTTAACAGGCAAGAGATCAATTTTCCACGCCGAGGACGGAGAAAACATGAATTTGTCCATGCATTTTCTCCAAGCAGCAAGAGACGATCGCCTCATAGAATTTCTTGAAGCTCGTGTTGTAAAAGAAGGGATAGAAGAAGGGCTTCACGAAGTGATCCAACTTGCACAGATGTGTCTCCAACTAAAAGGAAATGATCGGCCCACGATGAAAGAAGTAGAGTTTAGGTTGCAGAGCTTGAGAAGGATCAAGAAACAGAGAAGGAATAATTGGACGGATAGAGGAAATAAAGAGTAAGAATGCCTAAATGCAGTTTCTACTTTTCTTGGAAAGAATATTTACAGTAATTCGGATAATATGGCAATTCAAGAAGCGTCTAGAAATTATAGCTTGGAGAAAGAGATGATGTCGTCACTAAATTACTCACGGTAAGCATATTAATGTTCTTGATAAGTAGATGCTTTGCTCGATTCCTGTGGCACCCTTATGAACACTTGGTTTGTGATGTGCTTAAGTTGATTGACAGAAAAGTAGGCACATTATTTATATCCATCTTTAAATATCATTCTGCAGAATGCACACGGCATGTACTTGAAATGGTTGTAATGGATGTGATCGTGTAAATGAATCGTTCTATAAAGTTGATAGCACTGAGTCTACCCTTGAGAAGATCATGTTTGTACACTTAAATAAGTGTGCACTGTTCTTCTCATCTTTGAATTATTTGTGCAACCCATAATACGAAAACCTACCTGCTTAACCTCCAAAACATATTATTATTTAGAAATTATTCGTGAATTTAAGGAAAAAAAAAGCTAAGTAGATTCCATCTGAGATAAATGTTGTATGTAGAGATGGTTGCAGGATGGATACTTAGGAATCCCATTCCATTTGTTCTACGATTGTCTAAGCCCATATTATATCTAACTCACGTATTCATTTTCGTTTCGATGCCAAACTCAAATTCGATGAAGAAGTAGTTTAATCTCACTTACATAAGTCTATCAAACATGAAAAAACAGCTATATAAAATTGTTATATTTTCCTACAAATTCATGGTTTGCTATACGATAAGTAAGATTTTGGTTGTGCATCACGTGATATGGATTCGATTCCAACTTCTTTCACTTTCAAGCTTGTTGTGGGGGGAGGTGTTTGAAAAGACTGAGTATTCGATAGATGATCCTATAAAAGTTACGATGAGGACTTAAAGGTCTATTTGATGTTAAAGTTAGTGAAGAATTCATATAGTTTGAAAAATTTTCAAAGTTCAAATTTTCTCATATCTAGATAAGAACATATTTTTTTTTAACATTCTGAAGTGATCTTTGAGTCAAGATTGAGATTAAAATAAAAAATAATTATATTGATTTATTATATTATACGGCTCTTCTAATTATGTAAGATATATTATGAATATCATTGGATTTCGATTACGATTATTGACAAATAAAAAGGAAGTTCAACTATAGTAGGATTCTTTAGGAGATAACCTTGAGAGGAGGGACTCTCCTAATTACTTATCCTAAATCCTCTATTCTTACTCATAAATAGACAAAACCTCTTAGGGACTAATACATAACGTATCATATACGAATATATGAATATGTAGATATGTAAATAAGAGAAGACGGGGATATGTGACATGATTGAGAGATTTTAGATCTTCTCTTATCTCTCTCGGTCATGTGAACCAGTCATTGAGAGATTACATATCTTTTCTCATATCTCATTTGTTCCTAAATCCATTGCTCATGATGGTCTTATGAAGAATAAGAAGGAAAAAGAAAGTGAGTCTAGTTCTTCTTGCATATCAACATCACTACAAATTTCAGATCCAATGATTAGATAAAATGTTTTTTTAGAACATCGAAAGTATGCATCGTAAATTTAGATCTATTATTATTTGATTTCAGATTTTGGTATTAAAGTTTCTTTTATAATAATAGTGATTTTTATGCTTACAATTAGTATCAAAGCCCTAGTTATTAAATCAAATACTTTAGATCTATTTGTTAGTATCATTCGCTTATGAAAATGTATTAATCAATTTTTATTTATGATGCATGAACAATCCAACAGTATTGCTTATTTGCTTTTCAATCTAGTCTATCATATTGCCTACTTACATAAGACTCCTTGTTTTTGATCGATGAACTACTATTAATAGTTTGTTATCGACAATAGCATTATTAAGAGCGATGGCCTCCATTGGTTGCTAGCCTAATCACGAGCAGCGACTATGCAATGTAACTATATGCAGCAATTACAGTAGTGCCATTGCCCGTGATGGTTGTGGTGGCTGAGCAATGTCACTGTGTGTGGCGACTTCAACAACACTGTCGCTACCTACAGTGATTACGACAACATAATTGTCAACGATGACTGCAATAACATCGCTGTGGAAGTTTTTGCTAGTGATGGCCGACATCAATTAGACATCATAGATCGCACATACACAGTGGCTATGAACATCAATTGCGGTGCCTCATGCTGGTGGCGATGGTCGTGCCTTGTGCAACGATCGTAAAAAGTGATAGTTAGGTTTTTACTTAGAAGAATAATTTTATCTCTAATAAATAAGATAATTCTAATATGTATCCCTATATTTGCTTTTCAATTTTGCCCTCAAAGAAATCATAAATTTTCTCTATATATCCTAAATAAAAATTATAATTTTACCCTTCAGAAATAAAAAAAAAATTAAATTATGTCCTCAATTATAAATTTTATTAATGTAATTTATTTTAATCAAATACTTTGATCAAACTTAATCATAACTATATCTTTTTCTCATTTAACTAGATTTGGATTCGATCAATCAAGTTTTGATCGAATTAGAAAAAAATTATAAATAAGAAAATGTTACTAAATATTTTAGAATCATATCCTATGATTCTGTAGAATTTTAAGTTCGTTTAGTAAAAATTAATCATATGTGCAAGTTACATTCGAAATTGAACCTATTAAAAAAATCTTTAATTTTGATAATTTATTACAGTAAAATCATGTAAAAAATTAAAAAAATATTAATCATTTTAGAATCGGCTAGCATGATGAAAAAAAGGACAAAAGAAGAGTTTGATGATGTTGTTAGACTTAAAGGGACATGTTTACAAGTAAAAGAAAACTATAGTCCCACGATGAAAGGAGTTAAAGAGTTTAAATTGCATAGGTTGAGAATGATCAAAAGGCAGAGAAGTGATAATTGGACCGGTAACAATCATGAAGAATCGGAGTGTCTTCTGCAGAATCCAAGTCACACTTTCCACGAAGCAATCTATAAATTTGGATAACGAGCAACTCAAGAAAGATGTCGGAATTTTAGTATGGAGGAAGAAATAATGTCATCAGTAAGCTATCCTCGATGAACATATGGTGTCGTCGTGTATGTTGATGTTCATGTTAAGAGATGCTTAATTTGTGCATTCATGTGGCCAAAGCCCCACCATTCGATGGAGTTCATCGTTCTTTACAACACCATCCGATCACTTTGATGCGGTTATGTTACATATTTTATAATATTCATCCAATATTTTTATGATACAAAGCATTGGTAATTGGTGGGTGGATTGGATTTCCAAATATGTACCAGCGGAGAGTCGTACACGCTCATCCGAGGAACTACAATCTGATCCATGAAAAGGAGGCACAATACAAGATCCAAATTTCGATGGATTTTTATCTCTTAATTTTTATGAGGAAATAAATTTGGGTTTGATCAAAGCATATGTTTTACCACAGGACGAGTTTGTGTTGGTCCACCTACCCCCTCAGCCATCGAACATGAGGTGGGGTCACGTTACATCACAGCTGAGCCGAGAGAGTCAACGTTTGACGCAGAAACTCTTGGAGTGGCAGAGAGTTGGATTCTTGTTGACTTTCTAAACCACATATGTTCGACGAATTGTCCGTGAAAGTCATAGAAGTGTGAGAATTATTGGAGTCGTCGAGTCAGTCAACCAGCTAACCATGGACTTCCCGGTGGATCATCGCGCGCTGCGTCTCTGTCAACCAACACAACAACACAGAATGAGACTCTTCTATTGGTTGGTTAATTGCGAGGGCCTCACGAAAAGTTGTCGTCCTCACGCATTGCCTTCAACCCGCTGCAGACGGATTCGTCGTTCTTAATGGCTTCCCAACTCGTCTCTTTCAACCCAGTCCTGGAAGCACCGGGAATTCTCCTTTTGAAAACTGCAGGTTATTCACGACGACCTCTCCAAATCTTTACTACATGAAACTGATTCCAACCTCTGTCTGTGGCAAAACCCATCCTCCTTGAGTTACTAATGATATTCTATTATTGTTGGACTCTTCAACTCTTTTATGATCTCACGTATATATCGTTGCTAATTGACTAATAGCAAATCATGCTAGAAATTTATTTTTTTTTGTTACAATTTTTGAAGAGGGAAGTGGACATGATCTCTGTTTGCTTATTACCTCTCTGGTCTAAGGGGGTGATCTTCGTACTCGCTTTATTTAGTAATTATTTTTTTTCTTTCAGAAAAAAAAATTCATAATCGATGATATATCAAGCACAATAGGATAAAAATGATGAACTATACACGCTTTCGTATAGACTAACTAATTCGTTTTCACAGAACGATCAAGATAGGATGAGCGAATTGATGGATTAGACATAATGATGATGATGTATCATGTTAGACGACTTAGAAACTTATACCGTAGACTATTGTGGAAAAAAGAAAATCAAATACGTAAAGTATACTTAAGGACGGCCATGTGATTATACTTTTCCAAGGAAATAAATAACAATTCACTATTATATTTTTTTAAAAACAAAGGTTTTCAAAACCATATAATTATAATTTGCAGAAGATGAAGATCGGTAGATTGCCACGGATTCGTATGTTCCAAGACTTCACGTTCCATCTAATTTGATAACCTAAACTCTGATAAAAAGTTTAATCATGATTTTTTATTGATTAAGAGGATAAGATCTCACCCTATTTTCCTCGGAGATAAATTCAAAGAGGCTTATTACTTGGTATTTATCTATATATGAACCTCAAGTTGCATGATTTATAATAAGACTTGAGGTATCGAAAAAAAAATAATATATTTTTACTATCGCATATATTTGATCAATTATCTTTTTTTTTTCTGCTTAGTATTAGGTTTACCATCTTGTGAATTCGTCTTCAACAATTCAACTGCTCATAAGTAATGAATATTTTTGCCTTGGAAATTAATTGAAGTTTGACAATAAATGTTATCTAGAAAATGAATATGATTAGTCTTCCTTCTTGTGTCACACAAGAAGGAAGACATTCGTTCACTGCCGACCCGTCTTTCTTCCAACTTTCTATCCGTTCATCTCCCAAGTCGTCGTCCAATTAGTAACACTAGTTTTATCCCAAAATTCACGAAAAAAAATTTACATTCATCAAAACAAGAAGATAATCCTTTAATCTTCATGGTCAAAGTTAGTATACTCTACGAGGAGGAGTATACTAACTTTTTCCATCCCTAAATACAAGTTTTGGTTTGCTCCGATAGCGAACAATGTCGGGTGTATTTCGTTGACTGCAATATAATTCCCTTTCCTAATCTATTTCTCAATAATAATCCAGTGCAATAATTATTTCTTCAGGGATCGACACATCCGGTTCAACGGCATTGAAAATTGCGTAGCATGTGTTTTAATGCCCGATGGAACATCTCTCAAGACTTCAAAACGCTAAATTTTCCAAGTCTTGTCAACCAACCGATCTGTAGCTCTTCCTGATCTCGTTTTCTGACAGATAGTGGATTAGTTAATGAAGTATTATTTGCACTGCAGAGCTAAATTATGATCCTTGATCTTAGTTGTGATGCGGATTCTCATGAAACTAATTATGTCAAGCGATTGACGCATTAAAATGATGGTTGCATGCAGTATATGATAATCCGAGTTAAAAGTTTGTCAAAGGGTTAGCATCATCATCAAGCGTGCCCGATGGATCAACTATGACGAGTTCAAAGAATAAATTACCACTCCACACTAAAAGTCTTAAGTCTTCGTCAACGTGATTGACTGTTGAGTTGTATAGCTCCAGTTTTCCACTCAACCTATTTCTCTCTATAATTAGGCAAGTTCGTCCCTCTAGGAGGAGGCATCACTGACTGTCTTCTTCTTATCTCTATGCTGCTCAAGTCTCAGGAGCTCCTTCCCTCCATAACACCAGTGTAAGCATCTTTCTCTTTCTATTTATATGAAGAATAACACAAAGATCCAAATAATTCGACTTAAAACTATATGAATTATTTTTCTCTATTGTTTACTCATCTCTAATAGTATCTCATGAAAATGCTCATTCTGGCGCAATCTAATTTGCCGATCACCTCCGCCAATAAAAAGGTTAGTATAAGTTTGTGTTGAATATATATATATATATATATGAGATAAAGAGATGGATTGATAGATTTATATCTTGATGATTGAAATGATCGAGTTACATATAATAAATTTGGCTCATAATTTAAAAGCTTAAATTTTTTATATTGAATTAATATCTGACCTAATATATGTTAAGATTGACTTAAGGTCATCATTATTAGTTTTCTAACCGTTTACAATAACGTTTAACTTGATTTTGCAGTGCCAACTAACGCAAGTCGGTATGTGGCAGGTGGTAGAGGAAAATGGTCGGATTTGGAGAGGGAAGGGGAGGGATGGGGTTGGTCAAGATTTTACTGCTTCTGTTGACATCGACATCAGTGGGTTCAGTAAGAACAGAAAGTAGATCGACAAACACAACTTTTCCCCTGCCTTTTTTCTGCCCAAAAAGTTGTGGGAGTATAAGCTTCGAGTATCCTTTCGGCATCGGCGATGGTTGTTTTCGGCCGGGCTTTAATCTTACCTGCAAAAACCATTCCACCAGCGCTCCCAAGCTCTTCCTGGGTGATGGCACCATCGAGGTAACGAGAATTGATATGAACCGGAGGTCCGTATATATCAAATCACCATCTGTCGTCATGGGTGTTGACGATATGTTTAAACGCGCCTCACTGATTGACCTGGAGAATTGGCCTTACTCTTTTAACTTGATTGAACAGATGGCACATCATTCTTATCAAATATTGACATCTACCGAAGTTTACGTTATAGGTTGTAGCGCTATGGCCAGTCTAGTGGATCTTACCACCAATAAAACCATTAGCACTTGTCGTAGTATCTGCGCTGCCAATGATTCGAGTCTAAATTCAGAGTGGTCCAACATAGGATATTGCCCATTGTATCTATCTTTTGGGAATGCAACTGCCTTGGCGATTCAGCTAACTCGAATCGATCAAATCGAGTTACACTTGGTGAATACCTCCAGCATCAAGGTCATCATGCTCGATTATGGTGATGATGGTTTCGAAGGAGTATTAAACGGAAGTAGAACGAATGCCGAGGTCCCCTTGACGTGGTACATGAATGATCATCTTTCATGTGAAGAGGCCAATAATACGGATACATATGCTTGCATCAGTCAAAATAGTCTTTGCCATGATGCCATTTATTCTACATTATACTCAAGTTATAACGTTGGATATTTATGTCGATGTTCCGCAAGTTATCAAGGCAATCCCCATGTACCTAGTGGCTGTCAAGGTAATTTTCTTCCTTTTATCTCTCTTTAAATGAGTTTGAATACGAAGATGCCTAATTGTGCAAGAATCCAACTAGCGCAATACTGTTATTATTTATAGAAAATCACCACTTGGATCCACAAAGATTGAATTCAAATCATGAGGCATACTCTTTTATATGTTTGTCATTAATTAGATGATACAAGTATTATATATGGTTTCCTGGCAAGGGCACCTGCCATTCATGCAATATTACATGAATGTCCATGTAGTTTCGCATTCCGTTTGTATTTGCGATGGAAAATTAGTGTTTGGCTTTGGCCAAATATAATTGATAAACATTTTAATTAGGTAACCATAGATTCTTTAGGCAATGACCTAATATTTTGACTCTGGAAAAAAGCACATTAATCTGATGCCGAATTCTGCTGCTGACCACTTTGATCATATCAACAGATAAATCTTTTACACCTGCTGCTGCAAACGACTGTGTTACTAAATGCGGGAGTATTGACGTCTTCTTCCCATTTGGGCTGGAGAAGGGCTGCTACAGGGACGACTCATTTGCTCTGGCATGCAATACCACATCCAATCCTCCCACTCTCCTTTTAGATTACTTTTACATTGTGACTAATATATCGATGGAGGCAGGCCAATTGGAACTCGAGGAAAAAGACATTTCCATCGAGGGAAATAGCACTAGACCTTTCGTCTATCTTAAACTGCAGGCCATCGTCAGTTGGGTGATCGAGTTCCAGCTTTGCGAGGATGCTAAGAAGAACATGACCACCTTCGCATGTGTCCACGCTCACAGCTCATGTCTCGACACAACAATTACTAACGACGATGGCAAGTTTGTGGGATACCGTTGTAAATGCTCGGAAGGTTACCAAGGAAATCCTTACGTGCCTAATGGATGCACAGGTGCTCCACTCTTTTCTTCAATTTAGTATGATGCACACTAGCCATGCCACTGTAATCTGTTTATGCATTAAATCGACGAGTATAAGTTCTTGCAGACAAAGTATAGGGTCATGTGCTCATAATTAAAAAAATAATTATAGAACTAACATTTTATGCACTTTAACTGAGTGGATCACCATGAACTGCACAGGTTGTGCAAAATCTAGAAGACCAATTATCTAGAAATGAGCATAAGAAGCTAGCTAGTTAGTATATCAATTTCCATATTTCTATATATAAGACATAAGAAAGAAATCAAAACACAAAGTACATGTCAAAAAATTTCAATTAAATTATGTACCGTCGAATGAATGTATATAGTCTTGTATAGAATCCACACTAAAATCTTCAAGTCGATCTCTACATGAATCATCTTGACTATATTTTGGATAGTGATTTGTAAATTTTTTTTTACTGCAACTGCCTCGCAATATAGGATACTCACTCTTTGGATATACCTATATTCAACAAATAAATATTCATTAGTATCATCTATTTAAGAAAAAAAACTCAAAACTCTACTGTAGTTGGACAGAGTTAGTGTATCATAAAATTAGTAAATAAGAACAAACAGATAATTATAGTCAATAGGAACAGATATGGGGTTAGCTACTGAACACAGAATCAAATCAAATACTTGTTTGTTGTCCTTCTTTACTATCAATTTGTTTATTGTAATTTGATGAGCAAATTATAATTCCTTTTGTCTCTAATGACTTGTCTAGACATCAATGAGTGCAACTCTCCCGAAAAATATCTTTGCTATGGGATTTGTACTAATACGGATGGCGGATATACTTGTACTTGCGCAGCGGGCACATATGGTGATCCAGGACGCGCACCCTGCATTCCTAACAACAAAACGCATACTCTTCTACTAAGTAAGGCCTTGTCAAAAGGAAGACATTGAGGTCTTCGACAATCCTTTATTAACGTATTTCGTAGAAAATAAAATTGAAGGAGTGTTTTTATGAAGCTAAAATAATGATTTTTAGCAGGTGTCATCATTGGTGTCAGCAACGGCATAGGCCTATTACTCTTATGTTCGAGTCTCCTCATTCTGAGAAGGAAATGGAAAAAAAGAAAACAAAAGAAAATTAGAGAAAAATACTTCCATCATAACCATGGTTTACTGCTACAACAGTTAATCTCAACTAGTGAAGATATTAGTGAGAGAACAAAGATATTTTCTCTGGAAGAGATGGAGAAGGCAACTAATAATTTTGATGAGACTCGAGTGCTCGGCCGCGGCGGACATGGAACGGTCTACAAAGGAATTTTGTCGGATCAACGTGTGGTCGCCATCAAAAAATCTAAAAATGTGAAGCAGAGTGAGATAGACCAGTTCATCAATGAGGTTGCAGTTCTTTCTCAGATTAATCACAGGAATATTGTTAAGCTTTTCGGGTGTTGCTTGGAAACTGAAGTTCCCTTGTTGATTTATGAGTTTATCTCAAATGGGACTCTTTTAGATCATCTCCATATTCCAGACGGCAACTCTATATTATCATGGGATGATCGCCTGAGGATTGCTGTTGAGGCTGCCGGAGCGCTCGCTTATTTACACTCGGCTGCTTCAATTTCGATTTTTCATAGAGATGTTAAATCATCAAATGTTCTAGTAGATGATCATTTAACGGCTAAAATATCAGATTTTGGATCTTCAAGACTTATTCCACTCGACCAAACTCATTTACTCACTGCTGTACAAGGCACCTTTGGATACCTTGACCCGGAGTACTATCATACCAGTCAGCTTACAGAGAAGAGCGATGTTTATAGTTTTGGAGTCATTCTTCTAGAGCTTTTAACAGGTAAAAAGCCAATTTTCTCTACCGAATATGAAGATAGACTGAATCTATCGATGTATTTTCTTCAAACGGTGAGAGCGAATTGCCCCTTTGATCTTATAGATGATCTTGTGATGAAAGAAGCGACTGAAGAAGAGCTCATCGACATGATTGGATTGGTAGAAATGTGTTTAAGATTGAAAGGGGCTAAACGGCCAACGATGAAAGAGGTGGAGTATAAATTACAGAACTTGAGAAGGATCAAACTGAAAAAAATAGGATATTGTTTGGTCAAAGGTGACGAAGAAACCGAGCTTCCCCCGAGAGACTCACCTTATGCCTTCTCTGAAGTTGTCGACCAAGCAAATCAAGGTACATCCATGAATTATACCTTGGAGAAAGAATTTATGTGGTCGCATCATCACCCACGGTGAGTTTGTATTCGATGTCCAAATCTTCATTGACTGCTTTAATGCTACAGAATAAGCTTCCTTCTGCTTGAGGATCGTATTGAATGGTTATATGGGTATTGTTATGTTCCAAACTTGTTCCTAAAACAGTTTCCATCTTATGGCTCTATCACATATATGATCGAGTTGGTGGGAATGGCATGTAGAATTAGTAGGTATGTGTCTCTACTCTACTTGTATTGTAATGTTCAGAGAACTACCCTTTAAATCAAATAACGTGTATAAAACTCATTCCTTCTCTTGTTTTATGACCGTCGTCGGTCCATGCTTTACGGTAATGTTTCTGAAATCGTTTGCATACGACTGGTTTATGTCATCACTCAGATCCGACGTGTTTGCATTTACATCTTCTTGGATTAGTTGATGCCATGAGATCATTTCGGCTGCTCATTTCACTCTACAGTCCAATCCATATATATATATATATATATATATATATATGGAACGTTATTGTTGACCACACTCGTTCTCGCATCATTGCTTCTTCTTCTCTACTCTCATCCTTTTCATTGACTTGTCAATTCGTCTCATTCTAATTCACTTTCTAAGTCCATGATTCTTGATATATTAAGTTAAAAATAATATAGATCACAAACGGACTCTACATGTTTTCTTCTAGACCAACTGTCCCATTCTTATGGACTTCTTGAAATATCTTAATTATAATTAAAGATATCTTTGTCCTTTCGAATTAGTTTATACAATTTTTCATTTGCTGATATGCTTCGATATAAGAGGCAACCATTGTAATTATTTGATTTACCAATATCTTTTTTATTTTTTTAAAAAATAAAAAATATAAATTCTTGAAAAATCTAATTTTAAAAACTTCTTACAGTGCGCTCTTTTTTTATCTCTTGTACCACCATCGATAGCGATCATGATCAATCATCTTAATTGTTGACGAAGGGGCCACAGGCAAGGAAGGAGAGGGCATAAGATTTGCCATCGCTTTCACCCCTAGCCACCTTTGTCATCGCATTAGTGGAAGGGCTTGTAGGTGAGGGTGAGGGCTTTGCCTAAGGACGTTGACAACAAGGGTGTGTGAGATGCTCCTCCGTCTGTTGTCACATTGGCAAGGGTGAGGATGACAATGGTAATAGTGATAATAAAGGAAGAGAGAAGATGAGGCGAGGTCGACGTACGACAGTGTTGAGCAGAGGCCGTGGTCAATAAGAGTAATATCATTATTTTTTAAAAAAATATATTCTACGAGAATTTTTTTTAAAAATATGAGTTTTTTTAGAATTTTTTCAAATAAAAATAACTATTCCATTCTTATGAAAACTCTTCTCCGACTTTTTCTTTCTCTGACCTGCTTGATAAAAGTGATTTTTTCTGTAAAAGGTAAGTGACGAAGGGTAAGTAAGGTACTACATTTATAATCATTTTACTTAGCAGTATATTCTGATTTCGAAAAAAATAAGTATTCTTAAGGAGCAAGACAAGATAAGATGTCCGAAGACGTCTCATTATTCCGTCTAGAGCGAGAGGAATCTAACTTTATGGACAATCTCAGACGCGATGTATCACGTGGTGTAGGCAGGGTAGTGACACACACGTTAGACGACTTGAAACTTATACCATTGACTTAACTTGTAGGGGGGAAAAGAGCTGCCGACACACACGGTATGAGGAGGACCATGTGATGAGACTTTTCGAGTTAAACGAAGAACCCTAGCAACATCATTTCAACATTATACTTTCAAGAAAACAAAAAACGACTTCAAAATCATTTCAACATTATACTTTAAAGAAAAGAACTCGTCTCTTTCTTATTGTGCTTCGAAAGTCTCACTTGAATTAGTCTTTGCGTGCGTGGGATAAATTTGACTTTTGCATTTGAGGACCACGTTTTGGATCAACAATGAAAATGGGTCCCATTTTTGAACAAATGATTGACTATTTCATGATAATAAAAATTATGTTGTTTTATATATCTTTAATATGTTCCTTTGGTCGAAACCATTATATCCAATCGCCGGTGTCACATATTTCGGGTAGCAGCGGCGTGTGGATGCGCTTTCTCATAAGAGTCGGAGAAACAAGTTAATTTTGGCAGGTCGCTTCAACTAATCATCTACATGTTCTTTGAATCATCCTTTGGTTTGATAAGCAATGACATGATTTTTGTGGTAGAGCGAGGGAATTGAAAGAATTAATGGAGCCTGTGGAGTTCCTCCTGCTACTGCTGC
Organism: Musa itinerans; assembly: GCA_001649415.1. Lineage (NCBI taxonomy): Eukaryota > Viridiplantae > Streptophyta > Magnoliopsida > Zingiberales > Musaceae > Musa > Musa itinerans. The sequence continues at coordinate 51,250 of LVTN01000448.1, read as the reverse complement.
AGCTGATAGCAGTGACTTCAGCAGCAAGCTATCCAACGTTTCCGCTCCCTTCCACCTGACCAAAAAGCTGTGGTAATATCAGCATAGTGTACCCCTTCGGCATCGGCGATGGCTGCTTCCGTCCGGGCTTTGAACTCACCTGCAACCACACAACCTCTCCTCCTAAGCTTTTCTTGGGCGCCAGCAATATCTAAGTTGTTGAGTCCAGCCCATATGTGGGCTTGGACAGTTGGGCCTTTTGAGCCCAAATTAAAGAAAAAAAAAAGAGAGAAAAGTGAGGCGCGCAGTTGAGGGCAAAGTGAGCGAAGAGCGTGCAGCGAACTGTAGCGGCGCACTGAGAGAAAAGAACATAGAGAGAAAAAGAAAGAAAAAAAATAGAATTTTAAATTTTTTAATTGACGATCGGTGGTCAAACTTTGTCAGTTTTAACCCAAATTATATGTGAAGAATCCTTATAGCAAGCTCTACAATCCTAATGGTGCTGATCTACAGTTTACCCTCTCTAAGGTACTTTTCTACTATACCCACTTTGTATGATTAGATACATTAATATCATAAAGATACGTTATTCTTGAGCCAAGATATATGGAGTGATCTCTTGTTATTTTAGAGAAGATTTATTGTAAACATGTTATCATTACTATTGATAGTCGAAGTTTGAGGTGGACTACGATCCCGTGATTTTTCCCGCATTGTATTTTTCACGTTAAAAATTTGGTCTCACTATATGATTGATTTATTGCTCTACTATTTATGCTACTCTAGTTGATTTGTGCTTTTGATATCAAGTTGGTATTTTGATGAGGAACCTATTTTGATACATAAAGAGGGAAAAGAATTATTCTGTTTTAATAGGTTAGTGCTAGTTTTTTCTTGTGTGATTGAAATGGAACAATAAAATGGTATGATTAAATTAAAGTCATCAAATTATTCTACTTGAAGGCGTATGATGAAAGATTTGTTTTATTGCAAAGATTTGTGTAAGCCCATCAAGGTTAAAGATAAACCTTCTACTATAGACGATGAGGAATGAGAAGTTCAACAAAGAAAAGCTATTGCCTATACGATAGATATAAATTTGCATGAGCATATTTTAGATGAAACCAGAGCTGATGTTATTTGGCAAAGGTTAGAAAATCTCTTTGCAAAAACGACAATGAGAAATAAAATTTCTCTCCTTAGAAGACTTGTAAATTTGAAGTATAAAGATGGTGGTAATATTATTGAGTACATAAGCATATTTCAGAGTCTTGCAAACAAGTTGGTTGCTATGAAAATGAATATAGATGATGAGATGCAAGGATTATTACTTATCAGCTCTTTACCAGAAAGTTGGGAAACGTATGTGGTGACAATTTGTAACTCCACGCCAAAGGGGACTCTAACTATAGATATGGTTAAAGACAATTTGCTAAATGAAGATGTCAGAAGGAAAGAACATGGTGAATCTTCTTTTGGTGCATTTGTTACTGAAAAATAAGAAAGACGTGGAAGAAATCATAGCAGAAATCCACATGGTTATAGAGGAAGATCCAAGTCTAGAGGAGATATCAAATGTTTCCACTGTAACAAGCCAAGTCACATGAAGAAAGAGTGTAGGTTTTGGAAGCGAGAACAGAATGAAAGGAAGAAAAATGAGAAAGAGACTAATACAGTTGCTACTGAAGGTGATATCATTATTGTTTATGATGACGGTTATGTCAATCTTGCAGCTCAAGATAGTAACTGGGTAATTGACTCTGGTGCTTCATTTCATGTTACTTCTCATGATGATTTTTTCAAATCTTACACTGCTGGTGATTTTGGTAATGTCAGAATGGGAAACAATGGTACATCTAAGATTGTGAGTATTGGAGATATTTGCTTGGAGACCAGTATTTGGAGCAAATTGATACTCAAATATGTCAGACATGTTCCAGATATTCGTCTTAACTTGATATCTACAGGCAAACTTGATGATAAGAGATTTACACATTATTTTGGTGAAAGCAAATGGAAACTCACTAAAGGTTATCTAATTGTGGCAAGAGAAAAGAAGCTTAACTCTTTTTATATCATGGTAGCTAAGCTACATAAATGAGAGATTAATGCAATTCAGAAGGGTGAAAATATAGATCTTTGACACAAGAGGCTTGGTCATATCAGTGAGAAGGAACTTCAAACTCTTGCCAGAGTTTGAAGGTACATCTCTTAAATCTTGTGATCATTGCTTAGCTAAAAAAACACATAGCGTTGCATTTCATACATATCTATCATATAGAAGATCATATGTTATTGATTCGATTCATACTAATATTTGTACTATACAAACTAAAACTCTTGGAGGTGCTCTTTATTTTGTTACTTTTATTGATGATCATTCTAGAAAAGTTTGGGCTTTTGTTTTAAAATCTAAAGACCAGGTACTCGATGATTTCAAAGAGTTTCATATTAGTGTTGAAAGAGAAACTGACAAAAAGCTAAAGTATATTCGAGCATATAATGGTGGCGAGTATATGGGTCATTTTGAGAATTATTGCAGGTTTCATGGTATCAGGCTTGAGAAAACTATTCCTAAAACTCCTAAGTAGAATGGTGTGGCAGAAAGGATGAACAGAACCATTAAAGAAATGATTAGGTGTATGCTTTCCCACGCCAAGTTACCGAAGTCATTTTGGGGGGAGCTTATGAGAACTACAGTTGACCTGATAAATCTTTCTCCATCAGTTCCTCTGAAAGGTGATATTCTAAAGAGAGTATGGAAAGGAAAAGATATATATTATAATCACTTGAGAGTCTTTGGGTATAAAACATTTGTTCATATTCCAAAAGACGAGAGGTCCAAGCTTGATAATAAGGCAAAAGCATGTATTTTCTTGGGATATGGTTATGAAGAGTTTGGGTGGGATCCAGCGAATAAGAAGATTATTAGAAGCAAAGATGTTATATTTCTTGAAGACCAATTGTTTGATAATGGTGATAATGTTGAGAAGCCAAAATCCTCTATTTATATTCCTTGGAGTTTGGGTCTAATTCCTTCACTTGTAGTTCATGATAATCATTGGGGAGATGAACAAGAAGATTGTGGTGAGAATACCAGTGATGATACTCCTACAGTTGATGATTTTGAACCAACTGAACAAGCACTTCCACCACTAGTTGAGATTCCATTGAAAAGATCCACAAGAGAGCGACAACCATCTACCAGATATCCTCAACATGAGTATGTTATGCTTACTAACGGGGGAGAGCTAGAAACTTACTAAGAAGCTATTCTACATGAGCATAAGAATGAGTTGGTTAAAGCTATGCAAGAAGAGATGAGATCTTTGCTTGAGAACCACACCTATGACTTGGTAAAGTTGCCTAAAGAGAAGAAAGCTCTTAAGAATAAATGAGTTTACAAATTGAAGACCGAAAATAATAGCTCATAATAAAGATATAAGGCACGACTAGTCGTGAAAGGATTCAATGAGAAAAAATGTATTGACTTTGAAGAAATATTTTCTCCTATGGTGAAAATATCCTCTATCTGAGTTGTTCTTGGTTTGGCTGCCTGCTTGAATTTAGAAGTTGAGCAACTTGATATGAAAATAACATTTCTTCATGGTGACTTAGAGGAAGAAATTTACATGGAGCAACCAGAAGGTTTCAAAGTCAAGGGAAAAAGAAATATGATGTGTAAGCTTAGGAAAAACTTATATGGACTCAAATAGGCACCTAAACAGTGGTACAAGAAGTTTGATTCATTTATGATGAGCCAAGGGTATAATATAATCACATCTGATCATTGTGTGTTTATGAAGAAATTTTCAAATGATGATTTTATTATTCTTCTACTATATATTGATGATATGCTGATTGTTGGCCATGATGCTAGTAAAATTGAAAAACTTAAAAGAGAGCTAAATAAGTCTTTTGCCATGAAAGACTTGGGATCGGTGAAACAAATACTTGGCATGAAGATTCTTCGTGATAAGAAGAAAAGGAAGATTTGGCTATCTCAGGAGACTTACATTGAAAAGGTTATTGAAATATTCAATATGAGTAAAGTCAAAGCAGTTTGTTCTCTATTTGTAGGTCATTTTAAGCTTAGTTCGAAACAATGTCCTGCAAGTGAAAAAGAAAAAAAAGAAATGTCCAAAGTGCCTTACTCATCTGTAATAGGCAGTTTGATGTATGTTATGGTTTGTACCAGGCCAGATATAGCTCATGCAATTGGAGTTGTTAGTCGATTTCTCTCTAATCCTGGTAAGGAACATTGGGCAAAAGTGGAATAGATATTAAGATATCTAAGAGGTACTTACATGTTATATTTATGTTTTGGCAGTGATGAACCTGTGCTAGAAGGGTACACAAATGTAGACATGACAGGTGATACTGATTCCATGAAGTTCACTTCGGGATTCTTGATGACATTTGCAGGGGGAGCAGTCTCTTGGCAGTCGAAGTTACAGAATTATGTTGCTCTATCAACCACAGAAGCATAATAGATAGCAATTACTGAAGCCTGCAAGGAAACTTTGTAGATTAAAAAGTTTCTACAGTAATTAGGCTTGAAACAGGAAGGATATACTGTTTACTGTGATAGTTAGAGTGTCATTCATCTCTCCAAGAATTCAACATATCATTCCAGATCCAAGCATATTGATGTGAGATATCACTGGATTCGTGTGATGTGCTTGAAATGAAAGAATTATAGTTGGAAAATGTGCATACCAATGAGAATGAATCAGATATATTGATAAAATCTTTGCCTAAGAAAAAACTGAAGCATGTAGGCAAAGAGCGAGCTTAGTACAGCCCACCATATAAGTTGGAGGGGGAGAATTGTTGGGTCCAGTCCATATGTGGGCTTGGACAATTGGGCCTTTTGAGCCCAAATCAAAGAAGAAAAAAAAAGGAAAGAAAAGTGAGGCGTGCTGTCGAGGGCAACGTAAGTGAACTGTGGCGGCGCACGGAGAGAAAAGAATAGAGAAAGAAAGAGGAGAGAGAAAGAATAGGACTTTGAGTTTTTTACTTGATGATCAGTGGTCAAAGTTTATCAGTTTTGGCCCAAATTATATGTGAAGAATTCTTGTAGCAAGCTCTATAATCCTAACGGTGCAGATCTGCAGTTTACCCTCTCTGATATACTTTCCTACTATACCTATTTTGTGAGACCTAAAATTCTCTTATAATGAGATCCATCAATGTGATTAAGATATGCTATTCTTGAGCCAAGATATATGGTCTTGATGTTATTGTGATCCTCTTATTATTTTAGATAAGACTTATTATAAACCTTTTATGGACTATAGTCCCGTGATTTTTCCCGCATTAGGTTTTTCATGTTAAAAATTTGGTCTTGATTGATTTATTGCTCTACTGCTCAGTTTGATATGTGTTTTTGATATTAAATTGATATTTTGATTAAGAACATATTTTGATACATAAAGAGGGAAAAAAATTATTTCGTTTTAACATATTTTTCCCAATCAGAAGTCAACAGGAGCATTAATACTGTGGATGGCCGGGTTTGGATCAAAGCTGCAGTCGTTGCCATGGGCATCGACGTCGGTTCTTCCTGCACCCCGTTGATTGAATCTAGGGAATGGACCTTACAATTTCCTTTTGCTGGACGTGTATAGCATTCCCTACTCATACTCGTTCGGGTATCAGACGCTTTCGGTCATCGGCTGCAGCGCTTTGGCCTCCATAGTGGATCCCACCGACGGGAAGATCATGGGGCAATGTGCTTAACACTATGCCCTGCCAATGGCACGAGCCAGATCGATGAAGGATTTCTGACAGGTTATGGCATCGGTCACTGCGAGAACTTTGTATCTCCATGGAATGGGCAGGGGAATAATCTGACTAAGTCATTAGGAATTCGATTAACGCGACTTAACCAGAGCGAGCTACATTTGGTGAACGACTCCAGCATCAAGGCCGTCATGTCTTTCCAATACTACACGAGAGATGAACTCGAGGGGCTTAATGGCGATGTGGAGCTCCCCCTCGGGTGGTTCATCAACGATCGACCATCCTGCGAAGAAGCACAGAAGAAGAAGGAGAGCTTCGCTTGTCTTAGCAGCAACAGCGATTGCTATGATGCCTGGTTTTATAACAAGTCTTCCGACACTGGAATTGGATATATCTGCAAATGTTCCTCAAATTTCCATGGCAATCCATATATACCCGATGGCTGCCAAGGTGATGTCCTGTTACTGCGTGCACTTTTGTAAGAGGCCATCTACTCTGCTACTTACGCTTAGTCTGCAATCTTAGTTGCATTATTTTTACAGAACAAACTTTTCTAGTTCGAGTAATATCAACTGGGCAAGTGAGCAGTAATCTCTAAGCATTCGGCAACTTCAACAGGCTCTTCTGTGACTCACCCTGCAACTACTTGTGCGACAAAATGTGGTGACATCGATGTGCCCTATCCATTTGGGCTCGAAGAAGGCTGCTACAGGGATGAATCGTTTGCTCTCACATGGAACGACACAGCCACTCTCCCATTCTCCTCCTCAATTTCAACTATTCCCTGGCTCCTGTGAGTAACATTCTCTTGGAGCAAGGGCAATTAGAACTCAGGAAAACTGATGGCTACATCTTCGAGATCCCATCTGACGCAGACAAGCCTTTCATGTTCCTTAACGAAAGCGCCATGTTTAGCTGGGCCATCCAGTATCAATCCTGCGAGGAGGCGTGGCAGAACAGGACGACGTACGCATGTCGCAGCGATCAAAGCATTTGTCTGAACGCAAACATCACCAACTCTGTTGGCAACCATCTGGGATATCGCTGCAAATGTACCGATGGCTACGAAGGGAATCCTTACGTTTCTGATGGCTGTGAAGGTAACCCACAATTTGCTGGCGCATTTGAATTTAAGTCTACTTCATCCATGCAGAAATTGCAATGATAGGGAACTGAATTGATAGTATACATCAAATAAACATAACAATTAATGTAATTTCTTGAAGATGGAATTTTCAGTTTAACAAAATAAACAATTCTCAGTTTCTTCTTCATTGGTTTTTAGACTCTTCATTATTATTATTCTCTCAGAAAATATCGCCACGATTAGTTCTCTCAGGTGCATATAAAGATCATACTCAAGAGGTCAATTTCGATGTACAAACATCGTCTCTAATTTCTTGTTTATTTGTTAGATATCGATGAATGCACGCGTCCGGAAAAATATGTGTGCAAAGCGCATTGTGTTAACGGCATTGGCAATTATAGTTGCATTTGTCCAGAAGGCACATATGGCGATCCCATACATGGATTATGTATTGCAGACAAAAAGCAAATTCTTGTGCTTGGTAAAAGTCTTTAACTATCTCTCTTGCACAACGCAATCATAGAAATTGAAGTAACGGATGATACACATTATGTAGGTGGAATCCTTGGTGTAAGCACCGGCGTGGGGGTTCTTCTTCTAGGCATAAGCTTTGTCGTCATTTCTCGGAGATGGAGAAAAAGAAAACAAAAAGAGACTAGAAAAAGATACTTTCGTCAGAATCATGGTTTGCTGCTACAGCAATTGATCTCATCCGATGCTGATATAGCTGAGAAGACGAAGATATTCTCCTCGAAAGATTTGGAGAAGGCGACCAATAATTTTGATGACACTCGAATCGTCGGTCGTGGAGGACACGGAATGGTTTACAAGGGAATTTTATCCGATCAAAGGGTAGCCGCCATCAAAAAATCAAAAATCGTGAAGAAGAAAGAGATCGATCAGTTCATAAACGAAGTTGCCCTTCTTTCTCAAATCAACCATAGACATGTGGTTAAGCTCTTCGGATGTTGTTTGGAGACTGAAGTCCCCCTGTTGGTTTACGAATTTATCTCGAACGGGACGCTTTCTGATCATCTGCATATGCCAAATGGTAATTCATCATTATCTTGGGAAGATCGTCTGCGAATGGCCACAGAAACCGCAGGAACTCTTGCTTATTTACACTCAGCCGCTAGCATCTCTATTTTCCATCGAGACGTCAAGTCATCCAATATCCTCTTAGACGATCATCTTACTCTAAAAGTATCATATTTCGGAGCTTCAAGATCCATTCCTTTCGATCAAACTCATATATCTACTGGCGTGCAAGGTACATTTGGATATTTGGATCCTGAATACTACCAAACCGGTCAACTAACAGAGAAGAGTGATGTTTATAGCTTTGGAGTCATCCTCGTTGAGCTTTTAACAGGCAAGAGATCAATTTTCCACGCCGAGGACGGAGAAAACATGAATTTGTCCATGCATTTTCTCCAAGCAGTAAGAGACGATCGCCTCGTAGAATTTCTTGAAGCTCGTGTTGTAAAAGAAGGGATAGAAGAAGGGCTTCACGAAGTGATCCAACTTGCACAGATGTGTCTCCAACTAAAAGGAAATGATCGGCCCACGATGAAAGAAGTAGAGTTTAGGTGGCAGAGCTTGAGAAGGATCAAGAAACAGAGAAGGAATAATTGGACTGATAAAGGTCATGCAGACTCCGATTGCCTTAATGCAGTTTCTTCTTTTCTTGGAAAGAATATTTACAGTAATTCGGATAATAGGGCAATTCAAGAAGCGTCTAGAAATTATAGAAATTATAGCTTGGAGAAAGAGATGATGTCGTCACTAAATTACGCACGGTAAGTATATTAATGTTCTTGATAAGTAGATCCTTTGCTGGATTCTTGTCGCACCCCTATGAACCCTCGGTTTTTGAAATGGTTGTGACGGATGTGTTCGTGTAAATGAATTGTTCTATAAATAAGTATGCACCGTTCATCTCATGTTTGTAACCCGAAAACCTATCTGTTTAACCTCCAAAATATATTATTATTTAGAAATTATTCATGAATTTAAGAAAAAAAAAAGCCAAGTGGATTCCATATGAGATAAATGTTATATGTAAAGATGGTTGCAGGATGGATACTTATGAATCCCATTCCATTTGTTCTATGATTGTCTAAGCCCGTTATATCTAACTCACGTATTTATTTTCGTTTTGATGCCCAACTCAAATTTGATCAAGAAGTTGTTTAATCTCACTTACATAAGTCTATCAAACATAAAAAAAATAGCTCTATAAAATTGTTATATTTTCCTACAAATTCTCAATTGATTTCTTTCAATTCGGAAATCAAAATAACATAAAAAATTCTTCCTTATGGAAAATTGTTTCAAAGCGAAAGTGACATCAGAGACGGGTTATTGTCTACACCTAGAGACGGGTTATCTGATGGATCTTGTTAACACATGTTATATTCCTACTATTTCTAGAAATTTAGTTTCTTTATCTACGATCGATGAATTAGGATACTGTCTTTATTTTGATAATAGTAAACTCAGTATATTTTATGATTAAATAAAAGTTGATTTTGAAATTTTGTACGATCGATGGTTTGTATAAAATTAATTTGAATCCTGAGTTTGTAAAGACATTATAGATCCTACAATCAAGTGTTGGATTGAAATATAGTTTTAATAATGAAATATTTTCTATACTGTGACATAGACGATTGGGGCATATCTCCTAGGAAAGAATTGAAAGATTAGTGAAGGATAATATTTTGGAACATTTAAACTTCATTGATTTTGATGTTTATATAGATTGCATTAAGGAAAAGCAAACTAAAATGCCACAAGAAGTAAATAACTCTATAAGATTATTATGACATTTGTGAACTACTTTATATTTCCTATTTTAATGGAGAAAGGTATTTCATCACATTTATAGATGACATGTCCAGATATGATTATGTTTATCTAATATATAAAAAGTCTCAAGCCGTTGATATTCTTAAAGTGTACATAAATAAGTTCGAGAGACAATTAAATAGAAATGTTAAAATTGTCTGATAGGGATGATGAATTTTATGACAGATATGATTAATCTGATTAGAATGTTGGTTATTTTATTATATTATTAGAACAATAGGATATTTATGCTCAATATGCATTATCAGGTATACCACAGCAGAATGATATTGTTGAAAGATGAAATTATACTTTTATGGATATGGTTAGAAGCATGATGAGTTATTCCCCTGTACCTGAGTCAATGTGGGGTGAAGCTCTTAGAACAATTATGTACATCTTGAATAGGGTTCATAATAAGTCGATTCAATTAACTCCATTTGAGTTATAGACTGATAAGAAGCCTAGTCTAAGACATGTGGTTAAGCTTTTCGAATGTTGTTTGGAGACTGAAGTCCTCCTGTTGGTTTACGAATTTATCTCGAACGGGACGCTTTCTGATCATCTACATATGCCAAATGGTAATTCATCATATCTTGGGAAGATCGTATGAGAATTGCTATAGAAACTACAAGAACTCTTGCTTATTTATACTCGGTCGCTAGCATCTCTATTTTCCATCGAGACATCAAGTCATCCAATATCCTCTTAGACGATCATCTTACTATAAAAGTGTCATATTTCGAAGTTTCAAGATCCATTCCTCTCGATCAAACTCATATATCTACAGGCGTGCAAGGTACATTTGGATATTTGGATCTGAATACTACCAAATTGGACAACTAACAGAGAAGAGTGTTGTTTATAGCTTTGGAGTCATCCTCGTTGAGGCTTTAACAGGTAAGAGAAAAAAAATTCCATGATTGATGATATATAGGAGAAAAATGATGAACTATACACACTTTCTTATAGACTAACTAATTCGTTTTGACAGAACGATCGAGATAGGATGAGCGAATTGATGGATTAGACATGATGATGATGATGAAACACATTAGACGACTTAGAAAGTAATATCTAATAAAATTAGAAGAAATTATCAACTCTAATTTAATTCTTCCGAAAAACAAATAATCTAAAAAATCCTATTATATGATTTTATATTTTGCATCTTGCATCTCATATTTGATTATTTTTTTCCTTTGAATTCATGTTCTACTAATAATTATTAATGGCAATATAGTATGTCCAAACATATAATGAAAATCCTCGACAAATATAGTAACATAATCTATTATTTTTTGTATGGACAAATATAACATAGCATGCACTAAAAACTTAAGTGTACAATTTGAACTTCTAAATTGATCAGTGCCCACGGTATCATTTTATATCGTTATCATTTTCTTCACCAAAAAATAAAAAGCAAAAAATTACTTCAAATTATCATCGTTTACTTGACCCATACTCAGAGAGCTCAAAATCACTCGATCAATGTGTTTGATATTTCAAAGTGGGTAGATATGGCATTGCATTCATGATTTATGTCTTTGTAAATTATCATGGCCACTAGAAATGTCCGACGTATATAGTTGGAAATTGTAGGTGGAAATTTTCCGAGTAGGAGTTGTATCCACGGCGTACGATCTCTATCAACCTTTATTGGAGGATGAAGAGACTGTTTGAAAACGTGTGGCAGGAACTACATCACAAAGCACTATCATCAAATCAACTCCATGTCTTCTCAAAGAAATCTCAAGAGTTTTGGGCAGAGACGACTATAGCTAATGTCACCTTCCACTTGGGTTAGAACTTTCAGCTTTCCCAGCCTGAAATCACCGTTTGCAGCAAATCATACAAGTCAGGCACTCGGATGATGCCAGTGTTTTTTTTCTTCTTTTTTTTATATATAAGAACTAATTTTATGTTCGTTTTGTAACTCGACACATTTATACAAAAATTAAATTCACGCATAGATTAGAGTCAATAAATGGACTCCAAGAATATATATATATATATATATATATATATGCCACCTTTTCTAGAGTAGAATTTCTTTCGGATCCTTTTTAAATGTGGATATAAATTAAGGCTTTTATAAAAATTAAAAATATTCAGAAAAATGAAGATTATAAATAATTAAGCCTATTTATCTTATTTTATTATTTTAAAATAAAAAATTTTGATTAATTATTTTTCTGTAAAATTCCCTCGGCATCATCTAGTTCTTGCACCTGAATACATTATATAAGGTTTGCACATCCACCAAATTTTACTAATAATTTCTAATAGCAATATTCATATATCTAAATATTTTAGGACATTTTACTGGAAATAACTTTCATTATTGGTTTTTTATTATGTGATGCCCCCATATTCACTTTTACTTGGGGCATTTTCGTTTTTTCGCTTGAATGAAAATATTCTCAAACTGTTACAAAATGATTTGATCGCATCCGATCACTTTGATGCGGTTAGGTTACATATTTTATAATATTCATCCAAAATTTTGATGATACAAAGCATTGGTAATTGGTCGGTGGATTGGATTTCCAAATATGTACCAGCGGAGAGTCGTACACGCTCATCCGAGGAACTACAATCTGATCCATGAAA
>LVTN01000448.1:19357-32887 GCA_001649415.1 Musa itinerans | reverse complement strand
GCCCCTTTGATCTTATAGATGATCTTGTTATGAAAGAAGCGACCGAAGAAGAGCTCATCGACATGATTGGATTGGTAGAAATGTGTTTAAGATTGAAAGGGGTTAAACGGCCTACGATGAAAGAGGTGGAGGATAAATTACAGAACTTAAGAAGGATCGGACTGAAAAAAACAGGACATTGTTTTGTTAAAGGTGACGAAGAAACCGAGCATCTGCTGAGAGACTCACCTTATGCCTTCTCTGAAGTCGTCGACCCAGCAAATCAAGGTACATCGAGGAATTATACCTTAGAGAAAGAATTTATGTGGTCGCATCATCACCCACGGTGAGTTTGTATTCGATGTCCAAATCATTATTGACTGCTTGAATGCCACTGAATAAGCTTCCTTCTGCTTGAGGATCGTATTGAATGGTCATATGGGTAATGTTATGTTCCAAACTTGTTCCTAAAACAGTTTCCATCTTATGGCTCTATCACATATATGATCGAGTTGGTGGGAATGGCATGTGGAATTAGTAGGTATGTGTCTGTACTTGTATTGTAATGTTCGGAGAACTACCCTTTAATATGATGAAATCACTTGTGTACAACTCATTCCTCTCTCTCTGGTTTTATGACCGTCGTCGGTTCATGTTTTATGGTAATGTTTCTGAAATCGTTTGTATATTACTGGTTTATGTTATCACTCAGGTCCGTCGTGTTTGGATTTACATCTTCTTGAATTAATTGATGCCATGAGATCATTTCGGTCGCTCATGTCACTCTACGGTCTGATCCATGACCGATAACCCATACTATATATATATATATAAATAAATAAATATATATATATATATATTTATATATATAACGTTATTGTTAACCACACTCGCACTAGCATCTTTGACTTGCCAATTCGTCTCATTCTAATTTACTTTATAAGTCCATGGTTCTTGATATATTAAGTTAAAAACAAGATAGATGATAAATGGACTCTACATATTTTCTTATAGATTAACTGTCCTATTCTTATGGACTTCTTGAAATATCTTAATTATAATTAAAGGTATCATTATCCTTTCAAATTAAAGATATCGTTCTTATGACAAAGAAAGGATGATGATGACAAGGTTGTACAGGATACTTCTCCACCTATCGTCACAATGGCGAGGGTGAGGATGACAAAGATAACAACGATAATAGAGAAAGAGGAAAGGGGAGGCGAGGTTGATATGCGACGGTGTTGAGCGGGGATAATGGAGATAATGATCAAGAAGGATAATATTATTATTTAAAAATATATATATATTCTACGAAATTTTTTTAGGAAAAGAGTGGTAGCTTAGAATTTTAAAAAAAATATGAGTTTTTTTAAAGAATTTTCTCAAATAAAAATAACTTTTCCATTCTTATGAAAACTCCACTCCGACTTTTTCTTTCTTTGACTAGCTTAGATAAAAGCAATTTTTTGTTCGTAAAAGATAAGGTACTATATTTATAATTATTTTACTTAGAAATTGATAAGATCATTTAGTCCCACATTAATTGAGGAATATGAGAACGCTCATAAGTCGGTCAAATCTCCCTTACCCTAAAAGGTTTTTATTTTTAGCGCACTAACTAATTAGTTTTCACAATGGAGATAGGATGAGCGAATTGATGGCTTAGACATGATGATGATAATGATGTATCATGTCTTAGAAAGTAATATCTAATAAAATAAGAAGAAATTATCAACTATAATTTAATTCTTTCAAAAAACAAATAATCTAAAAAAATCCTATTATATGATTTTATTTGATTATTTTTTCCTTCTACTAATAATTATTAATGGTGATATAATATGTCCAAACATATAATGAATATACGTTGTGTAACATAATATATTATTTTTTGTATCAACAAATATTACATAACATGCACTAAAAACTTATTATACGATTTAGACTTGTAAATTTATTTGCAATGTTATATTTGCAAATTCTAAAAGGTTTGAAAGGTTTGAAATACAATGTTATATTTGCAAAAACTCTAAAAGGTCTGAAATACAATGTTATATTTGTAAAAGGTATGGACATTATTCTTATGAATGTTATTATAATCCTAACAATCAAGGTGATAAGGCAAATTTTGTTGAGGAAGAAAAGAACGTAAATCAAGTTTTATTAATGAGTTATGATAATTTGAAAGTGGATCAATCTATGATATGATATCTAGATACAGGAGCTTCAAATCACATGTGTGGCATCAAAGAGTTATTTTCAGAAATGGATACAAGTTATTCCGGGAACATTACATTTGACGATTTGTCTCAAAGACCAGTAAGAGGCAAAGGTAAAATTCTCCTTGAACTTAATAATGACAAGAAAGTATGCATTTCAGATGTTTATTATGTTCCTGATATGAAAAATAATATTTTAAGCTTGGGACAATTACTTGAAAAAGGTTATGAAATTGAGATGAAAGATATGACTCTCTCAATTCGTGATAAGAATAAAACACTGATATCACATGTGAAAATGGCAAAGAATAGAATGTTTCCTCTGCATTTAACTATTTTTTATCAATCAAATTATTTTAAAGCTGATATTGAGGATATTTCTACACTTTAGCATCTTAGATATGCTCACTTAAATTTTGAGGCTTTGAAACTTCTAGAGAAATATAATATGGTGACAGGAATGTCAAAAATTGATCGCCCAACAAAATTGTGTGAAGTATGTGTCATGGGTAAGCAAGAAAGAAAGCCTTTCAAAGTGAGAAGGACAAAAAGAGCATGAAATCCACTTGATCTGGTACACTCATATGTTTGTGGCCCTATCAATCCAGTATCACTTGGAGGAAGCAGGTATTTTCTTACCTTCACTGATGATCATAGTGGAAATACTTGGGTTTATATGTTAAAAGAAAAGAAAGAAGTTTTAAGTAAATTCAAAGAATTTAAGGATTTGGTTGAAAGACAAAGTTATTGTAAGATTAAATGTTTAAGAACAGATAGGGATGGTGAATATATATCAAATGAATTTAAAAGTTTTTGTAGAAATAATAGAATTCTACATCAATTCACCATGCCATACACACCTCAACAAAATGGTTTCTCGGAAAGAAAAAATAGGACTATCCTTAATATGGTCCGATGTATGTTAAAGGAAAGAAAAATTCCGAAAGAATTTAGGGGTGATGTTGTTGCTTGTGCAGTTTATTTGCTTAACAGGTTTCCGATAAAGCAAATTGGTAATGTTACACCAGAAGAAGCATGGAGCTTACAAAAACTAAGAGTTGCATTTGCCAAGATACCAGAAGAGAAGAGAACAAAATTGAAGGATAAAAGTCAAAAATACATTTTGCTAGGTTATCCATAGAATTCCAGTAGTTACAAACTCTATAATCCTATCACAAATAAAGTTGTAATGTCAAGAGATGTTGAGTTTGATGAATAACAGATTTGGAACTAGAAAAGTGATGAGCAGCATAAGAAAGCTATAGCTTCAAAAGAATATGATACAATACAAGTAAGCACCGAAGTTGCTTTGCCAGAATCATCACCTAGATTAGCTAGGTCACATGATTCAAGAAGTCCAATTATAAGAAGGACAAGACCGAATCAGGACCTATATGATATGACTCGAAGGATTGATACTAACAATGATGAACTTTCTTTATTTTGTCTTTTTGCAGGTTATGATCCATTAACCTTTGAAGAAGCTTATAGTGATGAAAAATGGCGACAAGCTATGAATGAAGAGATTCATGCCATTAACAAAAATAATACATGGGAGCTTACTACACTTCCAGAAGACCACCAAGCTATCGGTGTTAAGTGGATCTTCAAAACAAAAAAAAATGCAAAAGGAGAGGTGAAGAAATACAATGCCAGATTGGTTGCAAAGGGATATAAACAACAACATGAGATTGACTATGAAGAAGCATTTGCGCTAGTTGCTCGATTGGAGACAGTAAGAATACTTATCTCTCTAGCAGCTCAAATGAAATGGATGATTTTACAAATGGATGTCAAATCAGCATTTCTTAATGGAGTTCTTGAAGAAGAGGTATATATTCAACAACCCCCTGGTTTTATTATTCAAGAACAAGAGGATAAAGTATACAAGTTAAAGAGAGCTCTTTATGGGCTTAAACAAGCCCCACGAGCATGGAATTCTCGAATAGATGCTTATTTTATTCAAAATGGTTTTTCTAAATGTCCACATGAACATGCTCTCTATACAAAATCTAACTCTAATGGAGATATCTTGTTTGTATGCCTGTACATAGATGATTTAATATTTACAGGTAATAGTAGCTCCATGATTAAAGATTTTAAAAACTCTATGAAAATAGAGTTTGAGATGACTGACTTGGGCTTAATGACTTATTTCCTTGGTATCGAAGTTACACAAGATAATGGAGGAATATTTATCTCACAAGAAAATTATGCAAATGAGGTTTTAAAGAAGTTTTCCATGGAAGATTGTCATCATACAGATATACCTGTTGAATATGGCATCAAGTTGACCAAGGAAGGTGAAGGTAAATACATTAATCCAACTTATTATAAAAGTCTAGTTGGATGTTTAAGGTATTTGACATGCACTCGACCTGATATACTATTTGGAGTTGGTTTGATAAGTAGATTTATGGAAGTTCCAAAGACATCTCATTTAAATGTCGCTAAAAGAATTTTATGATATATCAAAGGAGCAATTGAGTATGGAATGTTCTATTCATCATCTAAAAAGTTGGAGCTCATTGGATATAGTGACAGTGATCGGGCCGGAAGCTACGATGATCGGAATAGTACAACTGGATTTGTATTTTATTTTGGTGAAGCTACATTCACTTGGTCTTCAAAAAAGCAACGAATCGTTGCTCTATCAAGTTGTGAAGCATAATATATAGCAGCTTCTTTTAGTGTTTGTCATTCAATATGGCTAAGAAGATTACTCCAAGAACTTCATATGCCACAAGAGAAGTCAACCAAGATTTATGTTGATAACAAATCAGCTATTGCCTTAGCCAAGAATCCAGTCTATCATGAAAGATCGAAGCATATCGATACAAGATTTCATTTCATAAGAGATCATATCAAAAATAAAGAAGTGGAGATACATTATGTCAAGATAAGTGAACAAGTGGTTGATATACTTACAAAACCTCTTAAATTTGAAATATTTCAACAACTTCGGAAGAAATTTGGCATGCTGGATGGAACAAGTTTAAGAGGGGAGAATGTTGGAATTAAACTTGTTCAAGTGTCATAAAGAGGTTCATTTCATCAAAAGAAATGTTCATTGCATCAAGTGGGAGAATCATTACATCAAGAAGAAAAAATGGATTAAAAGTCTATAGAAAGATATGTCAAATTGGTTATTGGTTCTTGAAAGGGTTTCTTGAAAGAGAACGATTCATCTCGAATACAATTAATATAATGTATCTTTGGGGACTATATAAACCCCATATGTTGGGTCATGAGTGTAAGAGAGTTTCTGAAATTGTAAAAGTATTTTTCTTGAGAGAAATATAGAATATTAAAGCTTGTCTTACTTTTCTTCTGTTTTGATAACCCTCTTCCTATCAAGTTCAACAGGACGCACTTCTAAAATCGACTGAATTGATATTCAGACGCGGAAGTGAAGCAAGCGGAGAGATCCATTCAGGGTTTTCGATGAACAAGTTTCGAGAGAAATCATCTCCGTCATAAGAAAGGTCGAGGTAGAGCAAGGCAGAGAGATTCCCCAGCTGATCGGGTACTCTACCCACGAAGCCTGCATTTGAGAGATTTAGATACGTTAGTCTCGTCAAGGATCCCAATAACTCAGGGATGTGGTTACGCTTAAAATAGTTGCCGCTGATATCCAAGTGATGAAGGCGCTGTAGAGAAAGCAACGATGGGCTCAGGTCACCACGCAGTGGCCATTTGCATCCGGTATGTAGCGCAAAAATGTCAAACGTATTATCGTCAGAGCTGTCAACTTTGTCCTTGTTGTGTTGATTCCGAAGGTTGAGCTTGGTAACGTGGCCAGTGATGTTGCTGCAGTCGACACCTTCCCAGGTACAACAATCCTCCCCGACCCAGGAAGAGAGACGATGGGAAGGATTATGGAACCCGAGCTTGAAGTCGATCAGGGCTTTCCGTTCTCACTCTCGACAACGGATATAAGTAGAACCATGAGAAATCTCATGCTTATGGTCAGTAGAGCAAGATGATGAGATATAAAGAGAAATAAACATTTGTATATGAACAAATACTAGTAGGTCATAACACGCAGCGGAATTAAATAGAATTACAATCAAATAGAACACCAAGATATACATGGAAGGGTAAAAACCATGAGACAAACTAGAGATAATCCACTATAATAATAATGAATATACAAATCTCAATCTCTTGCCCAAAACCCTAGCAACAATCACAAGAGAATAACTGAGATACAAGGATCACGTCACTGTGCACAATATCTAAATCCTCCCTAATTCTCCCCAAGTAATAATCTATTGTAGATCTGATAGATGAAAGTACTAGTAGATGATTGAGAACAGTCTATTTATTATATATTTGATCATTAGGGATTCGATGGCTCTATTGGGATAGTAGAAGAATACAATTTGGCGAAAAATTGGCAAAAGATTACATTCGATTTCAGTGTTAATTTGATGATATTGACGAGCATATCTTTCCCATGCATCTAACAAATTAAATCAAATTAGCATGCACCTAAGCTTAGGTTACCAAGAAAAAAGAAAAAAAAAATGTAGGAAGCCAAAATTTCTTTTGTATGTGACAATAATTTTTCCCATGTGGCAATCTGTTTTTCTTAATCTATTCCATTCACATAGTGAGTAACGCAAGACAAATTTGAAAAAAAGGAATGTCTAATAAGATTAGAAGAAATTATCAACTCTAATTTAATTCTTCCGAAAAACAAATAATCTAAAAAATCCTATTGTATGATTTTATTTTTTGCATCTTGCATCTCATATTTGATTTCTTTTTTTCCTTTGAATTCATGTTCTACTAACTAATAATTATTAATGACGATATAGTATGTCCAAACATATAATGAAAATCCTTGATAAATATAGTAACATAATCTATTATTTTTTGTATGGACAAATACAACATAGCATGCACTAAAAACTTAAGTGTACAATTTGAACTTGTAAATTGATCAGTGCCCACGGTATCATTTTATATCGTTATCATTTTCTTCACCAAAAAATAAAAAGCAAAAAAATACTTAAAATTATCATCGTTTACTTGACCCATACACTATAGCTCAAAATCACTCAATCGATGTGCTTGATATTTCAAAGTGGGTAGATATGGCGTTGCTTTCATGATTTATGTCTTTGTAAATTATCATGGCCACGAGAAATGTCCGACGTATATAGTTGGAAATTGTAGGTGGAAATTTTCCGAGTAGGAGTTGTTTACACGGCGTACAATCACTATCAACCCTTATTGGAGGATGAAGATATGTTTGAAAACCTGTGGCAGGAATCATCAACACACTGCATCACGAAGCACTATCATCAAATCAACTCCATGTCTTCTCAATGAAATCTCAAGAGTTTTTTTGGGCAGAGACGACTATAGCTAATGTCACCTTCCACTTGGGTTAGAACTTTCAGTTTTCCCAGTCGGAAATCACCGTTTGCAGCAAATCATGCAAGTCAGGCATTCGGATGACGCCAGTGTTTTTTTTCTTATATATATATATATGCCACCTTTTCTAGACTATAATTTCTTTCGGATCCTTATTAAATGTGGATATAAATTAAGGCTTTTATAAAAATAAAAAAAGATTCAGAAAAATGAAGATACAAGTAATTAAGCATATTTTTATGATTTTGTTATTTGCAAATAATTAATATTGATATATCATTTTCCTGTAAAATTCCCTGGGCATCAGCTAGTTGTTGCACTTGTATACATTATATGTTGCTTGCATATCCACCAAATTTTACTAATAATATTTAGTAGCAATATTCATATATCTAAATATTTTAGGAAATTTTACTGGAAAAAACTTTCATTATTGGTTTTTAACCCCATATTCATTTTTACTTGGGGGCATCTTTTTTTTTCACTTGAATGAAAATATTCTCAAACATTTACTAAAATGATTTGATCGCATATGCTATTCAAATTTTTTTAATTTTAACAATTATTTATTATATTTTTTTATAAATAAGAAAACGTTACTAAATATTTTAGAATCATAGGATATGATTCTGTAGAATTTTGAGTTCGTTTAGTAAAAAATAATCATAAGTGAAAGTTACATTTGAAATTGAACCTATTAAAAAATCTTTAATTTTGATAATTTATTACAGTAAAATCATGTAAAAATTTTAAAAAATATTAATCATGGCCGGATAGTTCGATAGAATCATGACCAGGATGATGAAAAAAAAAAACAAAAGAAGAGTTTGATGATGTTGTTGACTTAAAGGGACATGTTTACAAGTAAAAGGAAACTATAGTCCCACGATGAAAGGAGTTAAGAGTTTAAATTGCATAGGTTGAGAATGATCAAAAAGCAGAGAAGTGAAAATTGGACTGGTAACAATCGTGAAGAATCGGAGTGGTCATCTGCAGAATCCAAGTGTCACACTTTCCACGAAGCAATCTATAAATTTAGATAACGAGAAACTCAAGAAAGATGTCGGAATATTTGTTTGGAGGAAGAAATAATGTCATCAGTAAGCTATCCTCGATGAACATATAGTGTCGTGTATGTTGATGTTCATGTTAAGAGATGCTTAATTAGTGCATTCATGTGGCCAAAGCCCCACCATTCGATTCGATGGAGTTCATCGTTCTTTACAACACCATCCGATCACTTTGATGCGGTTGGGTTACATATTTTGTAATATTCATCCAAAATTTTTATGATACAAACAAAGCATTGGTAATTGGTCGGTGGATTGGATTTCCAAATATGTACCAGCGGAGAGTCGTACACGCTCATCCGAGGAACTACAATCTGATCCATGAAAGGGAGCCAATAAGAGATCCAAATTTACAGGACGAGTTCGTGTCGGTCTACCCCCTCAGCCATCGAACATATGTTCCAATGAGGTGGGGTCACTTGACATCACAGCTGAGCCGAGAGACACGTTTGACGCAGAAACTCTTGTAGTGTCAGAGAGTTGGTTTCTTGGTGAGTTTCTAAACCACGTATGTTCGACGAAGAGTCTGTGAAAGACACAAAGTGTGAGAATTGTTGGAGTCGTCGAGTCAGTCAACCAGCTAACCATGGACTTCCCGGTGGATCATCGCGCGCTGCGTCTCTGTCAACCAATACAACAACACAGAATGAGACTCTTCTATTGGTTGGTTAATTGCGAGGGCCTCACGAAAAGTTATCGTCCTCACGCATTGCCCTCAACCCGCTGCAGACGGACTCGTCGTTCTTAATGGCTTCCCAACTCGTCTCTTTCAAACCAGTCCTGGAAGCACTGGGAATTCTCCTTTTGAAAGCTGCAGGTTATTCGCGATGACCTCTCCAAATCTTTACTACATGAAACAGATTCCAACCTCTCTGTCTGTGGCAAAACCCATCCTCCTTGAGTTACTAATGATATTCTATTATTGTTGGACTCTTCAACTCTTTTATGATCTCACGTATATATCGTTGCAAACTGAGTAATAGCAAATCATGCTAGAAATTTTTTTTTTTGTTACAATTTTTGAAGAGGGAAGTGGTTATGATCTCTTCTTGCTTATGACCTCTCTCGTTTTATTTAGTAATTATTTTTTTTCTTTCAGAAAAAAAAATCCATGATCAATGATACATCAAGCACAATAGGAGAAAAATGATGAACTATACACGCTTTCGTATAGAGTAACTAATTCGTTTTCACAGAACGATCGAGATAGGATGAGCGAATTGATGGATTAGACATGATGATGATGATGTATCATGTTAGACGACTTAGAAACTTATACCGTAGACTCTTGTGGAAAAAATAAAATCAAATACTTAAAGTATACTTAAGGATGGCCATGTGATTAGACTTTACCAAGGAAATAAATAACAATTCACTGTTATATTTTCAAGAAAACAAAGGATTACAAAACCATGCAATTATAGTTTGTGGAAGATGAAGATCGGTAGATTGCCATGGATTCGTATGTTCAAGACTTCACGTTCCATCTAATTTGATAACTTAAACACTGATAAAAAGTTTAATCATGAATTTTTATTGATTAAGATGATAAGATCTGACCCTATTTTTCTCGGAGATAAATTCAAAGATGCTTATTACTTGGTATTTATCTATATATGAATCTCAGGTTACTATCGCATATATTTGATCAACTATCTTTCTGCTTATTATTCGGTTTACCATCTTTTGAGCTCGTTTGCAACAATTCAACTGCTCATCAGTAATGAATATTTTTGCCATTGGAAATTAATCGAAGTTTGACAAGAACTGTTATCTAGAAAATCCATTAATCTTCATGATCATAGTTTTCTTGCAAAAGAAATAACTTTTTCCATCCCTGAATACAAGTTTTGGTTTGCTCCGAAAACGAACAATGTCGGGTGCATTTCGTTGACTGAAATATAATTCCCTTTCCTTTTCTTGCAAAATAAATAAGTAAAGTTTGAAATCAAATCTACCATGACAATCCTTTTTTCGAGTCATATATACATTTTACTACCGTGAGTAAATGTTGACCGGTTGTATGATACCTTTGTCTCACCTAGAGTAACTCACAAAGCATAAACCATTTGCACGGCCGAGCTAAGTCAGGAATTCGATTACTAGTTGGGAAGAACATATCATGACAAAGCAATCTACGTATCATTAATAATCCAGTGCAATAATTGTTTCTTCAGGACTCGACACATCCGGCTCAACGTCATTGAAAATTGCGTAGCATCTTTTTTAAATGCTCGATGGAACAGCTCTCAAGACTTCAAAACGCTAAATTTTCCAAGTCTTGTCAACTAATTTTTAGGTCTTCCTGATCTCGTTTTCTGACAGATAGTGGATTAGTTAATGAAGTATTATTTGCACTGCAGAGCTAAATTATGATCCTTGATCTTAGTTGTGATGCAGATTGTCATGAAACTAATTATGTCAAAGCGATCGACGCATTAAAATGATGGTTGCATACAGTTTATGAAAATCCGAGTTAAAAGTTTCGCGCCAATGTCTATGATATTGTATCTTAGTGTATTAACACCGATTTGACAGCATATAGAAAAAGTATAGCATCATCATCGAGCCGAGCGTGCCCGATGGATCGAACTCTGACGAGTTCAAAGAGTTAATTACCACTCCACATTAAAAATCTTAAGTCTTCGTCAACGTGATTGACTGTTGAGTAGTATAGCTCCAGTTTTCCACTGGAAGAGGTTGCCTATAATTAGGCACGTTCGTCCCTCAAGGAGTAGGCATCACTGATTGTATTCTTCTAATCTCTATGCTGCTCAAGCCTCAGGAGCTCCTTCCCTCGATAACACCAATGTAAGCGTCTTGCTCTGATTTTTCTCTGTTGTTTGCTCATCTCTAATCCTATCTCATGAAAAAGTAGTATTAGTTTGCGTTGAAAATATTTTTATATGTGAGATAAAGAGATGGATTGATAGTTTTATATCTCTGATTATTGAAAAGATCGAATTAGATATAATATAACTTAAAAACATTAAAATATAAGATTGACTAAAAGGTCGTCATTATTAGTTTTCTAACCGTTTGCAATAACGTTTTACTCGTGTCTGCATTGCCAACCTAATGCAAGTCGGTATGTGGCAGGTGGAAGAGGAAAATGGTAGGATTACGAGAGGGAAGAGGAGGAGGGATGGGGTTGGTCAAGATTTTACTCTTTCTTCTGGCATCCACATCAACGGGTTCAATAAGAACAGAAAGTAGATCAACAAACACAACTTTTCCCCTCCCTTTTTTCTGCCCAAAAAGTTGTGGGAGTATCAGCTTCGGTTATCCTTTCGGCATCGACGATGGCTGTTTCCGGACGGGCTTTAATCTTACCTGCAGAAACCATTCCACCAGCTCTCCCAGGCTTTTCCTGGGTGATGGCACCATCGAGGTAACCAGAATTGATATGAATCAGGGGTTGGTATATATCAAACCACCAACCATCGTCATGGGTATCGACGCTGAGTTTAAACGCGCCTCACTGATTGATCTGGATAATTGGCCTTACTCCTTTAAGTTAAAGGAACAGATGACACGTAATTCTTATCAAGAATTGACATCTAACAGAGTTTACGTTGTAGGTTGTAGCGCTCTCGCCAGTATAGTGGATCTTACTACCAATAAAACCATTAGCAATTGTTTTAGTATTTGCATTGCCAGTGAGCCGAGTCAATATTCAGAGCCGTACGACATTGACAGTAGATATTGCACATTGGATCTATCTTCTATGAATACAGCTGCCTTGGAGATTCACCTAACTCGACTCAATCTAACCGAGTTACACTTGGTGAATACCTCCAACATCAGTGTCATCATGTTCAATGGTGATGATGATTATGATCTTCAAGGAGTATTAAACGGAAGTAGAACGAATGTGGAGGCCACCCTGGCATGGTACATGAATGATCATCTTTCATGTAAAGAGGCCATTAATAATGATACATACGCCTGCGTCAGTCAAAATAGTCTTTGCCGTGATGTCATGACTGATACAATCTACTTGAGTAATAGCATTGGATATTTGTGTCAATGTTCCGCAAGTTATCAAGGCAATCCCTATGTACCTAATGGCTGTCAAGGTAATTTTCCTCCTCTTTACTCTCTTTAAATGAGTTCGAATATGTATAATTAACTGGGATCATAGTGATGCAGAATCATGCTTCTCTATTATGTTAAGTTCCCGATGATTTCTAGAAACTCAAGCAGTAAAAAAGATGCCTAATTGTAATACTGTTATTATTTATAGAAAATCACCACTTGGATCCATAAAGATTGAATTCAAATCATGAGGCATACTCTTATATGTTTGTCATTAATTAGATGGTACAAGTACTAGATATGGTTTCCTGGCAAGGCCACCTGCCATCAAAGTAATATTGCATTAATGTCCATGCAGTTTCGCATTCCGTTTGTATTTGTGATGGAAAGTTAGTGTTTGGACCTTTTGTCTCTAATGACTTGTCTAGACATCAATGAGTGCAACTCTCCCGAGAAATATCTTTGCTATGGGATTTGTACTAATACGGATGGCGGATATACTTGCACTTGTGCAGCGAGCACATCTGGTGATCCTAAACTTGCACCTTGCATTCCTAACAAAACGCATACTCTTCTGTTAGGTAAGGCCTTATGACTAATTCATTTTTAAAGGTGCATTAATTTGCAGATTAGATACATAAAACTGCATAATCGAATAATGGAAATAAAAAGGAAGGCATTGAGGTCATTGACAATCCTTTATCAACATATATCGTAGAAAATAAAATTAAAGGAATGTTTTTAAGGAGCAAAATTTATGATTGATAATGTGCAGGTGTCATCATTGGTGTAAGCAACGGCATAGGCCTATTACTCTTATGTTCGAGTCTCCTCAT
>LVTN01000448.1:0-12324 GCA_001649415.1 Musa itinerans | reverse complement strand
GGGAAAATCAGACTTGTTGTCTCGTCTTGGAACTATAAATAAGGGCCTGAGCTTTGAAGTCAAACACACCACAAGAAGTACAGCACCACAAGAGGCATCACAAGAAAACCTGCTTATGGTTTGAGGTTTTTCTTGTTTAGTAAGTTGCCAAGGTATTTTATGGCCTAGGAACATCTTCCTAAGGCATTTGTATGTGTTCATCTTTTATAGTATTAATTTGCTCCTCTTTCGTCCGTGGATGTAGGTCAATTGACCAAACCACGTATATTTGGTGTTCTGGTGTTATTGTCGCTTTTATTCTTTCCGCTTTATTATTTTTATTGGGTTGCCAAAATTACCTTGTGGTAAATATCCTGAGGTCAGCTCTTACATATACTTGAAATGGTTGTGATGGATGTGATCATGTAAATGAATCGTTCTATAAAGTTGATAGCACAGACAAGTCTACGCTTGAGAAGATCAATAAATATGTACTGTTCTTCTCATGTTTGAACTATTTGTGCAACCCATAATACGAAAACATACCTGCTTAACCTCCAAAACATATTATCATTTAGAAATTGTTCGTGAATTTCAGAAAAAAATAAAAAGCTAAGTGGATTCCATCGGAGATAAATGTTGTAGGTGGAGATGGTTGCAGGATGGATACTTAAGAATGCCATTCCATTTGTTCTACGATTGTCTAAGCCCGTATTATATCTAACTCACGTATTCGTTTTCGTTGCGATGCTCAACTCAAATTCGATCAAGAAGTAGTTTAATCTCACTTACATAAGTCTATCAAACATGAAAATACAGCTCTATAAAATTGTTATATTTTCCTACAAATTCATGGTTTGCCATAGGATAAGTAAGATTTTGTGTCCATCACGTGATATGGATTCGATTCTAACTTCTTTCACTTTCAAGCTTGTTGTGGATGGAGGTGTTCGAAAGATTCGATAGATGATCCTATAAAAGTTAGGATGATGACATAAAGGTCTATTTGATGTTAAAGTTAGTGAAGAATTCAGATAGTTTGAAAATTTTTTAAAGTTTAAATTTTCTCGTATCAAGATAAGAACATACTTGAGGGATTTTTTTTAACATTTGAAAGTGAGTCGAGATAGAGATTAATATAAAAAATAATTACATTGATTTATTAGATTATATGACTCTTTTAATTACGTAAGATATATTATGAATGTCATTGGATTTTGATTATAATTATTGACAAATAAAAAGAAAGTTCAACTATAGTAGAATTTCTTAGAAGATGACCTTGATAGGACGGATTCTCCTAATTACTTATCCTAGATCCTCAATTCTTGCCCATAAATAGATAAAACCTCTTAGGGACTAATACATAACATATAATATGTAGATATGTGAATATGTAGATACAAAAATAAGAGAAGACGGGGATACGTGACATGATTAGGAGATTTTAGAGATTCTCTTATCTCTCTTAGTCAAGTGAACTAATCATTGAGAGATTACATATCTTTTCTTATATCTCATTTGTTCCTAAATCCATCACTCATAGTGGTCTTTTGAATGATAAGAAGAAAGAAGAAAGTGAGTCCAGTTCTCCTTGCATATCGACATCACTACTAATTTCAGATCTGATGATGATGCTCCCATATATCAAAGAAAAGGTTTTCTAAGAATATCAAAAGGTACGCATTGTAAATTTAGATATATTATTATTTGATTTCATATTTTGGTATTAAAATTTTTACATAATAATAGTGATTTTTATGCTTATAATTGGCATCGAAGCCCTGGTTATTAAATCAAATATTTTAGATCTATTTGTTAGTACTATTCACTTATGAAAAGGTATTAATTAGTTTTTATTTATGATGCATGAACAATCCAACAATCTTGCTGATTTGCTTTTCAATCTAGTCCATCCTATTGTCTACTTACAAGTGATGTAAGACACCTTGTGTTTGATCGATGAACCATTATCGATAGCTTGTTATCGACAATAGTATTATTAAAGGCAATGGCCTCCATTGGTCGCTAGCCCAATCACGAGCAACGACTATGCAATGCAACTATGTGCAGTAATTATAGTAGTGCCATTGCCCATGATGGTTATGGTAGTTGCGCAAAGTCACTGTGTGGCGGCTGCAATAACACTGTCACTATCGCTACCTATAATTATTACAACAACATAATTGTCAACGGTGACCGCAACAACATCGTTGTGGAAGCATTTGCTAGTCATGATCGGCATCAATTAGACATCAGAGGTCGCACCTCACGTAGTGGCTATGAACGTTGGCTACAGTGCCTCATGTCGGTGGCAATGGTTGTTGCTCGTGCAACGATCGTAAAAAGGGATAGTTAGGTTTTTACTTAGAAGGATAATTTTATCCCTAATAAATAAGATAATTCTAATATGTATCCCTATATTTGCTTTTCAATTTTTCCCTTCGAGAAACCATAAATTTTCTTTATATATCCTAAATGAAAATTATAATTTTACCCTTCAAAAATTAAAAAAAATTAAATTATGTACTTAATTATAAAATTTATTAATGTAATTTATTTTAATTAAATACTTTAATCAAACTTAATCATAACTATATTTTTTATCATTTAACTAGATTTAGATTCGATTAATCAAGTTTTGATCGAATTTAAAAAAAATTAAATTTTGATTAATTTTTTATTTTGATCAAATTTAATATTTTATTGACTTAATTGGGTTGATGTTTAACCCAATTCTGGGCTTGCCTAATTAAATAAGATTGATTGGTATAAATATTATATATGATTTTTTTTAAAAAAATATAAATTATAATTTTCTTTTATAGTTTTCTCATGTGGCTTATTGATTAAATTTTGTATGCAATAAATAAAAATCTAATTATTATTTTTGGTTATTTATTTGATTATTCATATGTATATATTTAAAATTATAAAATAATATTTATTTGAAAATCTTTGGGGGCAACATCACATGCGCAGTGGAAGAACAGAAATACAAAATCCTCAAAAAAATATTCGTCGTCATGCGAAGATCAGTGCACAAAAATCTACGAAACTTAAAACTGCGTATAATAAAGATTGTGTTACCTAGGGAGATCGTATATCCTTGTATCTCTGTAGATCTCTAGGAGAGGATGAAGGAGGTTAAGTGCAATCCTCTCTAGCGGTGATCCACACAACATGGTTGCGACAATGCTCCTCAAGCCTACTTTGAGGTGGAGAGGGGGAGGAGAATAGGAGAGGCAAGCAAATGCTCTAGCCTATGAACCACTGAATCCCTCCTATTTATAGAGGTCCCCTATCAAACCCTAATTGATCCACCCCTATTGGGTATTGGATCTGCATCCAATTACCCAAGTCTCTTAGATTAGTGGATCTCTATCTACTAATCTATAATGGGCTTTTATTGTATCACATCCATAGGATCCAATAATTCAGGGGCTTATTGGATATCCAATAAGATAGGGACTCCGACGGATATCTTATATCCGAACCTCTACTCATTGCAATGCCTATTATATATGTGTGACCCTCTACTCATCGTAACCCCTATGAACACTTAGGTTTGTGATGTGCTTAAGTTGATTGACAGAAAAGTAGGCACAATATTTATATCCATCTTTAAATATTATTCTGCAGAATGCACACGACATGTACTTTGAAATGGTTGTGATGGATATGATCGTGTAAATGAATCATTCTATGCAGTTGATAGCACTGAGGAATCTACGCTTGAGAAGATCATGTTGGTACACTTGAAACCTTTAAATAAGTGGGCACTGTTTTTCTCATCTTTGAACTACTTGTGCAACGCATAATACAAAAACCTACCTGCTTAACCCCCAAAACATATTATTATTTAGAAATTATTCATGAATTTAAGAAAAAAAAATTGCCAAGTGGATTCCATCTGAGATAGATAAATGTTATATGTAGAGATGGTTGCCGGATGGATACTTGTTGTAATTTGATGAGCAAATTATAATTCCTTTGTTCTACGATTGTCTAAGGCCGTATGATATCTAACTCACGTATTCATTTTCGT
The DNA here is from genome assembly GCA_001649415.1 of Musa itinerans. Taxonomy (NCBI): domain Eukaryota; kingdom Viridiplantae; phylum Streptophyta; class Magnoliopsida; order Zingiberales; family Musaceae; genus Musa; species Musa itinerans. Next base: position 8,297 of record LVTN01000448.1, on the reverse strand, counting down.
TTCGATGCCAAACTCAAGTTCGATTAAGAAACCTTCGATCGAACTTGAGTTTGCTCATCCGAGGAAGCGTCGCACTACAATCCGATCCACGAAAGGGAGCCAACACGAGATCCAAATTTCGATGGATTTTTTCTCTTAATTTTTATGAGGAAATAAATCTAGGTTTGATCAAAACATATGGTTTGCTGCAGGACGAGTTTGTGTCGGTCTACCCCCTCAGCCATCGAACATATGTTCCAATGAGGTGGGGTCACGTGACATCACAGCTGAGCCGAGAGAGCCGTTTGACGCAGAAACTCTTGTAGCGTCAGAGAGTTGGAGTCTTGTTGAGTTTCTAAACCACGTATGTTCGACGAAGAGTATGTGAAAGACACAAAAGTGTGAGAATTGTGGGAGGAGTCGAGCCAGTCAACCAGCTAACCATGGACTTCCCGGTGGCTCATCGCGCGCTGCGTCTCTGTCAACCAACACAACATGAAAAAAATGATGGACTATACGCGTTTTCTTATAGACTAACTAATTCGTTCCCACAGGAGATAGGACGAGCGAATTGATGGATCAGACGACTCAGAAACTTATATTATAGACTCTTGTGGAAAAAGAAAATCAAATACATAAAGACTTTTCGAAGGAAATAAACAATAATTCACTATTATATTTTCAAGAAATAACACTGTTTTCATCTTCCAAGTCGCCAACCAAGTAATAACACTGTTTCCATCCATAAATACATGAAAAAATTTACATTCATCCTTTGATTTTCATGATCAAAGTTATTAGGATACTCTAGGAGGAGGAGTATACTAACTGTTTCCATCCCTAAAAACAAGTTTTGGTTTGCTCCGAAAGCGAACAATGTCGGGTGTATTTCGTTGACTGCAATATAATTCCCTTTCCTAATCTATATCTCAATAATAATCCAGTGCAATAATTATTTCTTCAGGAGTCGACACATCCGGTTCAACGGCATTGAAAAATTGCGTAGCATGTGTTTTAATGCCCGATGGAACATCTCTGAAGACTTCAAAACGCTAAATTTTCCAAGTCTTGTTGTCAACCAACCGATCTGTAGCTCTTCCTGATATCGTTTTCTGACAGATAGTGCATTAGTTAATGAAGTATTTGCGGTGCAGAGGTAAATTATGATCCTTGATCATAGTTGTGATGCAGATTCTCATGAAACTAATTATGTCAAAGCGATTGACGCATTAAAATGATGGTTGCATGCAGTATATGATAATCCGAGTTAAAAGTTTGTCAAAGGGTTAGCGCCAATGTCTACGATATTATATCTTAGTGTATTAACATCGATTTGACAGCATATAGAAAAGTGTAGCATCATCATCAAGCGTGCCCGATGGATCAATTCTGACGAGTTCAAAGAGTAAATTACTACTCCACACTAAAAGTCTCAAGTCTTCGTCAACGTGATTGACTGTTGAGTAGTATAGCTCCAGTTTTCTACTGGAAGAGGTTGCCTATATCTGCAACCTATTTCTCTCTATAATTAGGCAAGTTCGTCCCTCAAGGAGGAGGCATCACTGATTGTCTTCTTCTTATCTCTATGCTGCTCAAGCCTCTGGAGCTCCTTCCCTCGATAATACCAGTGTAAGCGTCTTGCTATTTCTATTTATACGAAGAATAATACAAAGATCCGAATAATTCGACTTAAACTATATGAATGATTTTTCTCTGTTGTTTGCTCATATCTAATCGTATCTCATGAAATTGCTCATTCTGACATAATCTAATTTGCCCATCAACTCCCTTAGAAAAAAAGTTGCATAAGTTTTTGTTAAAAATATTTATATATGTGAGATGAAAAGATGGATTGATAGTCTCATATCGTGAATGATTGAAAACATCAAGTTACATATAATTAAGTTTGGCTCATAATTTAATATTTAAAATTTTTTATATTGAATTAGTATCTGACCTAATATATGTTAACTTTGACCGGATGGACTTAAGGTCATCAGTATTAGTTTTTTAACTGTTTACAATAACGTTTTACTCGTGTCTGCATTGACAACTAATGCAAGTCGGTATGTGGCAGGTGGAAGAGGAAAATGGTAGGATTAGGAGAGGGAAGAGGAGGGATGGGGTTGGTCAAGATTTTACTCTTTCTTCTGGCATCCACATCAATGGGTTCAATAAGAACAGAAAGTAGATCAACAAACACAACTTTTCCCCTCCCTTTTTTCTGCCCAAAAAGCTGTGGGAATATCAGCTTCGAGTATCCTTTCGGCATCGGCGATGGCTGTTTCCGGACAGGCTTTAATCTTACCTGCAGAAACCATTCCACCAGCGCTCCCAGGCTTTTCTTGGGTGATGGCACCATCGAGGTAACCAGAATTGATATGAACCAGGGGTTGGCATATATCAAACCACCAACTGTCGTCATGGGTGTCGACGATGAGTTTAAACGCGCCACATTGATTGATCTAGAGAATTGGCCTTACTCTCTTGACTTGTGGGAACAGCCGATACATAATTCTTATGAAGAATTGACATCTAACACACTTTTTGTTGTGGGTTGTAGCGCTATGGCCAGTCTAGTGGATCTTACGACCAATAAAACCTTTAGCACTCGTTTTAGTCTCTGTAATGCCAGTGATCCGAGTCAATATTCAGATTGGTCCGACATTTATGATGAATATTTCACATTAAATCTATATTCTGTGAATACAAGTGCCATGGAGGTTCAGCTAACTCGATTCAGTCAAACTGAGTTACACTCGTTGAATACCTCTAGCATCAAGGTCATCATATTCAATAGTAATGGTTATGATCTCGAAGGAGTATTAAACAGAAGTAGAACGAATGTGGAGGCCACCCTGGCGTGGTACATGAATGATCATCTTTTATGTGAAGAGGCCATGAATACGGATACATACGCTTGCGTCAGTCAAAATAGTTTTTGCCACGGTCTCTTTCTTGGTGGGACCTCCTTGATTAATAGAGTTGGATATTTGTGTCAATGTTCCGCAAGTTATCGAGGCAATCCCTATGTACCTAATGGCTGCCAAGGTAATTATTCTTTTATATGTTTGTCATTAATTAGATGGTACAAGTATTAGATATGGTCTCCTGGCGACGACACCTGCCTTTAAAGCAATATTGCATTAATGTCCATGTAGTTTCGCATTACGTTTGTATTTGTGATGGAAAATTAGTGTTTGGCTTTGGCCAAATATAATTGATAAACATTTTAATTAGGTAACCATAGATTCTTTACGCAATGACCTAATATATTTATAAGTCTCAAATATAATTGATGTATATTTTGACTCTGCTGCTGACATTTTTTTATCATATCGACAGATAATTCTTTTACACCTACTGCTGCTGCAAACGGCTGTCTTACTAAATGCGGGAGTATTGACGTCTTCTTCCCATTTGGGCTGGAGAAGGGCTGCTACAGGGACGACTCATTTGCTCTGACATGCAACACCACATCCAATCCTCCCACTCTCCATTTAGAAGACTATTACACAGTGACTAATATATCGCTGGAGGATGGCCAATTGGAACTCGAGGAAAAGGACGGTTACATCGACATGGGAAATAGAACTGGAACTTTCGTCGTTCTTAAACAGCAGACCATCGTTAGTTGGGTGATCGAGTTGCAGCTTTGCGAGGAAGCTAAGAAGAACAAGACCACCTTCGCATGCGTCGACCAACATAGCTCATGTCTGAACACAAACAATGATAACGACGATGGCGAGTTGCAGGGATACCGTTGTAAATGCTCAGAAGGTTACGAAGGAAATCCTTACGTTCGTGATGGATGCAGAGGTACTCGGAATATCTTTCCCTCTCGCTCTCTCCGATATGATTAATATTAGTCATGCAGTTATCATTGACTTATCCATACAACCCGAGCATTTGAATGAATGAGTCTTGCGTCCTACTGCGCGGTTTAAGGTAATTAATATTGGACCAAAGCCTTGCATTCAAAGTATCTGGAAACTGTCTGCTTAAGTCATAAATTGCACATGTGGCATACAATCTAGAATAGCTAGACAGAGATAGTGTATCATAAAATTAGTCAATAAGAACAAACAGATACTCATAGTCAATAGGAACAGATATGGGGTTAGCTACTGAACACAGAATCAAATCAAATACTTGTTTGCTGTCGTTCTTTACTATATTTGTTTATTGTAATTTGATGAGCAAATTATAATTCCTTTTGTCTCTAATGACTTGTCTAGATATCAATGAGTGCAACTCTCCCGAGAAATATCTTTGCTATGGGATTTGTACTAATACGGATGGCGGATATACTTGCACTTGTGCAGCGGGCACATCTGGTGATCCTAAACTTGCACCCTGCATTCCGAACAAAACGCATACTCTTCTGTTAGGTAAGGCCTTATGACTAATTTACTTCTAAAGATGCAAAAGGTGCATTAATTTGCAGATTAGATACATAAAACCGCATAATCGAATAATGGAAATCAAAAGGAAGACATTGAGGTTATCGACAATCCTTTATCAACGTATTTCGTAGAAAATAAAATTAAATGAGTGTTTTTACGGAGCTAAATTTATGATTGATACTGTACAGGTGTCATCATTGGTGTAAGCAACGGCATAGGCCTATTACTCTTATGTTCGAGTCTCCTCATCCTGAGAAGGAAATGGAAAAAAAGAAAACAAAAGAAAATTAGAGAAAAATACTTCCATCAAAACCATGGTTTACTGCTACAACAGTTAATCTCGTCTAGTGAAGATGTTAGTGAGAGAACAAAGATATTTTCTCTGGAAGAGATGGAGAAGGCAACTAATAATTTTGATGAGACTCGAGTACTCGGTCGTGGCGGACATGGAACGGTTTACAAAGGGATTTTGTCAGATCAACGTGTAGTCGCAGTCAAAAAATCTAAATATGTGAAACAGAGTGAGATAGACCAGTTCATCAATGAGGTTGCAGTTCTTTCTCAGATTAATCACAGGAATATTGTTAAGCTTTTCGGGTGTTGCTTGGAAACTGAAGTTCCCTTATTGATCTATGAGTTTATCTCGAATGGGACTCTTTTAGATCATCTCCATATTCCAGACAGTAACTCTATATTATCATGGGATGATCGCCTGAGAATTGCTATTGAGGCTGTCGGAGCGCTCGCTTATTTACATTCGGCTGCTTCAATTTCGATATTTCATAGAGATATCAAATCATCAAATGTTCTCTTAGATGATCATTTAACTGCAAAAATATCAGATTTTGGATCTTCAAGACTTATTCCACTCGACCAAACTCATTTAGTCACTGGTGTACAAGGCACCTTTGGATACCTTGACCCGGAGTACTATCATACCAGTCAGTTGACCGAGAAGAGTGATGTTTATAGCTTTGGAGTCATTCTTCTAGAACTTTTAACAGGTAAAAAGCCAATCTTCTCCACCGAATGTGAGGACAGACTAAATCTATCTATGCATTTTCTTCAAACGGTGAGAGAAAATCATCACTTTGATCTTGTAGATGATCTTGTTATGAAAGAAGCAACCGAAGAAGAGCTCATCGACATGATTGGATTGGTAGAAATGTGTTTAAGACTGAAAGGGGCTAAACGACCTACGATGAAAGAAGTGGAGTATAAATTGCAGAACCTGAGAAGAATCAGACTGAAAAAAATAGGATATTGTTTGATCAAAGGTGATGAAGAAACCGAACATCCACCAAGAGACTCACCTTATGCCTTCTCTGAAGTCGTTGACCAAGCAAATCAAGATACATCCAGGAATTATACCTTAGAGAAAGAATTTATGTGGTCGCATCATTGCCCACGGTGAGTTTGTATTAGATGTCCACATCTTTATTGACTGCTTGAATGCTACTGAATAAGATTCCTTCTACTTGAGGATCGTATGTAATGGTTATATGAGTAATGTTATGTTACAAACATGTTCCTAAGACAGTTTCCATCTTTTGGCACTATCACATATATGATCGAGTTGGTGGGAATGGCATGTAGAATTAGTAGGTATGTGTCTGTACTCTACTTGTGTTGTAATGTTCAGAGAACTACCCTTTAATATGATGAAATCACGTGTATACAACTCATTCTTCTCTTGTTTTATGACCGTCGTAGGTCCATGTTTTATGGTAATGTTTCTGAAATCGTTTGTATACGATTGGTTTATGTTATAACTCAGATCCGTCGTGTTTGGATTTACATCTTTTTGTATTAGATGATGCCATGAGGTCATTTCGGTTGCTCATTTCACTCTACGGTCCAATCCATGACAGAGAACCCTTACTCTATATAGAACGTTATTGTTGACCATACTCGCACTCGCATCATTGCTTCTTGTGAAGTTTATTGTGGACTTCTCGTTGTAGATGGCTTTCCTACTCGCATCATTTTCATTGACTTGCCAATTCGTCTCATAATAATTCACTTTCTAAGTCCATGGTTCTTGATATATTAAGTTAACAACAAGATAGATCACAAACGGACTCCACACGTTTTCTTATAGACTAACTGTCCCATTCTTATGGATTTCTCGGAATATCTTAATTACAAGTTATCTTTGTCCTTTCGAATTAGTTTATACTTTTTTTCATTTGTTGATATGCTTCGAGAGGCAACCATTGTAATTATTTGATTTAGAAATATTTTTTGATTTTACGAAAAAAATTAAAAAGATAAATTCTTGAAAAATCTAATTTAAAAAAATTCTTACATTGTGTTCTTTTTAAAAAAATAATAATAATTTTGTCCCTTTCTCCATCACATTGGCCATCGCCTCTATTTCTGACTATCTCTTGTACTACCATCGATAGCGACCATGATCGATCATCTTAGTTGTTGGCCAAGAGACCATTAGCAAGGAAGGAGAGGGCATAAGGTTTGCCATTGCTTTCACCCCTAGCCACCTTTGTCAACACCTTAGTGGAAGGGCTTGTATGTGAGGATGAGAGCTTCATCCACTATCACCTTGATGAGGCAAGGACGATGATAACAAGGATGTGCAGGATGCTCGTTCACTTGTTATTGGTGAGGGTGAGGATGACAAAGATACCAACGATAACAGAGGAAGAGGGAAGAATAGGCAAGGTCGACATGCGACGATGTTGAGCGGAGGCGGTGGTCAACAAGGGTAATATCATTATTTTAATATATATATATAATAATTATATATATATAATGTTTATATATATATATAACGATAATTTTTTAAGAAAAGAGTGGTAGCTTAGAATTTAAAAAAAAAATAAGATTTTTTTTTGAGAATTTTCCCAAATAAAAATAACTATTCCATTCATATGAAAACTCTTCTCCGATTTTTTCTTTATCTGACCTGCTTGATAAAAGTGATTTTTTCCGTAAAAGTTAAGTGACGAAGGGTAAGTAAGGAACTACATTTATAATCATTTTACTTAGCAGTATATTCTGGTTTCAACAAAAATAAGTATTCTTAAGGAGCGAGAGAAGATAAGATGTCCGAAGACGTCTCGTTATTCCGTCTAGAGTGAGAGGAATCCAACTTTATGGACAATCCCAGACGGGATATATCACGTGATGCAAGCAGCGACACACACGTTAGACGACTTGGAACTTGTACCATTGACTTGACTTGTAGGGGGCAAAAGAGTTGCTGACACACACGGTATGAGGAGGACCGCGTGATGAGACTTTTTGAGACAAATAAAGAACCCTAGCAACATCATTACAACATTATGCTTCTAAGAAAACAAAAAACGACTTCAAAATCATTTGTATTTTCTTTGTGGCAAACTAAGATTAGTTGAAATGCCACCATACTTCAATTACGTGATGATAATCCCAGAACAATTTCTATGATAGCTTACATTAGTTTCACTCTCGCTTCTTTCTTATTGTTTTTCGAAAGTCTCACTTGAATTAGTCTTTCCACCGACGGGAAGATCATGGGGCAATGCTTAACACTATGCCCTGGCAATGGCACGAGCCAGATCGATGAAGGATTTCTGACAGATTATGGCATCGGTCACGGCGAGAACTTTGTATCTCCATGGAATGGGCAGGGGAATAATCTGAGTAAGTCATTAGGAATTCGATTAACGCGACTTAACCAGAGCGAGCTACATTTGGTGAATGACTCCAGCATCAAGGCCGTCATGTCTTTCCAATACTACACGAGAGATGAACTCGAGGGGCTTAATGGCGATGTGGAGCTCCCCCTCGGGTGGTTCATCAACGATCGACCATCCTGTGAAGAAGTACAGAAGAAGCAGGAGAGCTTCGCTTGTCTTAGCAGCAACAGTGATTGCTATGATGCCTGGTTTTATAACAAGTCTTCCGACA